>OX243826.1:3913986-3984658 GCA_945859605.1 Lumbricus rubellus | reverse complement strand
TGTATTTAGATGCGGTTGAATTGGGATATCTTCTCATTGGTTTGCCTTAAATAGATGCAAGACAAACTAGTATACATATGATATAAGTTATATATATATATATATATATATATATATATATATATATATATATATCAACACGAATCAAGTCAATATTAAACTCATAGTAGGCCAATATAGACACCTTTCAATTTATTTTAAATGATACTATAAATAACTACCCGACTTGACCAGAATATCAATAACATGCAACTTCCCCTCTATAATTATAATTATAGGCTTCAAGTAACGACTTATTATGATCATAAATCGGAGTGAAATGTTGGAGATTTCGCTAATCAAATAATATATTATAGATAGGTGCAATAATTAATAATAATTAATATGATCGTCTTCGTTTAATGGAACCTGAGTGACGAAACGCAATCAATGAAAACACACATACATAGTACACACATGTACTTGTATACCTACTTGACAACTTGTACGTAGATATTTATGGCCTACACAACTGTACAATACTCAAGTAAAAAACCCAAAATAATAATGTATACACAAAACTGCATTGTGTATATATACACACACAAAATGCATAATATGTATACATCTTATTATATATTATATATATTATATGTATTTTATTAATTTATATATATATATATATATATATATATATATATATATATATATATATAATCGGACACAATAAGACGTAGAGTCTGGCGTCGGTTGCGTCCAACCCTTGGCCATCAGTACGTCACGGGTGACAGCGTGACAGCGATCATTGGTCGTGACGGTCAGGCCAAGGAATGACGGAAGAAGAAACAACGGACGAAGTAAGGACGAATGAAGGAAAGACAGAAGAAAGAATGAGACGGGAAGCCAGTGTCGTCTTTTGTTTTGTCCGCTAATTCAGAAGTCTTGTTAATATTCCTTTCTGCAGCAGGGGTCCAGCGTAATTCCATTTGTACATTAATGTCCAATGCTATCAAGACTAATGGCCAGCAATGGCAAATGCACCATCTGCACATGCATAAATATATATATATATATATATATATATATATATATATATAATATATATATATAGTGCATATAAAAATATATATATATATATATTGTATAGTTTATCTGTCTGTCTTTTGTCTATCTGGCTGTCTACCTGTATGTCTTTTTTGATCGCCTTTTGTCCTCTGTATGCAAAGGACTCGCAGATATCCAACAAAACTAGCATCAACGCTATTTAGCAAGATGCTACAGACAGACAGACAGACAGACAGACAGACAGACAGACAGACAGACAGACAGACAGACAGACAGACAGACAGACAGACAGACAGACAGACAGACAGACAGACACGACAGACAGACAGACAGACAGACAGGACTGACGGACGGACGGACGGACGGACAGACAAGCAGGTAAGTAGGCAGGCAGGCAGGCATGCAGGCAGGCATGCAGGCAGGCAGGCAGGCAGGCAGGCAGGAAGGCAGGCAGGCAGGCAGGCATCACTTAATTGTCAGTGATTGTATTTCTCATTGTCGTATCCCGTGTAAAAGGGCACTTTATTATCCTAGTGGTTAATCGGTTGGGTTTAACTTACTCAAGAAAGTCTTCCAAATTCAACGAACTCCCAGCTTCTTATGAAATATATAATAGAATAAAGTTATTCAATATCATTCAATTGCACAAACAAATAACAATCCTATTTACCTAGTGTGGCGAGTTACTTAGGAAATATTATATTTGCTCTTATCTGTCGAGTTGTATGAAACTCGAATGTCTTCGGCTCTCTCCGTCGTCCGATTCTTCGCAGTCAGGAATGTTGATCAGACGGTTGAATATGCAGTCATGGAAGTGACCACACCAAACGTCTTACTCGTATCTTGCCGTGAATCAGTTGCACACAAGATGAATCATCGCATTCACCTCACAGCTCTTCTCCAGTTGACCAAACGTCCCTCGTACTTCACACGCCGAATCAGCTGTTCGCTAGCCGATTCAAAATTACACGACTCTTCAGACTGTTGCCTAAGAGTTCGTCTTCTTCGCAAGTGTCTCACACTTCACACGATGATTATTATGCACTAACGCAAATTTCTCATTTAAATTGCGTTGCACTTAATGCACAATACTTTGAACTATCGGTTGATCGTCCGAACAGTTCAATTACCTTCGTCTCTACTCTGGAAATCACAACTTTTGATGGATCACCGCAGCGAATCAATCACCATTTCCAGATATACCTGTAGAGAGTCAAAAACTCAACGTCCACTTCGCTGACGTCATTTTTAACTCGTCACGTCATTCGCTTCCAGTTTGCACCAATCACGAATAGGCTTAGCATCCTTTGTTGTCATGGTAACCTTGACCACTCGTTATTACGCTTAGCTGCAGTCATTGGTTTTATGTATTAATATTTTATATGTTGCCACACATATTACCTAAACTCGCCAATTAAATTGCCTAGCTTAACTTCTACCTATAATTAATAATTATACATGCATAGCAAGTGTTTAATTTGATAATCATTTAATATAACCACGACAAATACCCTTTCTTCAAAAGTCTGTACACAGGCTTTATCAACTTATCTAATTATCAAATTACAATAACTGCTTATGCCTATGCTTATACTACTTTACACAACATCACAACCTAACACAACTACTTCTTATCTACCTATAGTATCACCATTGATTTACTTAAATCTTAGGTCAATCCTCTACTTAAATAATCGGACATTACGTTATTACATCCCTTAATGTAACGTACTGTAAAACAATAATTCTGAAGGGCAAGGCTCCACCTCATGACTCTTGCATTCTTCATCCTCCCTTCCTTCATGTACTGTAGTCCACAATGGTCAGTCTCGATCACAAACTCTCTTCCACACAAATATCGATCAAATCTACTGATTCCCCACATTATGGCTAAACATTCTCTTTCCTCAACTGAATATCGCATCTCTCTTTCCAACAGTTTTCTACTCGCATATGCTATCGGATGGTTTATTCCTTCATATTGTTGAATAAGAACACAACCTATCCCTTTTCCTGATGCATCTGTCTGTATTATAAATTCTTTCTCCAAGTCTGGTAACCTAAGGATTGGTGTCTTAGCTAGTGCTTCTTTCAACTGCTCAAAACTTTCACCTAACTCTTGGTTCCATTCAACATTGTTAGGAGCTAACTTTTTAGTCAAGTCGCTCAACGGTGCCATCAATTCTGCACAATGTGGAATAAACTTTCGATAGTAATTTATCGCTCCTAAAAAGCTTCTCACTTGCTTCTTCGTCTTAGGCTGTGGCATTTCCACAATCTTGTCAATAGATTCTCCCTTAGGGCTTATATCGTCGTTGTTCAATGTATGGCCTAGGAAATCTATCTTGCCATATCCTAGTGAACATTTCTTCGGTTTCAATGTCAAATGAGCTTTTCTCACTCTTGTGAAAAACTCTCTTAACGTCTTCATGTGTTCGTCCCATCCTTTCGTATGAGCAAGAATATCGTCGACATAACTTTCTAGATTTTCAGTTCCATGTAATATTTTCCGTATCAAGCGATTATAACTGGACGCGCTATTGACTAGTCCAAATGGTAACACATTGAACTTATATAATCCGCTTGCACAGATGAATGTGGTTAAGTCTTTTGATTCTTCGCTCATTGGTATCTGCCAATACCCTTTACAGAAATCGAACTTGCTATAGATTTTACTTCCACTGAGTTTATTGAAAATATCCTCATTCGACATCATCGGTTCTGGATCGAATACTGTCACTTTGTTGAGTTGTTTATAATTACAGCAAAGTCTGTTACTTCCATCTGACTTCTTAACAACTACAAGCGGCGCTGCATACGCTGCTTCCGATCTTTCTATAATTCCATTATCTAGCATCGTCTCTAATTCTTTGTTTATCTCCGCTTGGAGGTGATATGGCGTTGGATAAGCTCGTAACCGGATTGGCTCATCACTCGTCAGATGAATCTCATGCTTTACCATATCTGTCCTTCCTGGCTTATCACTGAATATGTCCTCATGTTCTTTCAGTAGTTCCCCTAATTCTTTTTTCTGTTTTTCCGTCAATTTAGGATTGATATCCACATCTTTGTAAGTCTCTGTTTGTTTACTTACATATAAGCTTAATATCTCTTCTTCTTCATCTTCACCATCTTTACCATCATGTACTATCGCCGATATGTATGCTGACGTTTCTACATCATTACTTTCTCCCTTTCTCTCGTAGTACTTCTTTAGTATATTGATGTGATATGTTTTGAGTTTTCCACCATCAATTTCCACTTTGTAATCATAATCTCCTATTTTCTCTCTGACTACAAATGGTCCTTGCCATTTTACAAGCATCTTATTGTTACAACTGGGTAACAGTAATAAAACTTTATCTCCTATCTTCAACTCTCTGTATCGTGCTTTCTTATCATAATACTTCTTATTCTTTTCATTTGCTTTATGTATGGCTTTCTGTGCCATATCACATGTTTCTTCTATTCTTTCTCTCAAATCGGTCATGTATGTATAAACATCTTTTACTTCATCCTCCACTTTCTCATTTGTCCAGAGTTCCTTCAATATCTGTATTGGTCCTCTGCATGACCTTCCAAAAATTAATTCAAAGGGTGTGAACCCATGACTTTCGTGTACAGTGTCTCGTAACGCGAACAATAATGGTGCTAAGAACCTGTCCCATTCCTTGACCTGTTCTCCTATTAGCTTCCTCAACGTTGCTTTTATTGTTCCGTTAAGTCTCTCCACACATCCATTTCCCATAGCATGGTAAGGACTAGTGAAAGTGTGCTTGATCAACAACATCTTGTTAACATCAGCCATCAGTTCTGAAGTGAATTGGCTCCCTCTGTCAGTATGGATTTTCTGAGGAACACCCATGCGACAATAAAAATTGAACAAGGCTTCCGCCACCTCCTCTGTAGTTATTCCTTTCAGTGGAATCGCTTCTGGGTATCTGGTACTCAAATCCACTATCGTTAATATATAGCGATAACCTCTTGATGACATAGGTTCTATCACTCCGATAATGTCTACACAGACATGTTTGAATGGTACATCCAGTACCGGAAGATGTCCCATCGGTGCTCTGTGGCTCACCTTTTTATCCACCGACTTTTGGCATACATCACAACTCAGGACATACCTTTTAATTTCTTGTCCTATCGATGGCCAATAAAATTCATTCACAATTTTATCATGGGTCTTCTTCATACCCAAATGTGCTGACAATAGCGAGTTATGGGCCACGGCTAATACTTTACCTCTAAGTTCCTTCGGGACCATTAACTGCCACTTCGCATCATCTTCCGTTGTCTCCATGAATCTCCTATACAAAAATCCGTTCTTCTTCACATAAAGAACTTTCTCTGTTACACTGTCATCACCACTCCAATCAATTGCTTTATCCCAAAACTTCTTCAAAGTCTCATCTTTGCTTTGTAACTCTCTAATTTCTTTTGTTGATACATTTAAATCCGGCATCTCAGTAACTTTCAACTGTTTGTATTTTGTTACTTTCTTTGATTCCGCTCTGGTTTCAACTGCTGCTGTCGTTTGGCACACATCATCATTCTCTATGACGTCATCCGTTACATCATCATTTAATTCACTTGTGACTTCACTCGCAAAATGAACTTTCTTTTTGTCACTTTGTCCTTGTGACTCAACACTTAAAGATTTCTGAATCTTTTTCAATCTATCCTCTCTATTCTCGTTATCATCTGTATCACTCCGATCACAGTTTATCATGTTATCTGTAGTTTCTTTCACTACCAGATATTTTAGTCCCTTCATCCTACCGATAATTACTGGTTTCACCGGTTCTTCCATTACCATTGCTTCAACGTTTCCTGTAAAATACTCACTTTCAATATTAACCTTTGCTATCGGAAAATTTCTCAATGTCCCATCGATTAATATGCATTGGGCTTCTCTTCCTGTGAAATCAACATCATTTACCAGTGATCTCTTGACAATACATGTGCTTGACCCAGAGTCATATAGACAACTGGCATTCACACCGTTCACCTTTAGCTGACCTTCATTTTTATTCTCAAGGTCATCGCCATCATCTCTCCGATCAGTAACCATTGTACTTGCTGCCAACTGTATCGGTAATTCCTTTTCACGTTCTTCCTCTTTTTCAACTTCATTTAGTTTCAACTCTTCATTTGCTTGCGCTATCTTGTACGCCCTATTCTCATATACTTGTATAGCCGCCGCAGTATGTTTAACAACTCCTTTTTGTTTGTGTAAACAATCATAAGATTTGTGTCCGATTCGGCCACATGAGAAGCAAGTTATCTTATGCTCAGCTGCCTGTTCTCTTTCTCTACTAAGTCCTCTATTCATACTTCCATTATGATTCGTCTCCCTGTTCTGTTTCATGTCTCCTCGTCCTCTATTTATGTTTCCATTAAACCTCTCTCTTGATTTATCGTCGAACGGTTTCACATTCGGCCTTTCGTTACTGAATTTCACTGGAGGCCTTAGATTACTTTCTGTGTATTTATATCCGTGCGCCTCGATATAAGACTCGGCACAGTTCAAGGTGTCCTCTAAACTCATTTTGCCTCTTTCTTTGAGGAACATCTTAAGTTCATTGCTACACGTAAGGTAGAACTGATCTCTTAATAATAAGTTCTCCATTCCTTCGTAGGTTTTCTCGAATCCAGCTTGAAGTAGCCACTGCTGCATATATCTCCTCAACCTATGCACAAAATCTGTAGGTGTTTCACCTGACTCCATTTTACTCATCTTAAACTTGTTACGATATCCACCCTCTGTTAATTGAAACCTTTTTAACAGATGTCTTTTCAAACACTCGTAATCTTGTGTCTCCTCAGATGACATTCTTTGATACACCTCTAACGCTTTCCCTTCAAGATGCTTGGCTAGCATCAGAGACCAATTTTCTGTTGCTATCTCGTATGCCGTGCATGTCCTTTCAAACCTTAATAAATATGCATCCAAGCAATCTTTATTCTCATTGAATACAGGGAACTTGATATCCTTCATTCCTCTGTTGTGGTTATTGTTTCCTTGGTATGAACCATCGCCAACCATTGTGAATGTGGCTTCACCACGATTCTGATTATTTCTAGCATCAATTTCTCTCATCCTCAATTCACACTCAAGCTTTTTGACTTCAAGATCCATATCTCTCCTAGCTTGACATTCGGTCGCTTCACGAACTAATCGCGCCTCGTTCGCCTCTCTTTCAAGTCTGGCCTCATTCGCCTCTCTTTCAAGTCTGGCCTCATTCGCACGACTTTCCCGTTCTCGCTCAAGCCTAGCGTCAGCCATTTTTGCTAACTCTAATTCTTGTGCTCTGTCTGCTTCTTTGGCTAGTCTATCTTTTTCAGCCTCATCTTTAAGCTTTCGATCTTCTCGTTCACGCAGTCTGTCGTCTCTTGCTTCCTGCTGTCTATCACGCACAAACGTCTTCAACTCATCACCTTCCATCCCCATCTCTTTAGCGAGTTTAACCCACTGTTCATGTTCTCCAAGTGACGACATGGTCAACTTACTTGTTTACTCAGTTAACAAGTATTTCCCAATAGCTTTCGCTATACAAGAATTAAATTCTTCAAAAGATAATCTTAAATAAGATTAATAAAATGTTCCCTCTTGAAATGCGTACTCTATGGTTACGCGAGGTTAATCGTATGCTTGACCTTAACCTTTACTAAACAATTCGCATCGAGTAAACGCTTATTAATAAAGACGTTCTTTCGCAATCGCAAAAGCGATAACTTTTAAACTATACATTTTCAATACTTGAGATTATTGTTCGTTGATATTTCGAGTGTTAGTTAAAATCCAGTTTTAATATCCCGGAACGTAGGACCCCATAGTTGTCGTATCCCGTGTAAAAGGGCACTTTATTATCCTAGTGGTTAATCGGTTGGGTTTAACTTACTCAAGAAAGTCTTCCAAATTCAACGAACTCCCAGCTTCTTATGAAATATATAATAGAATAAAGTTATTCAATATCATTCAATTGCACAAACAAATAACAATCCTATTTACCTAGTGTGGCGAGTTACTTAGGAAATATTATATTTGCTCTTATCTGTCGAGTTGTATGAAACTCGAATGTCTTCGGCTCTCTCCGTCGTCCGATTCTTCGCAGTCAGGAATGTTGATCAGACGGTTGAATATGCAGTCATGGAAGTGACCACACCAAACGTCTTACTCGTATCTTGCCGTGAATCAGTTGCACACAAGATGAATCATCGCATTCACCTCACAGCTCTTCTCCAGTTGACCAAACGTCCCTCGTACTTCACACGCCGAATCAGCTGTTCGCTAGCCGATTCAAAATTACACGACTCTTCAGACTGTTGCCTAAGAGTTCGTCTTCTTCGCAAGTGTCTCACACTTCACACGATGATTATTATGCACTAACGCAAATTTCTCATTTAAATTGCGTTGCACTTAATGCACAATACTTTGAACTATCGGTTGATCGTCCGAACAGTTCAATTACCTTCGTCTCTACTCTGGAAATCACAACTTTTGATGGATCACCGCAGCGAATCAATCACCATTTCCAGATATACCTGTAGAGAGTCAAAAACTCAACGTCCACTTCGCTGACGTCATTTTTAACTCGTCACGTCATTCGCTTCCAGTTTGCACCAATCACGAATAGGCTTAGCATCCTTTGTTGTCATGGTAACCTTGACCACTCGTTATTACGCTTAGCTGCAGTCATTGGTTTTATGTATTAATATTTTATATGTTGCCACACATATTACCTAAACTCGCCAATTAAATTGCCTAGCTTAACTTCTACCTATAATTAATAATTATACATGCATAGCAAGTGTTTAATTTGATAATCATTTAATATAACCACGACACTCATCCATGATGAATAGAATTAAAAATATGATAACTGAGAAGAATAATGCGAGTTAATATATAAATGTATTAGGCATTAAAATTGGTAGCTTACCTTTCAAATTAGCATGCGCGCCTTTTTAGCAGGCGCCATACGAAGCTGATTTCTACCGTTTTCAAAACGAAGGTGAGTGCTGCTACCTGGTGAATCAAATGAAACTAATTTGATACCTTTCTACGGCGAGTGCTGTCACCTGGCGAAACAAATGAAACTAAATAAATTCTGTTCTATGGCGAGTTCTGCCACTGGCGAATGAAATGAAAACTATTTTTGAAGCCCATAATAATAATTATTATTAAGTCAAATCAATGCAACAGTATAATAGTCTTTTCTTTGCCCGTCCGGACGTCCAATTATAATCCTTAAGCCTCCTGTACGTCTTTCCATCTGTCCGTTCATCGGTACTTCGATTCGCCCTCTGTACAGGGTGGGCCAAAAAAAAGACCCCCCCTAGGTTTTTTGCCAATATTTTGACCAGAAGTAAGAATTTTGAAATGAAATTTTGCAGTCTTAAAGGCAATTCATATTTACACATGATGGTCAGATTTCATCTAAATATATCAAACAGAACAAAAGCTATAGCAGTTTTAGTGAGGCCACCCCCCGTTTTTTGACGATTCAAAAACAAAACGCAAATCTTTTAGGATTATTGCCCATATCTTGACCAAAAGTAAGAATTTTGAAATGAAATTTTACAGTCTTAAAGGCAATTCATATTTACATATCATGGCTGAATTTCATCAAAATATTTCAAACAAAACACAAGTTATACCACTTTTAGTGAGACCACCCACCGTTTTTGACGATTCAAAAACGAAACGCAACAAAAAGTAGCAAAAACGCGATTTTTTCAAGTTTAATCTCAAATAACTGTTGCCAAATGAACTTGGTGGTGCCTCACAACTTGTGTTCAATGTGCCCATCACCAGTGCCAAAACTTCTTTTGAGTCTCTTTGCAAAGTTCTTGATGGACCCCTGATTAATCTGACAGATTCCTTATTTACCAATTTGAGCGACCTCTTGCTAAGTGACTTCTCAGCGACGTGCAGCTACGCTGGTACCATGTTTCTTTTTTAAATAGTAATAATAATGAACATCTGTCAATATCAAGGCTATTTGATAATAATTATTTGAGATGAGACTTAATAAAATCGTGTTTTTGCTGCGTTACGTCGTTGAATTGTCAAAAATTGGGGGGTGACCTCACTAAAAGTGGTATAACTTTTGTGGTTTTGGAAATAGTTTGATGAAATCTGTCCATCATATGCAGATATGAATTGTCTTTAAGCCTGTAAAAATTCATTTTGATATTCCTACTTTTGGCCAAGATATTGGCCAGAATAATTAGATTGAATTTTTATTACTTTTTGTTGCGTCGCGTTTTTGAATTGTCAAAAAACGGTGGGTGGCCTCACTAAAAGTGGCATAACTTTTGTTCTGTTTGAAATATTTTGATGAAATCTGGCCATCATGTGTAAATATGAATTGTCTTTAAGACAGTAAAATTTCATCTCAAAATTCTTACTTTTGGGCAAGATATTGGCAAAAATCTTAGGGGGGTCTTTTTTTGGCCCACCCTGTATATGGCTCGAAGCCTCGAACTTCCAAAATGCTGCATAATAGCTTCATGACGGTCGGTCCACCTTTCTCGAATGAATCAGTATACCTAGCAGTCTCAGCAAATTTGTAATGCACCGTTTTGTCTTTATTTGCCTTTTTTAGGTGTAAGAAACAGGCTTTAGTGTAAGACGATAATTGATTTTTCATAACCAGCGTATTATCAAGTGGAAAGCAAGATCTCGAACATCATGGGCTAGTTTGATGTGCGGAGATGGTGGGAGAAAACTATTTTCTCGCTCCCCACCCATCAGAGACGTCTGGGTTAAACCCTGCAGTTAGTCCGACGACCAAGGTGGATGATGCTTAGAGTTGAAGCGGCACGAGATGAAGGAGGAATTGGAGCATTCAGTATAGGCCTAGGATTAGGAAAAAAGCAGTGTTCGCAGTTTTGAATGAAAGACATGCGGGGATATAGCGAGAGGTAGAGTTTCGATGTGACTGTATGATGGATCAGATATCTATGTCGTAGAGTTCCTGACAATACAGCTTTGGCTACAGAGCGATTTGGAAATTGTAGTGGTGATGTGGTTAAGAAAAATCATGGCGCTGAAGCTGCACTCCAGCTTAACAAGGTGCCAATAATTAAGTTAATTCATCTTCAGTGTTTAAAGACGCCTTCTGGCATCAATGACCGTTGGCGTTGACAAAAATTTCTTTGAAAGGTTCTCTCCATTCTTAGGTGCTCACCGTGCAGCTGTAAGTTTGCCAAACAAAAACATCAACACAAGTAGTCGCAGTTACGCAACACCGTGGACATTACAATAATAACTGGTCTTCTTCGCTTACTTGTAGGGAAAATTTGACAGTTGAGTGAGGTGTTTTAGGGATGATTCGAAAAATAGTTATTTTGCACAGTAAACACTTAAAAGAGGTGTTTATGGTGGTCTCTTGTTTTTCATAAATTTTCTCTGAAACATCGTTTAGGATGATTTTACAACTACTTATTGTACATTTTGAACATTTAAAAAAGGTGCTTAAAGAGCATTTCCTATTTCCTCGAATGTGCGTCCATGGGCGTCCGCAGCGGGGCGCAAGGGGGCGCAAGTGCGCCCCCCTGGATTTTTCGCATAGTTTTACATAAATTTAGATTCTTTGGTTGTGATAGCTACAGCACGATTTTCAATGTGATTATCGATTCGTTCTACAAGTTGAACCTATATAATTATCTTTCTTTGGGCACATAACGTATAGGTAGGCTATAGGATTCTCTCGTGGTAATATGAAAATTCAAACTGTCACCCATTAAATTTAGACCATGTGACACTTATTTAAAAGTTTGCGCCCCCCTAGAAAAATTCCTGCGGACGCCCATGTGTGCGTCTAGCAGGTATTGAACAAATTCACAAAGGTGGAACGAGCGATATAACGGAAGTGCAAAATGTATGTCGGATGAATGAATTGTGCATGCATGGGTGAATGTTTGTGTCTAATGAAGCCCTTCTATTCTGTTCTATGCGACTGTATCTGTATGTCTGCCTGTACGTATGTCTCCCATAAACTTATCTTGCAAACAGAGATTATTTTCTATTCTTTTTTATTGTTTCTGATATATAGATATATGTCAACGCGTTTAACCCTCATCCGAACAAGCAAAAATCCAACTTAATTTGAACAAGGGGGGGGTCTGGCAAGACCCCCGTTTAAATGTAGGTTTTTCATAGGTAATAGTGCTTTTTATATGCCAATTTTGTAGGATGATGTCAGAATGACTAAAAACAACAATGTATGAGTCTCTCTATTCAACATAAATCGTTTTTAGGATGAATTTTAGACTACATGTTTAGTAACATTAATTGCGATGGTTTGTCATACCTGTTTCATGGACTCAATAACTGTCTATCTATAAAAATTTGGAAAATCAAATAAAGAAGTCATAATTCTAGCAATATTAGTAATAAATGCTGTTAAATTTGAAGTCAGTATGACTGTTTTATATAAAATATCTTAAAAAAATTAATGGAATATGCCTTTACCTAAAATTATAAGCATGTATCATAGTCCGGGTTTGTATGTCAAATGATGATGTCTCTCATCTCATTGGTTAGGAAACTGTCAATATTATCTTGAATATCCTCATATAATGTGTCCGTATTCTTTTATTCCACATTTTTTGCTTACTACATTGTGCAACAGAGCACATCCTTTTGGCACTTCATTTGTCTGCCAAACATAACCGGATCTTTACTTGTAGGCCTATTCAGGTTTCTCGGCTTCATCAGTATCAACAGTTTCGGCATCATCATCTTCACTATTAAGTCCAGTCTCATCATCATGTTCATCATCATCTTCAATTTCAACACTGTTTTTATCATAAGAGACACCTGAAGGTTGTTATTCAGGCATTGGTATCTTTTCACGTTCACATTCTTTGTTATTGCTCTGATTGTCGAAACTGTCAACATTATACAGTATCCGTCAGTATTATCTTCAGTATCTCCTTATCACTCAACCGATTTGGTCGCTTAGATGTGCTAATTGTAGCTCATCCATATAGGAACAAAGTCATAAAAGCAATTTGTGAAACTATCACTTTAAAAAAAGTTATGCACGAAATATATGAAGGGGGGTCTGGCCAGACCCCCCTTGTTCGGATTAGGGTTAAAGACATTTATCTCTTGCTATCTAACGTTTCTCTGCGTCTGGGGTCATTGCGTTCCTTTCGTCTCTGTGCGTGTTTGTCTTTCTGTCAGCTTCGAGGTCCGTGTGTCTATCACCGTTTGCCTTACTGGTGATCTGGTTGATTGAGAACGAAAAATACGAATTCTTTTTCAGTTCCTAACTTACAGACGAACTGAATAGTTCTATCTGTTTATCCGTCCGTCGTCTGTTCGTCCGTCCTTCCGTCCGTCCGTACGTCCGTCCATGGGCGTCCGCAGGAATTTTTCTAGGGGGACGCAATCTTTTAAATAATTGTCACATTGTCTAAATTTAATGGGTGACAGTTTGAATTTTCATATTAACACGAGAGAATCCTATATATCCTACCTATACGTTATGCGCCCAAAGAAAGATATTATAGGTTCAACTTGTAAAACGAATCGAAAATCACATTGAAAATCGCGTTGTAACAATCGCAACCAAATAATCTAAATTATGTGCAACTATGCAAAAAATCCAGGGGGGCGCACTTGCGCCCCCTTGCGCCCCGCTGCGGACGCCCATGCGTCCGTCTGTCTACTTGTTTCAGGGTCGTCTTAACCTTTAGGTACATACATTAGGCATTGTGTCTAGGGCCTATATTCGAACTTTACAGAAGTCTACCGATGTGAAAAAAGACCAACTAGGAATATTTATCGATTGACCCCCAAAGATAGAAACGGGAAAAACAATTTTAATTTCCTCCAAGTTTCTAGTGAAACAGTTTAAGTTGTGCTATATTAAAACTTTTTACGCCATCCGCATAAAATAAATTTAAAAAACCTGCTTGTCATTTCTAATGACGAACGATCATATTTTTCTCTTATTGTATACGACATACATCGTCTATGTATTTTATTACATGTGCTCGTTTCTGACTGTCTCTCTGTTCGCATAAATCGCTTTGTATAAACGTCTGCTTTGCCGTGTGATGTATGGAGGTGAATATCTCTATTTTTCTAGATGCTGCTGCATTCCTTCCATCCATGCGCCCACCTGTTTCGCTCACCTCGAAATAAGACTGAGGTGGCTGTGGTGGTTGATGTATACAGCCTCAGTAACCCAATAACTCTCTCTGTCTCTGTCTATGTGTCTCTGTGTGTGCGTGTGTGTGTCTCTCTCTGTCTCTGTCTCTGTCTCTGTCTCTGTCTGTCTCTGTCTCTGTCTCTGTCTCTGTCTCTGTCTCTGTCTCTGCCTCTGTCTCTGTCTCTGTCTCTGTCTCTGTCTCTGTCTGTCTGCCTGTCTGTCTGTCTGTCTCTCTCTCTTCCGCATCAAGTCAGATATCGCTAAGCAGGCTTCAGAATTACGAAAATATCCACGCGCATGCGTTGAGCGAATTTGACTGATATAATTTATACGTGCGCTGCATTTTCTGTATGGTGGTAAATGAATTTTTTATATTGTCACAATCGTCATGACGTTAAACTTTCCAATAATAATATTATTGTTTGCATGAGTTTTGTGCTCATTAAACACCTGCATAACATGTTCAATGTATGTAATATAACTTTATGACCGCTACACGTGTTTGTGCTGCGTTCATGTAATATGCTACCGTAAACTAATCAAGGAAAACAGATGACTTATAATAATTATTACTAGCTGAGTTACCGGGGCTTTTCCCGGGACAATTCGGTTTTCAGTTCCCAGACTCGCCTGACCCCGCTCCCACGCCCGGAAACTTTCGGTTTTCGCCCCCCCCCCCCATTCGCCACGCTGACCCCGCTCCCACGCGGCCCTATTTGGTCCCACTCAGCTCCCACCCGTCCATGTTTAGGCCATAGTCAGTATTTTTGCGAAACCGCGTTTCATAAGATCTGCCCTCGGCGAAAAATAAGGTTAAAAACCTATTGGTTCGTTGAAAATAGATCGGCGAAAATTATTGCGTCTTAAATACTGATACATACGACACTGTAAGACATCAATTAACTGTATTCTATCTATTAACCGCGCGCTATAAAATTGAGGTCGGTCATGACGTCATTAATGTATTGGTTTCAATCATCAATACGCGTCGATGGTTTCAATGGTTTGTTGAAATTTGAAAAGACTGGATGAAAGCAAATGGCGTCTGAATGGCGTTAGGATTGCGGATAGAAAATTAAATTTTTCAATGTCGGAAAAAGTAAGATTTCTTAATCACGAACCCCCTATGTTGGTTCTCGGGTGCTAAAAAGTATTTTTGTAAATATTGGACACAATCGGTCTGGTGGATCAGTAGATTTTTGAATACAAAGAGTGTTACATAAAATCATACGTTTCTGTTTTATAGGTTTAGATAATAATCGCTTCGGTGTTATGCATTAATGTCTACAGACGTACACGAAGGCGTTTAACTGTTGCTATAATATTATATTCTTTTCTGCGTGCTCATTGTCATAGCATTGCTTTTGTCTATGTGTGCCCGTCTCTCTCTGTCAGTTCAAATGTACTTGTGTCTGTCAATGTTTGCCTTTCTGATGATCTGGGTGATTGAGAGAAAAAACTATGAAATATTTTTCAGTTCCTCGATTTGCAGACTAACTGACAATCTCTGTCTGTTTTTCAATTTGTTTGTCTTACTGTCCATCCGTCCGTCCGTCCGTCCGTCCGTCCGTCCGTCCGTCCGTCCGTCCGTCCGTCCGTCCGTCCGTCCGTCCGTCCGTCCGTCCGTCCGTCCGTCCGTCCGTCCGTCCGTCCGTCCGTCCGTCCGTCCGCCGTCCGTCCGTCCGCCGTCCGTCCATCTGATGACTGTCTTATCCATTATGCACAGTACATCCATTGTGTGTAGGGACAGGACAGAGTTGATCACCGTTGCCCTCCCGCGTTATTTAGATTTGGGACTGGCTCTGTCAGACTACGAGCAGTGGCAAAGTTAAAGGCATAGCGCTCACAGTATAGTTTCTGGAGTATTTAAGTTTGTATGAAACAATGAACTATATGGAATGACAATTTTGCGTCACCAGGAACGAACGATTAGTGAAAAGACAAGTTTTGGATGGATCCAGATTTGTCGAGAGTCTATGATAACAGAGGCCGTTGCCCTCGGAAAAAATTTGTTTGGCATAATGAGGCTTTTTGAAAGACAAGTTTTGTATGAACTTTTTTCTCTTATTGAGCGAAATTTTTGTGCGTTTTTTTGTTTTATTAAGCGAATTGAAACCTTAAAACGGTGTGCAATTATGTATATAAGACTTCGATTGTAGCAATAAAATATTTTTCGAGGTTATCTTGAATGGAAAATACAATGCTAAACGTGGTGTGCAATTATTTGTTATAATACTAGTAATTTCCGTGATTGAACAATTTGGTTGACAGACCGCAATAATTATTGACTACAGTAGTACAGTTATGCAATTGAAACAATTCACATGCGCACAAATCACAAATCACACTTCTTAATTACCAGTACAACCGACGGCCTGCAATGCAGGCGTGGGGCGGTGGTGCATAGTGCTTTAGTGCATAGTGCATAGTTCGCTGCCTTGCTGCCAGAGGATTGCAGGTTCAAAACCATATCGAGCCCCTTCACTCGCAATTGCTCAGTGCTTTGGCGTGAAATTCCGACGCAGTGTTCGCGCTGTAGTCAGGAGCGCTTCTGAGTAGAACTCTTGAAAGGCCGTTATAAAAAGTGCACACACATACATAGTACATACAGGGTGGTGATAGCAGCCTATAAAGCACGTCTGTCTTACGGGAGCTGCCGAAATCAAACTGATCTTCATGCAAGTGCGGTATCCAGTGCGCCACAGCTGGCGAACTCACAGAAAATGTGTCATGCAATGAAAAACGTTGCTATGGTTACAGAGTCGGTCAACTGAATCCGTTGATATCAGCGGCAACTATTTGGACAAACTCTCTCCTTTGTTTCCACTGCATGATGCAGGATGGATGGATGGATGGATGGATGGATGGATGGATGGATGGATGTATGGATGGATGGATGGATGTGCAGTTTATCGACCGCTTTTCACAGCAGATACCGTTGCCGTCGTTTGCTGTCCTGACTTTTCTTGGATGGCAAATATCATCATGATGGCTTTATTATGTTTTGAAAGTTCATTGCCTTGAGCATCTATGCATTTATTGTAATAAACCACAACGCGTCTGCTGACTCTTGTACGATGAGCTGCCTAATTAAAAAGGTGTGGAATTACATTTGTGTAGTTATTTGTACATAATGAATACTACAAAACCGTCTTCTGCCAATTCTTGTAGAGAGAATATCTAACTAAAAAAGGTGTTGGTTTATTTTCAAACACCTCACCATTTTGTTCAGTCTACTAGAATAGACGACAATAATTTGAATCTGGGGTCAAACAGACTTCTAACTGCACATACTGCAACAAGTGTCTGGCGGCTTCAGCCATAATCGCGTCAAACCACACTATACTAACGATGTTTGCAGCCTTGCAGTAAGGCGATAATCCGATGCCCCGCGGGCCACCAGTATCACCTCACCTGTGCGAAATCCACCTGATTGATCAGAAGCTATACGCCATGGGCCTCTAAACACCGTCTGCCATCTGACGGGTCACAAATCAACGGCGGCAGGCTCACTCCCTCTCGCCCTCCTACCTGGCTTTGGGCCCCGGTGGATCCCTTCATAAGCAGCACACGCCACTGCCGCTTTAGCTCTTGACGAACCAAAGCCGTAACGGGTTGTAGCTCCGCGCGCCAGGTTTCGCTCGTCATTCGTCTGCGTACTCGATTCAGTGCGGTTTGCCTCTGCGTTGAGTGGAAGGGAATCTTGGACTTCGTGCTTACATACAACCGTTTCTTCTTCTTCGTGGAAAGATGTCGTCGCAAACCGTTACCAGAAGAGTTGTCAGGTAACCAAGAAAGCCAGACTATTATAACGTTATGGGATAAAGGAATAGCGTTAAATATAAATTTAAATGCATTTATTATTGTCATTATTTATCTGATAAAAAATAATAATAAATAGTAAAAGTCCCTCACGGTAAAAACTAACTAAAAACAGATGCGCTGTCAAACTTGGAGTTCATGTCCCCAAGTGAGTGGTGTAAAGGATCTTCTAAAAGCAGCGGCATTAAATCACTGCGTGGAACTTGAACGCCTCTGGAAGAAGTAGGCTATAACTGACATTGGATCGCTGGTCGCCGGAAAATTCGGCATCACGTCGGCCCAAATCAAGTGGAAACTCGCGACCCGCGAGAGAGATGGGATCCCACGTTTCAATTGCGATGGAAACAAACTTATGAGAGACAGGAAGCGTGGAGTACTTGCAGCACTTCCTATCCGCAGCGTGTTCCGCAATAATTTCCTCCGGGTACAGTTGGATGAGAAGTGGATATAGGAGGACATCCACATTAGTTTATGTTGTGAAGACACAGAACTTTATTATTACTTCTACTATGATTATTGTCATTGTTTGTCAATGCTACTATCCGAACGACAAATACAACAACAACAACAACAACAACAGCAGCAGCAACAACAACAACAACAACAACAACAACAACAGCAACAACAGCAGCAGCAGCTACAGCAGCAGCTACAGCTACAGCTACAGCTACAGCTACTGCCACTGCTACAACTACGACTACGACTACCACTACCAGTACCACTACCACTACCACTACCACTACCACTACAACCACTACTACCACTACTACTACTACTACCACTACTACTACTACTACCACTACTACCACTACTACCACTACTACCACTACTACTACTACTACTACCACTACTACCACTACTGCCACTACTGCCACTACTGCCACTACTGCCACTACTGCCATTACTACCACTACTGCCACTACTGCCACTACTACTACTACTACTACTACTACTACTACTACTACGTTTTCTTATATTACTACATCCACTACTATTTTAACTACTACAATAACTGTTTATACCATGGTATTGATTGTTTGATTGATATCATGGTATCATTAGCAGCAACAGAATTGGCCAAGAGCAACATGTTGCAAAAATATGTGTTTTAATTTGAGACTCATAAAGGTCAATGCCGTAAATCGACACCTTTAAATCGTAATACATAATTATATATACAAATTCTCAGCGAGCGTATTAATAAATTTGATTGATTTTAGGTGCTGTGATAATTACTTGGTCACGAGAATTATAGTCGCCAGCTTCCCTTCTTTTTCATTCTCCTGTGTGTCTACATGAGAATGTATGGGGTGGGTGTCTTTTTTGCAGGTGCCCGCTCATTTACTGTCCCTCTTTTGTGGCGGTCACGAGATCTTCTTTGCTCATACGCCCATGGAGATAGACTCGGCTAGAATGTCACAAAAGCACTTTCTTCGCTTTCTCCGCTTTTGTCACCACCATTGTCATAATTATCAATTCTGTGACGCAGAGCTGGTTTCCTCGCACTCTGCACTGAATCGCTCTCGTCTGTTCCTCAACTTTTCTTCGGTTCTCCAAGGTGGTTCCATTGTGCTTGGCCTGGGTTGAGAGTGCCTCTGACTTAATTTTTTCAATTCAGCTGAATAGTTGATTGATTGTTTGATTGATTGATACTTTTCCAAAGAAAATTAGACAATTCCATTAAAAAAGCTCGCCATATATACATTATACACCATCAAAACATACTTAAGGTTGCTATAATTACAGACTAATGCTGATTTATTCTTTAATAGATCGTTTTTAGAAGCCATTGCTTAGGTCATTCATTGAATTTAGTCGAAATTCATTGGAATTAATTAATTAATTTGCTCATTCATTCATTAATTCATTAATTCATTCATTCATTCAGTCAGTCAGTCAGTCAGTCAGTCAGTCAGTCAGTCAGTCAGTCAGTCAGTCAGTCAGTCAGTCAGTCAGTCAGTCAGTCAGTCAATAGAGACAGACTGACAAACTGATCAACTATTTTATTTATTTATTCGGTTTCCATAGTAGGCCTATATCAGAACAATTATAATGCAGACAAGTCACTAAAGTCATTGAGAATAATAAAAAAGCTGGTTGCACAGAGGAACCTAAACGGTTAGTCCATCCCGCTAACCACGGCTGCCATAATTCTGAAGCTAACCAACTACAAGCAGATTAATTTACATTCAGACGAACAGCCAACCTATCGCAGAGAAGATTATTTTGTGATAAAACGAACATCAACCATGGATGGCAGACATTGATCGTTGAGGAAACAGGTGGATGATGACGACAATGATGACGACAGTTATGGTGATGTTTATCGTAGGGAAGAATTCTTCAGAAATCGTATCACGTATCCACCACCAAAACATCTGCTCCACCCATCGTAAGCTTATACGTAAAACTACCATTTTCCCTTTTCTCTACGAATAGAAACCGCCTTCCATTCCAACTCCATGGCATGGAAGAACCTCAGGCGGCTATCAGTTTTCCTTCTCATAAAATGTTCACCTATACACTAAGTCTTGTGTGCTTTCCAAAGCAACCGAAAATAACCTACTGACATTGAAACCATGGTTGTCCTTGCTCACCTGAATGAGCCATTGCCACAAAGGTGATATGTGCGCTAATATATGTACAGTACATAATTATACCGCTACATAAATATATGCATTGTATATATACATAATAATATATATAAAATGTATACGAGAGAACAAATTAGGCTTCTGCTGCGTATAGTAGGTTAATTAGGGCGCGAGTTTTAGCGACTAACAGGCAGACAATTGAATCGATCAAATTTTTAGGTGGCGCGATTAATTCATTGATGCCAAGCGATCACTTTTGGTGTAAACACTAATATTATGGTTAATAATGTGAAGCTTCTTATGGGACAATTATTAAGCGTCAATTTGGCACTCAAGGTTAGCACCGATGAAAAAGTCGAAGATGAAAACACAATAATAATATTCTCCTAATTGAAATAATAGCTCTAGTGAAGTTTCTTGTAGAAGCAAAGTATTAACTACAGGTAGGCCCTATAACTCATTTGCACAGTTTTCAAATTTTACTTAGGCTATCTAGCAGATACCAAGTTGATATGGGCTGGGAGCGCCTTCGAATAGATTTCCTGAAGAGGCGCCATATGAGTTCATAGAATAAATGAATGAATTGAATCGATTAATAGATTTGTGAGATTATAAAATAACATAAAAATTCAAAAATATTCGTCTATCAAGAATACTGATTTGCTTTGGCGAATAGAAATGAGGGGTGCTAAAATTATGGCGTGAAAAGGGAATTTTCAGGCTTTGTTAATAGTTTTGATTCCGTTATTTTTTAAAATCAGTTGTTGTCGGGCATGGTGTTGCCATTTTTTGGTATCATTTTATTTCTTTTATTTTGCTGTCACCCTCAAAAATCATAAATTTAAGTGATTTTTTGTTAGCATTGTTTTCAATTTGTCCGCTATTTTTGGTAAACGACGCTGTTTAGGAAATTTCACGCTCTCCTTTTGAGCTGCTATGTTCGTGGTCTTTGGTGTTTTCGCAAAAATTGTTGGATTTAGCCCAGCGAGATACAGTAGAACAAAAAATCCTGTCTAAACAGCACTACATGTATGAAATGAACAATAGCAACAGCCTAGCACACATTGCAATAGCTACTGCCACAAGCTTCTATATCTTTGTTGCCTGCGTGAATGAAAGCAGCAACTGAATGCGTGCGTGGTCCAGTTATGAAGGGGATGGAAAAGAATGTTGTTGAAAACAAGTTGCTTAAAAATCAATCAGAAAATCAATCACTCATAAATCAATCAATCATAAATCAATCAATCAATCATCTACTTCCACGTCTGTACTCTTCGTCTGCTTGTTTTCCCGCCATCAACCGTCAAGCAGGTGCTCTCTCCTTTGATCCACCCTCGCACCATTTCAATCACATTTCTCTGATCATTCGTCAACATTGCAATTTGCAACGCCTGTAGTGCGATGTGTCATCACAATGTCATCATGTCAATGTTATGTTAAATTTAAATGTTATGTGATACCATATTTTAATGTATACATCAATGCTGTGATAGTATTTGTGTCGCACGTGATTGCTTTGTCCTGCAAGAGGTGCTATATAAAGTGACGAAAGTAAATAGTCTATTTTTAAGCAGTCTTGACGTTTTCTCATTACGTCACTTGTCATCTCAGGTAAAGTAGGCCTACCTTTTCCCAGAAGAAGAATCGCAGAAAAACAACGGGAAGAGGAATAGACAATAGCCTACATGAAACTGACGTGTGCGTGGAGGGTTTAGTAATGGACTCATGGAAAGATGGGACAATTGAAACCCCCCAATCCCAAGGCAAGTCACATCCTATCTCCTCCATGGAATATGAATTTCGTGGCTTTTAATCCAAGGGATGTACGAAAGCAGAGTGGAAATGATGCTGGGTCGTCTACCTAGAGGTCTGGTTTCCAATTTCCCTATGGAGATGAGGAGATCTGGCGGGTTAGAAATGTAAAGCCAACACCCTTGTATGCCGAGGATAAGAAATACGGGGTTGAAGCAGTTAGAGCTACATGTATCTACCATATAAAGGCTGTAATTTCTGGATCTTGTTCAATGGACTGGTTGTTGTTTGCGTTCTTGTTCTTGCTCTTCTTATTCTGTTAATCTATGTTTGCCCGATCTTGTTCTTGTTGTTCATATTCTTACTGTTTTTTGCGTTCTTATTCTTGTTCTACTTAGTCATATTCAGTGTTTTGCTGTTTTTTCTTGTTGTTCTCATTAATCCTGTTCTTCGTGTTATTGTTCTTGCTCTTCTTGCTTTAGTTATTATTATCGGTATTCTTCTTCTTATTCTTCATGCTCTTGTTATTTTGTTCTTATTCTTGATCTTCATTCTTTTATTCGTCATCATTATCATGTGCATGTCTAATCACTTTTTGATCTTTTTTGCATGTTCTTCTTCGCGTTCTTGGCCTTGTCGTTCTTCTTCGCATTATTACACTGTTCTTCTGCTTCATCTTTGTTCTCTTCACATTCTTTCGATCCTTAAAAGCAAATCTTATGTCTAACATAATTCTTCTGTCTAAATCAGACCGCATGGACGAGCAAAAAACATCCATGAGTTACGAGATAATAACTAGCAAAGATATTGTTTCGACAGCATGAAATGCTCTGCACCAGCTTGAAAACAGTGGCAACAAAAGGCAATGTGTTATACATTATACAGATCGAGTGTGTTTATTTCACGTGGGTTATAAATCCTTAGACATTGTCTAGACCAAGATAATATTATATTTTTAGATGCCTGCGAAATATATCGGTAACTGGCCTAAAACAGGCGCAAAAAACGGACCCAAGACTCGATGGGATTAGCCTACTTAGAATTTCTCGTAGACCGCACGAATGCGGCTATGCATTGAGCTTAGCTAACTAAGCTAAGGAAGACCGATCAGATGTAAGGAACGAGACTGCAGCTAGGAATATTCAAAGTGAGTAGAGCCAAAAAGGAAAAGTAAAAGACAGGAAGAATGAGGAAGAATAGGAAGAAGATTATGAAGATAATGGAGGAAAAGGAAAAAGAGGAGAAACAGAAGGAGAAAGAGAAGAAGAATGTGAAGAATATGATACGGAGAAATAGAGGTCGAGGTAGAGAGGGAAGAAGTCGAGGAAGAGGAAAAGAAGGCGAAGAAAAAGAAGAAGTTGACGAAAAGGAGGAGGAGGAGTAGAAAGAGAAATTGAAAGACAAAGAAGAGGAGGAGGAAAAGAAGACGAAGAAAAAGAAGACGAAGAAGTAGAGGAGGAAGAGGAGGAGCACGACCAAGGGGAAGAGCAACAGAAACAGAAACAAGATAGCAAGTAGAAACACTGACAATAATCAGAGCAAGAAAAATTAAAACGAACACTAGACAGAACAGAAACCAAGAAGAAGACCAAGAAATAGAAAAAGAAAATATCAAGAGCAAAAAGAATAAATACAAGAACCGTAATTAGAGGCGCAAGAAAACTACGGAATTTCGCACATTGTTTGAAAATATTTCGTTAGACCAAGGCCGTTAATGTCTAGGCCTACTCCTCGTTTTTCAGGCTTGGGTCTGGCATCGAGTGAAAAGTATTTGTTTGAATTTGATGTAGGCCTACTGTAATGGAAACTTAAGAAACAAACGTCCAAATTGTTGCAATCAATCAATCAATCAATCAATCAATCAATCAATCAATCAATCAATCAATCAATCAATCAATCAATCAATCAATCAATCAACCAAACAATCAATCAATCAATAAATCAATCAATTCGGCGATCAGGCGATCAGGCAATCAGTCAGTGAGTCAGATGCTATTTGCAGCATAATAATCAGCGATTGATTTGAATGTTGAAATATTTTGGGCAATGCGAATTGCGACAGCTTTCTAGGTTTTTTTATGGTAATTCAGGATTCATCGTTAACTTTTTCTCAACGGTTTTCGAGTCAATTATTACCCCCGTTTTTTCGCGCGTTCTTAATGCTTTATTGAAACTTATCTTGTGGTGTTTTATTAAATCACATTTAGCCCGCGTGACTTTAGCTTTACGCAGATGTATTTGAAATGGAGAAAATAAGTGAAAACGACCTCTCTATGTTTTATTTAGTTCTTAGAATACGAAGGATGTATCGATGTGAAAGAATACCCAAGAAAAAAGAAATTAAACGCATAAGGGCATAATGAAGAAATATTGCATGAGCCCAATAAGCTGGTTTGACGGAAATTACTGAAGCAAATGGATTATTGACGAGACTGAATGTACAGATAATAATAAAGCTGTGATGATATAATGATATTCTTCATAGTTATTACGAAACCGACAAACACAGCGTGGTCACAGGCTCACAGCCGGTAATGAAGGGTGGTCAGCACTCGGCAGCAATGCAAGACGGCTTCACGTCCTACTTCCCAAGCTCACCATCGCCATCTGGCGAATGACAGGCTGAGTAGATCTCTTGGGAAGATGAGAGAACATATTAATTATCCCGCTTCTTGCACGATGTTCTGCTTATTATTTTGCGCCAGAAATGCTACCATTACGCTGTGAACCCCCAAATATATCGATGTAACGATACACTCGACTCTGTCCGTGAGGCGAAATTTTTCTTTAAAATGCCTATATTGATCTTCGCCAGTGCTTGAGGCACGTAAACAAGAAACGCCTATGTAGGCCTACACACTCACCATACCAGTCTGTGCTGGAATAATAGGTGGTAGTTACTGTACGGCGTTCAGAATGTTAAAATAAGTGCCTGTGCGCCGTACAAGATTGTCTAGTCTCGATTTTAGACCTGAATTCTTTCCAGTGCTAATGTTACGCTTGAATTGTGCGTTGAATCGTACTTAAATCATTGACACAAGCAAGATCTAAATAACGGGAAAGCCGACCCAGGCCAGATGACAATTTCGAAAAGGTTCAAAAGACATTTTATGAAATAGGGTTTTTCCACTGAGACTCCAGGGTCGACTGCGCAAAATGAATGGTAACGACGTTAAACTTCAGCTACACGTACACGAGGAAGCGTCACATATGTAAATTACCAAAAACTTCGTAGCCGACTAATTATAAATCGGTTAAAAGTGTTTTAAAGGTGTCTAAAATAAAAGCGCTCAACGTCAAATTGTGACCATTTACGGCGATCGTACCATAATATAGATTTAATTAACACACTGTTTGAGAAGTTATTTCTGGTGTTGAACCTCTTATTGCCGCATTTCTCGTTGACTTTATTCCAAACAAATTGTTAACGACTGCAACGGTCATTGTTGTCGTTTAAACCATGGATGCATCCATCTCGTTGACGTATATATCTATATATATAAAAATGAAACTTTCCAATAGTTCCTGTTAACACCACGCCGAAACCTACACACCGATTGTTGTGAAAATTTACAAAAACCTTCCATTCAAATAGCACCGTGTCTTAAGATTTTTTCACCCCAAGAAACGCAATTGTTTCCACAAAAAGTGAACTTTGCAATCCCTTCGTCCGCCATTTACAAATTCAACACGTCCCACACGGCTGCCACATTTCACAAACGATGTCTCCAAACACAGCAGACTAAACATCAAGGATGCCGCGTCCTGTGACGTCATAAGCGATTCAAATTTTCACAAAGCGGCCTTGACGGCGTGTACAAAAACCTTCCATTCAAATAGCACCGTGTCTTAAGATTTTTTCACCCCAAAAAACGCAATCGTTTCCACAAAAAGTGAACTTTGCAATCCCTTCGTCCGCCATTTACAAATTCAACACGTCCCACACGGCTGCCACATTTCACAAACGATGTCTCCAAAAACAGCAGACTAAACATCAAGGATGCCGCGTCCTGTGACGTCATAAGCGATTCAAATTTTCACAAAGCGGCCTTGACGGCGTGACGGAGGAAAGGAGCGGAGGGAGCGGGACGAAGACGGTGGGGAGGGAGCGGAGGGGATGGGGAGGTAAAGGTCGAGGGGGAGGGGGAGGGAGGCCTTTCCCCAAAGCGGCCTTCACGCCGTGACGGAGGAAAGGAGCGGAGGGAGCGGGACGAAGACGATGGGGAGGGAGCGGAAGGGATGGGGAGGTCGAGGGGGAGGGGGAAGAGGAGGGGGAGGGAGAGGGGAGGGGGAGAGGGAGGGGGAGAAGGAGGGGGAGGGAGAGGGGGAGGGGAGGAGAAGGGGGAGGGGGAGGGGGAGGGGGAGGGGGAGGGGGAGGGGGGGGGGAGGGAGAGGGGAGGGGAGGGGGAGGGGGAGGGAAGCCTCTTTTCAGCCACAGCAACGCGTGGCCGGGTTCAGCTAGTATATATATATATATATATATATATATATATATATATATATATATATATATATATATATATATATATATGTGTGTGTGTGTGTGTGTGTGTGTGTGTTTGTGTGTGTGTGTGCGAGGCCGTATGTCTTTCCTTATCACGCAGTTTCGTTGAACTAAGCTTATATTAGGCGGAAGATAGATTTATCAGCAGGTAGAAAATAAATCGATTTAACATATTATTTCGAAAGCTCACAGTCTACTGCACGTTTACCCAATTTGGAAAAGAAAGAAAATTTAGAGATGGGTCGGTATAATCAGATGGTCCAGAAAGGTCATGGCCTGATTTTTTATGCGAGGACGGATAATGGCGCGCATGCGCAAGGCAGTAAGAGTAGCTGCTGTGAAAAGCGAACTCCCAGGTCTGTAATCGTGCAAAGATGTGGCGAAGGCATTTTTTCACTGGACTGATGGAGGAGTTTCTAGCTCACAGTGAATGGTAGTGTGAACCGTTCAGAGGTAGGCTACTCCTCTCATTCAATGCGCAAAGCTGCGAGAGAAGAGGTATTGAAAAATATCAATGGAAGAAGAGGACTCAGGAGTGAATAACAGGTTCAATGACAGTTTATGACAACAATGACCGCGGCTGTCAAAAAAAGCTCTGGCATGTTACAGCTCTACAGCACACAATGATTTCATAACATAAATTATGGACTTTTATGGAGCCCTGTAATAGTTTCAGTTCAACCCTCGGGCTACCAGGGGGGGGGGGGTGGTATCCACTCCCTAGGTTTTTCCCAAATCAAACTTGTTTTGTTTGGAATGAAATTTTGACGTTTTAGGTAGCTGTAGAGGATTCAGTTGCACACATTTTGAGCTAAAATGTGTGATGATATACCATACCATTCAAAAGTTATACCCGATATACCAGAGGCACCAGAGGGGGTGGTTACCACCCCCTTAGATTATCGGCTGTATCTTATCCGTCATTTAAGATGAAGAGAAACAAATTATACCATTCTTTAGAGGGAATGTGGGGTTACATTTTGTTGGTCACGGAGTCGTCTTTTGACAACCGAAAGTGCTCAAAATAAATTAAAATATATAAAAAGGTAAACGTCGACTATATTTTTGGACACCCTTCTCACTAATGATCTCTATGCTATAATTACGTGGTCTGGTTGAAAATTATTCAAGTATTTTCCAGAATTGTGTCAACGTTTATGACTTCCAAAATAATAACGCTCAAACAATAAAGGTAACTTCAGGAAGAGAGGTGTAACTCCAAATTGTCTGAAAGATTGCAATTTTACGTTCAAATGAATGACGAAAATTGAAATCCAAGAAACACTGGTCCGACGATTCTTTTCATTTTGCGATGCGCGGTGGACCAGTGGTGTTGTGGTCGATTCTGTGCCTTGGAGTCGAATGGTCTCAGGTCGAATTTACCTCAAGCCGCTATGTAGGGACCTTGAGCAAATCATTAAATTGCAAATTGCTCGTGCGCTTCGGCGTGAAATTTTCACTCCGATGCAGTATCCGCACTGTAGTCGGGAGCGCCTCTGAGTAGCTAGCATGAAGAGGCGCTATAGCAAATGCGAGAAAAAATTCGACTCTTTTCTCAACGAGATTTTTCCATTGAATTTTGTAATCTTAGAACTGACAAAGATACTTACCAAACCATAGTATAAGCCCAAATTGACCAACGGAGATTTTGGTTGCTATTTTAAAGATTGCAAAGAAACATAATATAAGCAATTGTTCATGTGCCTATTATCATTAAATTGAATTTGAATAAAGGGGTGTCCAATAACATGTATATACTTTTCTAGAAAAGTATTTTGTTGTAACATTTCACCCCTCCCAGACAAATTCGACAGGTTTACACGTGAAGTAAGAATTCCGGTCAAAGGGTTTCGTCGTCGTTGTCTAGCTTAGCAGTTGCCATCCGCCCCAAACGGCCATTTTTCTCGCCCTCTAGAACCCCCCGCCCCCAAAGCGGGTGGCTCGATTAAAAACTGTTTGAGGAGTCTATTACTTTAAGGGAAGTAGCAAGAAACAAGTTTGGCGGTGTTTATCTAGCCTCTCTGCTGGGGTGGGGTGGGTGGGGTAATATTCAAGTTTATGGGGGAGGGAGGGGCAAGGTCAAACCACCGAGGCGCTGACCAGTGGAAGGTTTTTAGTTTTGTCATCTCTATTTTTCTGATGACCTTTTATCAGTATAGCGCCTGATTTTATCCTCTATTTTCTAATTCTACCAGCTGCTCAATTGTTCTGAGTGAAATGTCGTTCCTGGGGAGTTTCTCCATGGATGCCTAGATTAAACACTGTCAAGTATTATTGATTCACCAACGTTGAGATCTGTTGACAATAATTCCACACCTGTTTTAAGTCTATAATTGCCCTTATAAGTAAACACCTGAGCGTAATTTTCCAATAAAAACCACAGGAAAGTCAGGAATGCCACACCAAAATATTGAACTGTTCAGGAACAATAATTTCTGCTACCATTCGATGTCGTTAAACCGCTCTTGCCGAATCCCGTATTACACGCCGGTGTCGCGTGATAGAATCCCCCTAAAAGTTTCATCTCGGGAGACTCTACTTTGAAACAGATTTCCCCCGATGGTTTCGATTAAGAATAAATTCGCCCCCCCCGTAATACACATATTCTGAAATTAAGTCTCCGTGGGGAGATAATAATTCTTCCGCCGACGAAATAAAGTCTCCTCAGTTGAGCGTGAAATGGTTAAATGGACTACTGTAACAGTCGCATACAAACGATGGACAAGCAGGTTAATTAAACCGAGAGTTTACGTTGCTAAATTATTTTATAGGAACATAATAATTACAATTATAGATACTTTTATATAAGAAAAAAAATTTCAGTACAGAATTTCAGCCAAGAAGACTCTGTTGTTTGTTGTTGTTTTTTTGGGAGGGGTACTTTATATCGGGGAGAGACTTTATAATCGTGACACCCGCCTCTCATTTACCATGCATGTGGCAGCAGTGCAACACTGCCTGGAAAAAAGGAAGGAGACCTTTATCATCTTGTTATGACACAACGTGGTTCAATAGCAAATCTAATCATCATGCACAGTGCACGTGGCAGGGACTGATAATTAATAATATTGTTTCTCAGTGGTATAATGTGCAAATGACACGCATGCACAAAGTGTCATATATTGTGATGTTCAAAGTCTATCAAATAATCATTTACATAAATCATATACTTTACACTGCCATGGTATACACGCATTCTCGATTCCCAGGTTCACACATCGAGGTACTATTATATTTATTTTTACAGTGCAATGAGTGCATAACCTTATACAATGAATGTTAAAATATACATCTTAATATGCCAACAGTGCACAACGCTTGATAGATTTTTATGTCCACAGTGTACACCGCTTATTACATGCTATTTTAATTTCATTAGTTTATAGTAATCTATGATTCATATCCTTTTCATGACCACAGTGTACACTGTTTTATATAATTTTATACGATCACAATTCACAGTCCATATTACAATTTGCTTCATTATCATTGTGTACAATCTATGTTTAAATTAATTCTCTTTTTGATCACAGCGCGCAGTGGCTCATAATTTTATACCTTTATGCTTGCTGTTACTGTAGCCTATTCAAGGAATCATATTTTTCCTCAATGTGCGACGCATTACATATTATTTATGGTTGCTGTCCACAATGTGTTTACACGTTTTTATGGTCATTTATGATCACCTTGAGATATCATCGGCTGTTGAACTCGATCTAGCGCAACATAAATCCCTGTTGATCTAATTATAGCACACGAAGGACACCTGTTATTATAGTTGGCTTCAACGCTTTGTTCTTCAGCCTCCTCTTGTCTGTTCGCTGTCTATAAACTGTATTTGCATAATCATATACATGACGTTTACTGCTTCTCAAAGAAAAAAGAGATAGAGAATAAAAGAGACTGAGGGATAGAGAGACAATCAGAGATAAACAGACATATAGACAGACATACAGAGACAGATACAGAGCACAGAACGAGGCAGAAACAGAGAAATAGTTCGAAGGACGGAGAGAGAGACAGAAAGACAGACAGGTAGAGCGGAGGGAGTATAGGCCTATAATGAAGAATAAAAACAAAACGAGTACAGAATGAAGGAAGCAATGAAGAAATTGGAGAAATGTTGGAAGTCAGAAATACAGAAATACAGAAAGAGAAAGAGAGAGAGTCCGACAGAAAGACTGGCTTGTCTGTCCTATCTATCTGTCAACAAAATTTTATCCTCTGTCTCTGTCTCTGTCTCGGTCTCGGTCTCTGTATGCCTGTCTATATGTCTGTCTATCTCCGACAGACAGAAAGCAAGACAGACAGACAGACAGAAAGACAGACGCTGACATCGACAGCAAAAATACTGGGGAAAGAAATGTCAGGTGGGAATAGAAAAAGATTTAATCAGAGAGAGGCAGACAAACAGACCGACAGACAAAAAGCGGACAGACAGAAAGGTGTTGGGCAGACAGAACGGAGCCAGAGTGAGGAATGCTTGCACACAGAAAGCAAGTCAGCATAGAAGTCACTGACGAACTTGCAGAAAAATTGAGGCAGACAGACAAAAGAACACGAAGACAGACAAACTGACAGATAGAGATACATACAGACAGGCAGACGGAGAGACAGACAGGCAGATAAACAGACATGGAAACATGCAGACAAAGAGATACAGGCATACAAATAAACGGACATGCATGCAGACGATCGGATAAGAAGACATAGGCTACTAAGAGACGGACAGACAGACAAGGAAACATGCAGAAAGACAAAGAGGCACAGGCATGCAGACAATTGGACATAATGACAAAGAGACAGACAGACTCATATATAGACAGACGATCAAAAGGGTCTGCAGGCAGACAGACAAAGTGACATTTAGCCAATGTGACCGATAGAAAGACAGAAAGACACACACAGACACACAGGCAGACAGACGAACGGACAGACAGACAGACTCATATATAGACTCATATATAGACAGACAGACAGATAAAGAGACATATAATATTGAAGAAATGATTTTCTATCAGTGTTTATCTGTCAGAGAAAGAGACAGATTTAGAAAAGATGGACAACTTACTGATTAGAAAGACACACAGACATAGACACAGATGTACGGACGGACGGACAGACTGACGGACAGATACATAGACAGGTGGACAGACTGACGGACAGATACATAGACAGGCGGACAGACTGACGGACAGATACATAGACAGGCGGACAGACTGGCAGACACATACATAGACAGGCGGACAGACTGACGGACAGATACATAGACAGGCGGACAGACTGACGGACAGATACATAGACTGACGGACAGATACATAGACAGGCGGACAGACTGACGGACAGATACATAGACAGGCGGACAGACTGGCAGACAGATACATAGACAGGCGGACAGACTGACGGACAGATACATAGACAGGCGGACAGACTGACGGACAGATACATAGACAGGCGGACAGACTGACGGACAGATACATAGACAGGCGGACAGACTGGCAGACAGATACATAGACAGGCGGACAGACTGACAGACAGATACATAGACATGCGGACAGACTGACGGACAGATACATAGACAGGCGGACAGACTGACGGACAGATACATAGACAGGCGGACAGACTGGCAGACAGATACATAGACAGGCGGACAGACTGGCAGACGGACGGATGGATGAACAGACAGGCAGGCAGGCATTCAAACAGACAGAGGCATAGACAGTGATATAGACATGTACAAAGAAAGAGTCAGACAGATCACAGAACTGAGTTCCAGATTCCAGGAGACGGTTATGATTGATGGCTTTCCACCAATCCTTCTCCTCTCTCCTCCAACTTCTGCCTTCCATCTCCCACTCCACACCACCCACCACACGCCTCATTCCCCCATCCTCCCCAACTTTAAATCTCCACCAACCCAATGCACCACCTCCACACGCCCAGCAGCCGGGCCGCAGACTGCCTCAGAGTATTATACCAGCCACCCTGTCGCCCAGTGGTATATAAACGGTCCCACCAAAGGCCACTCCCTACGGCAGCCTTCTCTGGGACCCTGGACGCTTGCGAGTACCCCGCCGCAGTTCCGTCCGTAGAGCAACATCCTTCGAAGTGAGGACCTGGCCACAGAGGCTTCGCTTTCGAAGACCGTTGTTTAGAGCAAAAGTCGAGTGCGCTCCCCATCTGTTCGTTGGTTTTAATCGGTCCATTGATACTTAGAAGAAAAATATGTCTTTTGGGTTCCGTAGGAGGGTGACAACAGGCGGAGGCGGTGATGATGATGGCTTCGAGGGCAGTTCCAGTAGCTCGTCGTCCTTCAGCACGTCGAGGAATAGCAGCAGCAACTACCAGGTCTACCGGGGAATGTCACCAACCACTTCCAACCGCATTGAGGTATTTATATTTATGCAACCACCATAATTCGTAATAATTATTTTTTTATTAGTCTTCAAATCGTAAAATTGTATTGCTATCTGTTTATATAGCACTGCTTCAAAGACACTCATCGTTACCAACAATTTTTAAAGAAAATTAATTAATACAAGAATTGATTATAATAATTATAAATCTATGGCATCGAAGGACACCATTAAAAATTACCGAAGTGAGTGAAAGTTTAACGTTCAATGAGCGCATATAATTATTATAGGTAATTTCTTTGAAGAAGTGCTGCGTATACGTACTTGAATGGATGAATGATTGAATGAGTGATTGATTGACTGAATGATTGATTGACTGACTGAATGATTGATTGATTGATTGAATGAAAGAATGAAAGAATGAGTGAGTGATTGATTGACTCAATGAATGATTGATTGAAATGAATGAATGAACGAACGAATGAATGAATGGATGGATGAATGAATGAATGAATGAATGAATGAATGAATGAATGAATGAATGAATGAATGAATGAATGAAATGATTAGATGTAGTTGTAGTGAGATAAGCCGTATAATTACTTCCCTGTAATTATTGTTGTTTGCGACTTCATCGTTAACCAATGGCCTCTGTGACATCGTTCGTTTATGTACTCTAAGTAAAATATATTATAAAGGTGTTTAATATGCATCTATACTAAAACACACGCCACTAATAGTAACGATAGTCATAATAGTAATTTCAATAAGATGCGTGCATAAAACCAGCACTTCAGATGAATTAATAAGGGTTTGTTGCTATGCAAATGTTCAATTGCACAGATATGTCTAACGAATAAAGCAGTTAATTAAAACACCCTTTTATTACTTTTACATAATCTATATAACGAAAAGATACGACCCTCTATTTAACTATGGCAATGTCCGAAACAGTAAGATAATAATGTCGAAGTGGGAAATTGAACCACCACCTCTGGATAGGCAGACTAATAATAATAACAACAAATACGTAACCAAGTACCCTTCCAGAAATATCCATCATTAATGAAAATCAAAACTCATATACAACTGAGAAAGTAACCAGCCGATGAATCCCTCACAGAAATAAAACATTCCCATCCACTTAATAAGTTGGCACCGTGTGCAGATTTGGCATCGCATTGCATCTCACGATGTTGATGGCAATGGAAAATTATATGGCGCCTCTTAACAGAGTGACTAAGTCGCTTCTGGCCTAATACTGACGCTCATGTAGCAGGTTGGCGATTTGTTCCGCACGATTAGCCTACCATAACAGAACCATGAAGAGCATTTATATAGCGCCTTTTGAAGGCAGGCAATGCACGAATTTTGCTGTGTTGTCAGTGATCGAAATTTGATTCAAAATGAAAATTTGTGATTGGTAATGATTATGTTTGTTGTTTTAGAACCGAATCAAAGAACTGGAAGAAGCTCTAGAGGCTGAACGAGCGAACTCTGCCAGGGTAAGAACCAAGAACAGATCGGATCTGATCTAGAATCGTATTGATGATTAGATGTGATGATGATGATGATGATGATGATGATGATGATGACGATGACGACGACGACGATGATGATGATGACGACGACGACGACGATGATGATGATGATGATGATGATGACGACGACGACGGTGACGGTGACGATGACGATGATGATGACGATTACGTTGACGATGACAATTACGTTGACGATGACGATGTTGCTGCTGGTACTGCTTCTACGAATAATCATTTGGGTATTCTCTGTGACCTATAATTGACCAGCCGTAAGCGTCCGGTACTTATAGAGTCGATATACAATGTTAAAAAGGTGTCGTACGCAACCACCGTTGATAGCCGTACTATGGCTAGCAGTTTAACCACACGTTGCGATATCAAGGACCATAACACTGTGTCGCCCTCTTCGATTTTATAGGTGTGTTCAAGGGGTAGTAGTTGCAGTTGAACGTCACTGTGTGGTAGCAAAGACCATTAGCTACCCCTCCTCTTTTATCCAGGCTTGGGACTATAGCATTGGCACAGCGCAACCCGTGGTGGAGTAGAGATGGCCTGTTTTAAATTGCACGGCCTAATATTTCTGAATGTGTTTATAACAATAATTATACTAGTGTTGAAACTGCACTTGAGCTACAATCAAATGTACCCTGGCATAATAATTATTATTATTGCTTAGCTCCACTCGGTTATAAAGGTGTCTAAACTGTCTATGCTGCGTGAACTAACTAACCAGCCTTTTGAAAACGTATTTTACATAAGCCAAACTGAAGATGCTAGTTAGTGTAGCGGTAGCTTCTATATTCCTCCTTCGCTCTCTCCGTCTCTGTCTGTGTCCCTCTCTTGTCTCTTTGTCGCTCTGTCTCTCTTTGTCTGCGTCTGTCTGCCTCCTGCCTTTGTATCTATGTCTTCGTCCGTATCTCCTAAACTTTTTCTGTCTGATTTCCTGCCTCTTCGCGTCTCTTCATTTGTTCATCCAATAGTCAGTCAGTCAGTCCAGTCAGTCAGTCCAGTCAGTCAGTCAGTCAGTCAGTCAGTCAGTCAGTCAGTCAGTCAGTCAGTCAGTCAGTCAGTCAGTCAGTCAGTCAGTCAGTCAGTCAGTCAGTCAGTCAGTCAGTCAGTCAGTCAGTCAGTCAGTCAGTCAGTCAGTCAGTCAGTCAGTCAGTCAGTCAGTCAGTCAGTCAGTCAGTCAGTCAGTCAGTCAGTCAGTCAGTCAGTCAGTCAGTCAGTCAGTCAGTCAGTCAGTCAGTCAGTCAGTCAGTCAGTCAGTCAGTCAGTCAGTCAGTCAGTCAGTCAGTCAGTCAGTCAGTCAGTCAGTCAGTCAGTCAGTCAGTCAGTCAGTCAGTTAGTCAGACAGTCAGTCAGTCAGTCAGTCAGTTTAGCTGTCTGTCTTTCTATGTTTCTGAATAGACTTCCATGTCTCTACAAATTGCTCAGTCAAGAGTCACTTGCTCAATCTCTTCCCCGATTTGAATACCACAGATAAACGCTGTTTCAAAATTACAACGATCGATCGAACTTACACAAAACCAAACATACAAGTGGATATACACACACTCACACAGCCACATCGAAAGCAACACAAACATACGTAGAATACGACCAAGCTACAAGCGCAAATGTCAAAAACCGCATGTGCAAGTAGATTAATTTAGTTTCTTAGGTGGCATCTACCGTTCAAAATTGATCCACAATCAGAACGGAGCGTTTCTGAGTAGATACTCTTAAAGAGGCGCTATATAAATTTTTTAAATGAATGAATAATGGTGCTAGTCAAAATATTGAATCAGCTTTGAATAATATTGAAGGAAGAGCAGTTGACTGATAGAGGGCGTTCTTTCAATAGTGTTGTTGACTGCGTGATCTGTATGCTTTTTGAGTACGTTTGCATTATTTATGCATACAGTAGGCTACTAGCACAAAAACATGAATGCTTACTTACTTACACACAATCATGATCGAACTTAAACCGTGGTTTGCAGTGTGTCCGGGACTTTGCTATTACACAGTGATTGAATAATCAATTTGATTGATTGACTAATTGAATGAATGAATGAGTGAATGAATGGACGAATGCGTGAATAAATGAATAAATGAATGAATGAATGAAATGACGCGGTGAGTTGCTATTATACTCTATTCCATGCATGCGTCGATTGATGCTACACTATAATTGCCATAATTACTGGCGGCACAGAAGTCAATATATTGCGTCAGACATTGTCTTTTTCTTATGCAATGTTTCTCCTTTTCTCTTGCGAACTGTTTTCTAGAATTCCGCGAATTCCAACAGGACATTATGCTTGAGCCGTTAGGCTTGTGCTGTCCATTGCTATAGCAACGGTTGTCTGGCGATGTTCCTATCGGGTCCTGGTATTAATAGTATCGTGAATGGCGTATTGGCTTACGCTCGCAATGCCTTATTGAATGTGGTATCTAACACTCGCTTTGAAACAAAAAGAAATCAGTTGTCTAGATTTATCATAGTATAATCCAGTCTAATGTAATAAATTCAGATTCAATCTAATCTAATCATAATCTAATGTCTTTACAGCAAGAAATAGCTAGCTAATAGTCTTGTGACGGCATCTTCTTAGAGGCACTAGGAAAATGCAAAATTTGAAAATGTTAATTTCCATGAGTTTGACAAATTTTTTGAAAAAGTTCGGCTGCTCGCCTCATTGGCCGCATTCCTAAATATGCCCCCGTCTCTGCTTATATGCGTGATGTTCTTCACTGGCTCCCTGTTTCACAGCGCATCTCCTACCGAGTTGCTGCACTTGTCTGGCGTTGCCTTACTGATTGTGCTCCATCATACCTGTCTATTCTTTGTCGACCTGTCTCTGACCTTGCAGCCCGTCAAGCTCTTCGCTCTACGACAACGGGGGAGCTTTTGGTTCCTCGAGCTCGCACTTCTACAAGACAGCGCCGAGCCTTTTCTTCTGTGGGTCCCGCTATCTGGAATGGCCTCCCACTAAACTTGCGACTTATGCCTAGACTAAATTCACCTGCTTTTTATAAGTTGCTCAAAACCTATTATTTTAGCTGTGGCTGGACTGGGAGCGCCTCTGAGTAGTTTCTTGAAGAAGCGCTATATAAATTCACGAAATGAATGAATGAATGAAAGAACGAATCGCATCAACCCACTTTATTAAGCGCTACTACAGTGTAGCCTACATGTATCTAACGATTAGGAATCGGTCGATGGCGCTTAGTAATGTTCTTGCGAGTGAATGACTTGCTCAAAGATCATAATTATACACAGAAATGTGTCAGGGAAGGAGAGATTCGAATCCAGAACTCTCGACATCGTACTTGCACAATGAAGAAGAATACCATGCATTGTTCCTGTTTAGTGACACTGCTGAATATCGAAGATCATTGCTGTCGCCCTCCTCCTTTATCCAGACTTGAGATTGGCACTGCTAAACTGCAAACACTGCTGGAGTTATGACCCAATGTATTGGTCGATTACTTGAAACAAGTCATTAGCTTCTCAAATGAAATTCTTGGGAGATGGTAGAAAATCGTATTAATATCCCCCGGTGGTCCATCATTGTTAAAACATAGGTTTATCCCGCTTTAAAGGTATCCAAGGGTGAACACTAAAACCAAGCATCTACTGTACTCAGAAGAGAACATTAGCGACGCCCACCTCCTCCTTTATCCAGACTTGAGTCTGGCACTGCTAAAGTGCAAACAATGCTGGAGTTTTGACCCAATGTATTTGTCGATTACTTGAAACAAGTCATTAGCTTCTCAAATGAAATTACTGAGAGGTGGTCGTAGAAGTTCGTATTAATATCCCTTGGTGGTCCATCATTATTATAACATAAGTTTATCCCGCTTTAAAGGTATCCAAGGGTGAACACTAATAACAAGCATCTACTGCATTCTTAAGTTGCCTTTAAACGACACTGTGTGAAAACAAAGAACATTAGCGACGCCCATCTCCTCCTCTGTCCAGACTTCGGGCTGGCACTGGTAGAGTGCAAACAGTGGCGGAGTTAACATGAGTAAAAGACTTGTTCAAGATCCAAATAAAATGGACGTTTAAAAGAATAAGGTTCGGGCGCAATAATTATACTCACTACGTGTGCAAAAAACACTCATTAACGAAACGCATTATAGTATCCCATTACTTAAATACTAAAGATCCTCTCAATTGAAGGTGTCTGAGAGAAAGACAGAAACGGGCATCAATTAATTATAACAGTGAAGTGGTTTCAGTTTAACGACGCTGTATATGACAACAAAGACCATTACCGTTGCCCTCCCCTTTACCCAGCTTTGGAATTGGCACTGTCAGAGTGCAGACAGTGGTCGAATTAACTCACATAATGTCCGTTAATGACCCACTCATATTATATAAAGGTCTGATCAAGTGTTTAGAGACAGTTTATGGGGTTGCCGTCGACCAAGATTTGTTTGGCATATTTTAGCTCAGTGACACTCATTATAATTATAGGGGCATGTTTGGTGTCTTGGAGCCTGAAGGTGGCGGGTTGTTTGAATCCACCACAAGCCGCCGCGTTGGGACCATGAGCAATTCCTTCACGCGCAATAATGTTCATGCGCATCGACATGAAACTCTGATTCGCTGTATTCGGGAGCGCCTCTGAGTAGTTATCTTTGAAGGTCGCTATAACAAGTGCTAATACAAACATAATTATAGCATCGGGTTAACTTGTTAGAGCGTTTTAAAGGTGTCCAAGGTGAGCTCTCCAACCAAACAGCCAAAGAATCCCTATGAATAAAGCATAAATATTGGTCGCGCTGAGCAATATATAAGTGCTGTGATATGCCAAACAATTTGTTTCGAGGGCAACGGCCTCTGTTGTCATAGGCCCTCGTCAAATCTGGAACCATCCATCCAATAATAATTATTGTGAATGAAGGACTTGCTTAAGGTCCCAACAAAGTAACAGTCTGACGGAAGGTGCATCGAACCCGTTTTTACGGTAGCCAATCACTTTTGCAGTAGTGTCGCGTAACTTATATTTTCAGTATCTTCTCAAATACAGGTATATAAGAGCAGTGTTACAGGTCTGAGCCTTAAAAGTCAAGCATTCTATTCATTCATTCATTCATTCATTTCAAGAATTTATATAGCGCCTCTTCAAGAAATCCACTCAGAAGCGCTCCCAGTCCAACCACGGTGAAACAAAAAAGTTTTAAGGAGCTTGTAGAACACTGACGAGTCGACCCTAGGCAGCAAGCGCATCTGCAACGGGAGACTATTCCAGACAGAAGGACCTACAACTGAGAAAGCACGACGCTGACAGGTTGATGATTCAACACGCGGGACCAAAAGCTTACCGCTAGAGGCAGAGCGAAGGGCTCTGCGAGAAAGGACAACAGATAATGGACAGCAGAGTTCACACAGATAAGTCGGGGCAACGCCAAACCAGTGAAGCAATTCTGTATTCGATGCGCTGTGAGATAGGGAGCCAGTTTAGAGTATCACGAATGTAAGATGAAACGGATGCATATTTGGGGATTCGACCAATTAGCCGGGCTGCAGACCGAAGAACACGGTCAAGTCGGGATATCAATAATAGAGGCAAACCAACCAGAATAGAGCAACAGTAGTCCAAGCGGCTGGTAACAAAAGCATGAACAAGGGTAGCAGCAGAGTTCTCTATCTATCTATCTATCTATCTATCTATCTATCTACCTATCTGTCTGTCTGTTAATCTGTTTATCTGTTTGTCTGTCTGTTTGTCTGTGTATATGTCTGCCTGTCAATCAATCAATCAAGTTTATTACTCCCATAAAAGAAGACAAATATACAGCAGTTCGTTAATATATCTTGCTAATAAAGCTAAGAATGTTAGATATAAATACATGTGCAAACGAGTAGCAAGTCCAGGGAAGCAATAGGAGCCCCAGAAGGAAAGATCCCACTAGTTAGGGGCCCTAGATAAATGACTATTCATGACAAAGATGCTGGATAGGTGACGCTTGTCTGGTTAGTGACAAGGTGGGAGATTTGCATGTAGCAGTGTGTTTAGTGAAGGAGTAAAATTAGAGGCACAATGAAACAGAAGAAAGGAAAGACAGGGAGAAAGTGAGAAAGAGAAGAGAGAAGAAGAAAGAAAAGAAGAAGAAGAGAGTCGAAGAAGCCATTAGTTGACCAGCAGCACACGATAATATTAGGTCTAGTATTAAATAACATTTTTAAATAACATTTTTCGCTGAATGCACACGTATCAGACGTTTAACCCTCAGGCTACCACGCTATTTTTGTAACACTGACTACCAAGGGGGGGGGGGGGTTACCACACCTATGGATTCAGCATTCATTTCTGCACAAAATGATGTATTTAGGTTTAAAATATATGAAAGCACCCCGAAGTTATGAATTTTTTTCCGTAGGCACCCGTCGATTTCACAAAATGCATACTTTCGCATAAGAAAATATTCCGTGTGTTTTAACATAATTTATTTATTTAAAAATAGTTTACATATAATAAAGTCCAATATCCAACTATAAAAACTAGTAATAAGTTAGTTTCAATTACAATAAAAAGAAAAAAAACATGTATTAGCTGCTGAAAAACGTTTACGCAGACTTATCGGTTTACGTTGTAAAAAAACCCAACATTTTCACACATTTAAATTTATTTTGAGCACTTCCGGTCATCAAATGTCAAATTATTTGGTATCAAAAAATAGCCCTAAATGCCCTCTATAGAATGACATAATTTATTTCTCTTAAAAAATAAAGTATGAATAATTTTTAATAGGAAAAACATGAAAATTTTATGAAAATAAAACACCTTTATTTATATTTTAATTTATTTTGAGCACTTCCGGTTGTCCAAAGACAACTCACTGAGCAGGGAAATGTAGCCCCACATTCCCTCTACAGAATGGTGTAATTGGTGTCTCTTCATGTCAAAGGACGGATAAGATACAGCCGATAATCTAAGGGGGGGTGGTATCCACCCCCCCCCCCTGGTGCCTCGGGTATATCGGGTATAACTTTTGAATGGTATGGTATATCATCACACATTTTAGCTCAAAATGTGTGCAAATGAATCCTCTACAGCTACCTAAAACGTCAAATTTTTTATTCCAAACGAAAAAAGTTTGATTTGGGAAAAACCTAGGGGGGGGTGGATACCACCCCCCCCCTGGTAGCCCGAGGGTTAAATTGAGTGAAGGCCATGCCCACCCTAATACTAGGAGGTAAACTGTTCCACATTAAGGGTCCTTGGTATTTTATAGAAAACTTGCGTGTGTTAGTTCTCGGATAAATGCTTATGTAGTCCCGTTTATTTCTGGTTGCAAAAGAATGCTCTAGTTTATTAAAGTAGGATGCAAAACAGGATGGGAGGAGACCATTATGGAACTTATACATAAATTCACATGTTTGTGTGAATTTAATTTGACTGATGTTAAGGAGGTTAAGATCCAACAATAGAGGTTTGGTGTGAGCACAGGGAGGCGACCTAGTTATGAGTCTGATGGCTTTTTTGGAGAGTTTTCAAGCTAGCAAAATGTGGGAGTCATAGGTTCATATCCGAGAACTAACACACGCAAGATGAAATTACAATAGGTAAAGTAAGGGTAGATCAAAGTAAAGTACAGGTTTTTTAATATATAGGGCGGAAGCAGGTATGCTATACGTTTTATTATTCCAATGCTCCTAGAAACTTTTTTGATGTTTCAGATATGTGACTAGTCCATTTCAGGTGCTCATCATCTATACTGACTGACTGTCTGTCTGTCTGTCTGCCTGTCTGTCTGTCTGTCTAATAGGGTTCACTGCAAAACAGTACAATTTATGACCTCTTCTCGCGTTACAACGTAATTCTTGTTATTGTTTGTTTTGTTATTGAAATGCGATATGCGAATTGGTTTATTATTATTATTATGGCATTGCACATTTCGTTCTGAATTTCATCTGCATTTTGAATTTCACGTCTTGCATCTGAATGCATGAAATTCTCATATGAGACCAGATTAAACAATTTTATGGAGCAATAAAAAATGACATTATATTCAACTACAATAATATTTCAATTAGGTCGCGCATAGGATTCAGGACCGGTGAAGAAAAAAAAACATTAACTGTAGACTGAGATGGTCTCTAATATCTATCCACAAATCCTGCATAACGCTCTTGTTTTCAATCCATGCGCCAGCCATTTGATGGACGACATAACCCGCTGCTCCAGCAACCCTGCCCGGCGGCCGCCTCCATTGAGACCGCGCTCTCCCACCCAACCATAATAATTCGAAGCCAGCGGTGATGCATGCTCAGCGCACACGTCGGCGGCGAAGCGTCAAAGTGGATCCGATAAGAACCACCGGTGAGACTACCTACCCGTCTCCCCTGCTGGGTGCCGAGCGCCGTAGGGGAGCCCGGGCTGTGCGGCCGAGGGGGAATCTCTAGGCACAGAAGAGTCGAGTCGGTGTGTTTTGACTGGTCTATGTATAATCACTTGAGCCACCAATGGTAGTGGAATGTCCTGGTAAGAATAGATCCGGACGGCTGGGATGGGATGGGATCGGAGAGAAGCCTTCACGGGATGCGATCCGCGTTGGCCGGGACTGAAGCCACGGCTGGTGTGGACCAGGTAGGGAAGAGAGGAGATGGAGTCGTTAGCACGGAAATAACTACAGATTGGTGTTGGTAGACAGAGGGACAGAGTAGCGGAAACAAAGACAAACAGAGAGACATGCTTACTTGCTGACTTATACGCTATGGTATAGACTGACAGAGCAACAAGCAAAAAGATGTTTGGGCTGGCAATTAGGCAGACAAAGAAAAAAGACGGGTAGATAGACAGACAGAGAACACAGGCAAAAGATTGACAGATGCATTGATACAGACGTAGACATTCAGAATGATATTCAGACATACACAGACAGATATGGAGAGACACACAAGCGAAAGTCTAGACATGCAAGGACCAGCAGGTATAAGAAAAAATGAACGGCTGAAGAAAAAGAAAACAGGTAGACATGCAAACAGACAGACACAACGAAAAATAAATAGACAGGCACCCGTCACATACTAGATACATACATACATACATACATACATACATACATACATACATACATACATACATACATACATACATACATACATACATACATACATACATACATACATACATACATACATACATACATACATACATACATACATACATACATACATACATACATACATACATACATACGTACACACAAAAATACATGCACATACGTGGATAATATAGACACACACAATTATATACATGCATGCATGCATAGTTGCATACATATATACGTACATGTACATTTGTGAGGCGTGGTGGTGCAGTGGGTATGTTTGTCGCCTTGCGGCTTAAGAGTTGCAGGCTCGAATCCACCTCAAGACGCCGCGTAGGGACCTTGGGCAAGTCCTTCACTCGCAATTGCTCATGCGCTTCGGCGTGCAACTACGATGCAATGTTTGCTCTGTAGTAAAACAAGTGCACATGCAAACAAACAAACAAACACACACATACATACATACATACATACATACATACATACATACATACATACATACATACATACATACATACATACATACATACATACATACATACATACATACATACATACATACATACATACATACATACATACATACATACATACATACATACATACATACATACATACATACATACATACATACATACATACATACATACATACATACATACATACATACATACATACATACATACATACATACATACATACATACATACATACATACATACATACATACATACACACATGCATACATACACACATGCATACACACACATGCATACATACATACATACATACATACATACTCAAACTAAAGTGTCAAACTTTGCATCAATTTCAATTCATTGTAAGCTTTGCCTTTGTATAAAATTACCATTTATTTTGCTAGTAAAACTTACACATTGATAAGGATTATTACACTCTCGTCAAGTCTTCAGTTACAATAAAAACACTCGACAATGACTATAATAATAATGTCTTCTTACGTCTCGTTTTGGTCTGTTTTACCGTCATTTTGTTTACAACTTCTTATTTCTATTCTTGTCCATTATTCCCGCAGTGCGTTTGCAGGCGGTTAAATAAAGTGCATACTTACTTACTTACTTACTTACTTGCTTGCTTATTTACTTACTTACTTGCTTACTTACTTACTTACTTACTTACTTACTTTGCGTGACGCCATGTTGCCTGTTATCCTTCGTCAAATACCTATTAGCCTTTCTACTTGTACTTCATTTCTTTCTCTTCTCAAAACTGTCTTATTCGACCGGGGTTGGACTGGGAGCGCTCCTGAGTAGTAACCTTGAAGGAGCGCTATATCAAATTCTCTGTAAATAAATAAATAAATAAATAAATAAAACTGTTGGTTACTGTCGCTTTCATTACGTTACCGTCACCATGTATATTGTATTATAGGCCACGGTTACGTAAAACGCCACTCTAACCGTTGTTTCTACCATGCGTTCTTTTTGCGCTGCAATCTGTTTCCCTTACACTCTCTCTACGTTATGCTGCATCTGTGCTTCACCTTATTGACACTGCGTTACGGTTACATTACGCTCTGTTTACAATGCGCTGTATTTACGTTACAGGGCGACAAGGAAATAGCGGAACTGCACATCACAATCGACGGTCTGCATGAGAGACTGGATGAAGCTGACGGCGAAGTCTCGGCCCAGGTTAGCAGTTCATAGGTTCAAGATCAATCGTGCATGGAAGGGTTAATAGCTAGTTCGTTATACAGAGATAGTTTGATTTACAAGCAAACCGTTTTGTAACGGGACAAGTGAAGCGCAAAAAAATCGAAATAATTATAGTGGTCATTTTATTTTAGTTATAACTGTGTTAACTGCTTCTACTCAGAAACTGAGATTGCATGATTCATTTGCACACACACATAAAATTATATGTATATATATATATATATATATATATATATATAGCATATATATAATATATAGGGACGAACGGGTGGATGAATATTTGGATTGGATGGATGATGGATTGATGAATGGAGCTAGTTGGTGGATGGGTCACTTTACACACCTTTTAGACGGGGTCACCAATTATATATAAATAAATAGGCCGCCGCGTTGAATCAATCAACCCTATAAGTCTCTTCTTTTCGCAAATTGCTTAGAGCGCTGAGTCTCGCTAATCATCAGGATACCAAGCGTGATGGTTAGATGGATAGATTCATCGATCGATGAGATGATTGATTGATTGATTGATTGATTAATTAATTGACTGACTGATTGATTGATTGATTGATTGATTTTCCATAGATCGAGCAGAACCGTAGACGTGAGACTGATTACCTGAAGCTGAAAAAGGACTTCGATTTGTTGACGGCTCAACACGAAGCCTCGGAGTCGAGTCTGAAGAAGCGACATCTCGAGGTCATCACTGATCTGCAGGAACAACTCGACAGAGCCAACAAACTCAGATCCAAGTCAGTCACTGACCTTCAAATTAATAATAATTGAAGGAATGGGTAACAAATTGGTGCGAGCCGATAGGGCGCTCACTTTATACACCTTTAAACGTTGTCAAGCGATGCTATATATACGAATGGTTCACTATGCAGATTTATCTTGAAAGTTGAAACCAGCGTTCACATTACACACCTTTTAAAAGCTGTCACTAATGCCATATTCATGAAAATTGCGACACACAAAAAATACTAATCTAGTACCTTGCTCATAAGCGCTGTAATATGCCAAGCAAATTTCTGTCCAGGGTAACGGCCTCTGTTGTCATTGACCCTGGTCAAATCGGATCCATCCACAAAAATTGTCAATTCCAAATTTGTAAATTGCTTGGATCGCCCCGTTACGTTTTCGGGCAATTCTTTCTAAGCTAGACAATAAATAATATAATCAGAATCTGAAGTCACACGTTGGCTATAATTGGAACTTCACGCATTCGCTATAAAATGCTCGTTCTGGTGTAAAATTCAGTTGGGTCTTGACCCAAACATCTGTCTGACTTCTTACGCAGACCTTTACTATTAAATAGTGTTCCCAGGAACAAAATACAATCGGCCAGTAGAACACCGCAAGGGAAGTTAGACAACAAAATTTGTTGTCTAACTTCCCTTGCGTGTTCTATTGACCGATTGCATTTTGCTACTGGGATCACTGGGGATCACTGGGGATCACTGGGTTAACATCGGGCTTTTCCTGTTATGGCCTACAGCTTGGAATTGCCTTCCACTCCTCTACGGTTAAGCCTGTGTGAGGAGGGGAATGGTTGTACTGTTCGTCTACTTGTTGCCTCAAGACTTTTCTCTTCATCCCCGAAGTTCTGCAGTCAGAGGCTCTCGGAATAGTTCATTGTTGTATTCGGGCTTAACGACACTGTTTCATATCGAAGATGATTAGTGTCGGAGGCAGAGTACAACCTCACACTCCACGTTTATATTGCGACCGAGCCACCCGCAGTAAAGATCCGAGAAATTAATCTCTGACCGGGAATCGAACCCGGGCCGCCGGCGCGGCGAGCAGGCTACAACCCACTCGGCCACGCAGGATCTCTATAGTTCATGCTTCGAGCGGCGCTTTTATAATTGCACTCTGCTCACAAGAGCATTGGATCGTGTTTGTTATTGTAAAACATTTGAACTTTGACTGGGTGTATAATAGGTAATGTATGTTTATTGTTATGCCTGCACATGAAAATGAGGATGGCATTAAGGGTCAGTTAGAAAATATTCTTATTTCATCTTCTCGTAAATGTGCACAAACGAACGACAATGTTGCACTTTGTTGGTGCATGAGAGTCCCAAACCAGGACACAGGATGTGGGCGGCGCTAATGATCTTTGCTATCGCGCAGTGTCGTAAAATTGAAACTACGTGCATTTCACACACCTTTAAAACAATATTTACCTGAGCTATATATTTGCAGAAACACACACACGTAAGTCACATCGATGACAGTTTAATGTTCACAATCGCAAGTTATTTATATTATTATCATCACCCTCCTTATTGGGGTTGTGGGTTGTTGGCGAATTGGATAACATACTGGCATCAAGATTAGCGGTCTCGAGTTTGATTCTGTGAATTCCCCCGTAGGATAGACGTTCTTTGTAGGCTGTCAATAATTATTAGCGCCATTACATTGCAGGCTGGCTGTTCCGCTAGTAGTTAAGATTTGAGAGTTGTGTTCTTCTTAATTGTTTCAATCGCATAACTGTGCACTGTAACCGGTTGCGGTCTGCCAACCGGATTGATCAATGAAGGAAATTATCATCATCGTAAAAATCGTCGTCGTCATCGTCAAAATCGTCGTCGTCATCGTGGTCATCATCATCCATCTAATTACTGGTTCTTAACATCGAATGATAAAAATTAATGTAATTTGTTGTTTAGGTTTGAGAAGGAGAAGCAGACACTTGTGATTGAAATCGAAAGCTTCACGACACAGCTCGACGCCGCCAACAAGAGCAGGGTAACACTGGCCATACATAATTTTATTCCCTGAATTGTCTTACTAAGTTACTATAAAAAAGCACTTTAGCGTGCTGCGGTAAACATACACTACCCGGTACGTGGTATCTCATTCTCCAATTTTTACCGTCGTTGTATGACAGCAATGGTCGTTCGCGATAATTGAAAGCATGTACATTGTACAGTACAGTGGAAACAGCATAGTACAATTGTACAGTTTCTGAAAGACTTCAATTACAGATGATGTCAAAGCATCTATATTGACTGTCAGCAATAGCCTCATCATTAGCTATAGCCTATATCACTCGTATTGATTGATTTATGGATGGATGGATGGATGGATCTAGTTGCCGTCTACAAAGTTTAGTTTGGCATAGTAGGTCTTTTTCAGTTAAACGCCTGGAAAGGGGAACGATTTATGTCTATGAAATTCGTACATATTTATATATAAAGCCAGCTGATTATGTTATAAAGGTGTGCAAAGCATGACTAGTAAATCTGCCAGTAATTTAGCGGATCGCGAGGTTACGGAGGGGTCAGTTTCAGTGAAGATAAAGCTGAAAATTTATCGATAAACTCTCCAGTGACTAAATGTTTCTGAGGATAATTTTCCTAATTACCGCGTTGAAACTTAATGCAATGTTTTCATCACATGTGAAAATGCTTTTCTATCTCCGCCTGCTTTGCGTTTCTCTTGGCGTTATCTATGAAGGATTGCTGCTATGACAACGGTATCATTGAAAGCGCCAATTTATTTTGAATTTATGTAGCGGCTATATTATAACCAGTTAAATTAGATTAGTTTGGATTTGCAGGATGACGCCAACTTCGAGCTTCTTCTAATAAATTGTTCCATATCTTCATCCGCGTCTTTATTCCAGGGCTGTTTTTACGGAATTTTTAGAACTGCACAACTCCTTCTTTCCTTTCCCATCCTTCATGGTAAATTACTTCCAATCGGATGACAAGGACCTTTCTGCTAGTTTTAGCTATACAAACGTGCGAATACAACTGCACAAATCCATTTAGAACAACACATTTTGTGTACAACTGCATGTTAAAAAATCCTTGATTTATCCCTTCCTCTATCCTGTTCTCTTTTCGTATCACAGGGCTACGCAGACAGCAAGCTCGAGGGTCGATCTACTGTGAATTTATGTAGCGGCAATATATTAACTATTTAGATTAGATTAGTTTGGATTCGCTGGATGACGCCAACTTCGAGCTTCTTCCAATAAAATAACTTTCCCTCATCTTCTTCACCCGCGTCGTCCTAATTTCTTTCTCTCTTCGTCTAGGGCTACGCTGACAGCAAGCTCGAGGGTCTAGAGGAGCAGGTGCGAAAGTTGAAGATCCAGTTGGACGATGCTTCGAAAACGATCCATGACCTGACGAGCTCGAGGAACCGACTGACGCAGGAGAACTCTGAACTGCAGCGACAACTGTCGGAACACGAGAGCAGCTCTGGATCATTCTCGAAGATCCGAATCCAGATCCAGACTCAGCTGGAGGAATACAAGGCCAAGTACGAGGAGGAGAGCAGGGTAAGAAGAAGCAGGACGGATGATGATGATGATGATGATGACGACGATGATGATGATGATGATGATGATGATGATGATGATGATGATGATGATGATGATGATGATGATGATGATGACGATGAAGATCATGATGATGACGATGATGATGACGTCGACGACGACGATGATGACGATGATGATGACAAATTTGACAATGACGGTGACGATGATGATGATGACGACGACTACGACTACGACGATGACGATGATAACTATGACGACGACTCCCGCGATGACGACGATGATAGCAACAACAACAGCAGTCACAGTAGATCTTTGCTGCAACTTTCGCACCGATAATATTATGTCTGCGTGCCATTCCAGAACAACAACACTTACACGATGATTAATTTTTATCCGGATAAAAATGACTATAATAATAATATCAGCATTTACAAAAGTAGTTTAATTGACACAGACTTAATGACAGGCCTAATAATGCTGTCTTTGTCTGCAGCGTCATGGTTCGGTGGACTCGCAGTACCGTGACCTTCAGGCTGAATTTGACCGTCTTCGCACTGCATGGGAAGAGGAGTCCGAGACAGCGGCCAGCCTTCGAGCGCAGCTGCAGAAGCTGCAGGCGGACTACCAGTTGCTCAGAGGAAAGTACGACAAGGATGTTGGAGCACGCACCGAGGAACTCGAAGAGCTCAGGTGGGTAGAAAATAACGTCCGCTGAGCATAGGCGCAATCACGTCCTAAAAGTTGAAGGGGGCCATAATGAATCACGTCCTAAAAGTTGGGGGGGACCATACTAATAAAGTTAGGGGACCACTCAAAATTTGGGGGGACGCGTCCCGTGGGTCCCATAGGGTGGTTGCGCCTATGCCGCTGAGGTCATAGGTGAGGAAGTCGAGAGGTCCGCGCAGAGGGGCTACAAACCACAGAGCGGCGAAATAAAAACTGTCTTAAGATAGGAGAAGAATAATTATTATTCCAGAAAAGCAGTTATAGAAAGTAAAGTACTTAGATACATCATACATGTAGGTTTCTATGACTGGCCAATGGTGGACATTCCAAATCGAAGGGCCTGTGGGACCGAGAAAGCAGCGTCTATATTGTCGTTTGCAATCATTTTATGTTATTTCTCCAAAGTTTAACGTCGTCGTATGACATTAAAGGCCGTTGACGACAGTTTACAACATAATTATAGGCTACAGGGCTGTAAAAATGAATTAACCCTTTCGTTACGGCACACATACCCAGGCAGCGTACGGAGAAACTATAGGTCACGGGTTGTAAACCCGTCGCGGTGACGGGTTCCGTACAACCAGTGGGTTTCTAAACCCGTCGCCGCGACGGGTTCCGTAACTAAAGGGTTAATATAATTGTCCAATTATACGCCAATCAATGTTGTCTTACTCTTAACACAACGTTCCACTGTCATTAGTGTTCATTGCTAAACAGAAAATGTAGTACAGTTAATAACATCAACCACACAATGTTGTGGTATAATTTAGCTATTGCTACTGTAAATTTATTTATTAATATGCTGCAATATAATAGGCAATTGTAACATGCAAAAAATGTCACAGTCGACATTTTTTGCATGGGGCAATCACTTATGTAGTATGATAAAATTTTATATAAGGTCAAGTTAAATAGTTATAAAGGTGTCTAAAACAGCGTTATATTAATATCATTCTTAGAGAAACGCCACCTTATTTTATGCACATCGACGTTATTAATATTGATTATTATTATTATTGATTCAGCGCGTCTTCATAAATTATATAATTATTACGGCACTTTGGAGCTTTTTTAATTGGTTTCTTTACTAAGCGGACCACTTAAAAATCTGTCGACAATGATGACACTTCCGAAGCTCATCATTGAACAACGAAGTCCCCTGATTATATTTTCCCAGTCATACCTAAAAGTAGCAGTTGTTGGTGAAAGCATTATTTGCAGTTGCCTCATCTAGCTTTTGAACGCTCTCAATATGTCTATCTTTTTTGTTAAATAGTAGCTTGTATGTGATTACTGTAGACCTCTTTTAAGTGTAGCATTTATTTATTTATTTATTTATTTATTTATTTACTGAGAATTTCATGTAGCGCTCCTTCAAGGTTACTACTCAGGAGCGCACCCAGTCCAACGGCGCTGCCTGATTGTGAGCGTTGAACAATAAGTTCCGCTTGTGAAGCATGCGTAACATAAGAAGAACCTGAGACCACAAAACGTCATTGTAATGAATGAATGAGAGCTGTATTCTGCCAAACAAACAAATTTCTGTCCAGGGCAACGGTCTCTGTTGTCATAGGCCCTCGTCAAATCTGTATCCACCCATCCATTGTAATGAATTATTGTGCCATTTCATTCTCAACTTAAAAGTGACCTACTTTGAATGACTAATTCTGGCATGCATTGCAATATCTGTTTGACTTTTATATATATAATGTCGTTTAGAAACGTTTTAATGGTGTGTACAGAGCGTCATACTAATCACTCGTTGTCGACACTAATTGTTATTTTCATTACGAATAATTTTACAACAGACGTATTATAACACTCGGCCATGTGTAATACATTATATATAAATGTCGTCTTAAACGGTTTCGAAGGTGTCTAAAATAACAGCACTATACTCATTGTTTAAAAACATCTTTTGTCAACCATGCAGATACGTTGCTATTGCTCTTGCGATCTTACCCAGAATTATGCCTGTAATTTAGGAATTATATAAATTTTAGAACGATGTGTTTGCCTGAGATATTATATGTAAATATAAAAAATGATTTGTTTTGTTGCTTTTATTATCTTATAAAGGCGTAAGTCAAGCGCGCGTATCGCTGAATTGGAGAGCGAATTGGATCAAGCGAGGAACAAAGCCAGCCGTCTGGAGAAGGAGAAGAGCAAACTGACGCTGGAAATCAACGAGATCACCATCCAGCTGGACTCGGTCGGTATAATATTATGTCGTTGTCGTCGTCATCGTCGTCATCGTTGTCGTCGTCGTCGTCGTCGTCGTCATCATCATCATCATCATCATCGTCGTCGTCGTCGTCGTCGTCGTCGTCGTCGTCATCATCATCATCATCATCATCATCATCATCATCATCATCATCATCATCATCGTCATCGTCATCGTCGCTACTATCATCACAATCGTCATCATAATCATCGTTGTCATCACTGTTGTCGTCATCATCATCGTCATAATACTCATCATTATCATTATCACTATTATCATCATCATAATCTCATCATTTTGATAATCATCGTCGCAGTAGCAGCTATTTTCTCTCTAGAGGTTATCGCACTGGGAGCGCTACTGAATGGGCTCGGCTGTGAGCGGTGCTATAGAAATTACTAATTACATTACATAAGATGTAAGTTGAGGCGCATCATAAATTCTTCCGTTTGCACTCATAATATTATTATAGGCCAATAACATCATCGGAGATCATGCCAAGAGACTGAAGCAGGCGGAGCATTCTGCGTTTGAGTTGTCGAAGAGAGTGGAGGAACTGAACAGCGATCTATCGAGAGGAGGGTCAGACCTTCAGACTGCCACAGCGGAACTGACGAGGATCAAGGTCAGCCTTGGAGAGGCACAGGGAAAGATCGACGGCCTCACCAGAGAAAACAGCAAACTTACAGGTCAATAATTAACCATAATTATTAACTATATAATTGTATGATAGGGGACGGTAATTGTCCGGTGGGGGTTATTGCTCTAGAGCCAAAATTAGGGTTACGTGTCAATTACACGCATCACTGATGCTGTTGTTGAACATTGTTGTTGTTGTCGTTGTTGTCGTTGTTGTTATTGTTGTACATACAGTTGTTGTCATTATTTTTATATTCCTATTATTATTACTCTTTATTAGTATTGATGTGCATAATTGCTGTCATTTTTTTTGTCCCGAGGTAGGCCTGTAACATTACATGTATGATCCATCAGGAGTCTAAACTTATGCTATCAGCGGTTGTTGAATTGACATTATTATTATTACATTTATTGTCACTATTATTATTGTTTTGAGTTACTAATTATGTATAATTAGTGATAGATTTTATTAGATATTTAATTAGCTATTAGCAGCTAAATGATATGTTGTCTTATGTTATGGTATATCATACAAAGTTAAATCATGCTATGCTGTGTTACTCTGCTTTATGTCATGTTGTGCCATGTTATGTTACATGTATGTTAATGTCATAGTCTTTTACGTTAATATGCTATTCTATCTTATTATCATCATGGAATGATAATGTGATGCTGTGCTACGTTATGTAACTCAGAGTCTTATCGTGAGTCGGAGAGCAGCAACAAGGATCTTTCTCGACAGGTCAACGAGTTGGTCATCATTCGCAACGGTCTCCAGGGTGAGAAGGACGCCCTTGGCAACAGCCTTAGCGACGCACATGACACGATCCGTGAGTTGCAAGCTCGTCTTGATTCTGCCACAAACCAACTCAACCAATTGAAGCAGGACTCAGACAACAGACTTCGCGAGAAGGACGAGGAGCTGGAGACTGTCAAGTTAGAATGAGCTATTGTTATATTGTGTATTCTATTGTTGTTCATTCATTCATTCATTCATTCATTCATTCATTCATGCGTTCGTTCGTTCGTTCGTTCGTTCGTTCATTCATTCAGTCATTCGTACGTTTTTAAGTTGTTTATTCATTCGCGATGTCATTCGGCCCTTATAGCAATCGATCAATCGATTAGCCATCAACTAATCGGTATCTCATTTATTCATTTCATTCATTCATGCATTAATTCAGTCACTAATTCATTCGGCCATTCATTCATTCACTCATTTATTCACTTAAACACACGTTTGCTCATTAATCAAGTAATCGATTCATTAATTAATTCACTCATTCTTTCATCCATTGATTACTTCAATCATCCATCCATTCATTCATTCATTCATCCATCCAATCCTTCTTTCGTTGTGATCACAGGAGAGGTGCTCAGCTGACGATCGAAGAGCTTCGTCGTACGGTGTCTGACCTTGAAGGTCGTCTCAAGAGCGAGATCAGTCGACTGAAGAAGAAATACGAGACGGAACATCACGAGTTCGAAATTCAGATCGATGGACTCAACAGAGCGAATGCTGACCTCAGCAAAACAAACAAATCGCTCTCGAATAGACTCAAGGTACGACGCTATCTTTTTGTCTGTCTGTCTGTCACTCTCTCTCTGCCTGTCACTATGTATCTCTGTATGTGTGTCCATGTCCCTATCTCTGGGTTTGGCTGTCTATCTGTGATAATCTGTCTTTTGTTGTACAGTGTGCATCTTGATGTTTTCGGTGTCACATTGTTTCTGTGTTTCTATCTGTGTCTGTCTGAGTCTGCATCTCTCTGTGCCTCTTTTGCCTCTGCCTCAATCTCTTTGTGTATCGGTGCATGTTACTAATTATGTTTCTGTCTGTCTCTGCATCGAATTTTTTGTTCATCTCTGCCCTGGTTGTAAAGAACTATGTTTCTTTGCTTCTCCATGATTATGACCACCTGCCTTTTTCTAAGAATATCTGTATCTCTCTGTAAACACATTAAATCATTTTCTATGTCTTTGTTCTTGTCTGTAGGCCTATTTCTTTCATTATCTCTGCCTCTGTCTCTGTCATTTTCTTTGACTTTGCTTCTATTTATATATCTTTCTCTCTGCCGTTGTCTCTGTTGCTTTGCATCTGTCACTGCAGTGATCTGTCTGCAGGCTCTTTCGCTCTCCCTGTATCGCAGCATATAAATTACATTAAATTACATTGCATCACATCACATTACATTACATCACATTACATTACACGAAGCTGCATGTTTCGCACGGCTCTGCTGTGTTGTAACAGGAGACGGAGACGAGCTTGGACCTTGAAAGAAGAGCGGCTGGTGAAGCTCGTGATGCGGCTATTCTTCTCGAGAGGAAAGTCATTTCACTGCAGACGGAGATCGAAGACATTCACGGACTTCTGGATGCGGTTAGTCACCGATTAATACTTACATGTAAGGTCGAGGCAGCCTTCCATTCGGTAGATGGTGAAGGTAAACTATGCTATAGGACGTGACAGACGCCTTGCATGGCTCTTAGACAGCTAATTCGACTCCTGTAGTGATTTCTGACCATCATCCTTTCATATCATGAATACTGCATGCAGTGTGTCAATTTGAAATTTAAAAAAGATAATAATAATTATTCTTATAATAGAAAAGGGCGCAGCTGTATAAGACACCTTTAAAACGTATTTTTATTCTTCTATTTATATTAATATTATGCAAAGTCTTACAGTAACAGAGAGTTTTTCATGAACCATTTTAATAAAGAAACTACTCTGTATCCGAGAAAAAAAGAACCATTTTGCCAAATAACATGAAAATATTTAGCAGTTAATCGATTTTGAAAATTCATGCACCGTTTTCATTCTGACATACTTATAAACAAATCTGCAATTTATGAAATGCTGTCTGGGAAAAATTGAGTCATGGTTACGCTGTTAAAATAATTATTTTAAAACATTTACTGTTAGAAAATAGTTCTCAGCAAAAAACACAAGGTTGCTGAATTATTTTTAGGATAAAACAAACATTGCAGAGCAAATAAGTTTAATTATGATATTTCTAGAGAAAAGTTGGACATTAGGCGGTCTAAAGAATCTTCAAAGAAAAATTTCTACAACTGGATTAAGCTTATTCAAGCAACAGGAATCTCGGAAAAGAGCTACAAGCATCTCAACTTAGCCTCTCATACACAATAATTGCATATATGTTTTTATCATTCAACGTTCCAATGTACCACAAAAAGTTATAAGCAACGATGTTCTGTTGAAACCAGAAAATGTTAGCACGTTAACAGCTTGTTAAAAAATAACGTTATTATTTTTAGGCGGAGAAGGCTCGCAAGAAGGCCGAGAGCGAGCTAACGGAGTCGTCATCTCACGTCAGCGAAATCCACATAACGATCACGAATCTGACGTCGGAGAAGCGCCGTCTGGAGTCCGACCTGCTCGCCATTCAACACGACTTCGATGAGGCTGTGGCTGGCAGGCGATCGGCCGACGAGAGAGCCGAGAAGTTGGCTCTCGAGGTGAGCCGCCTCACCGATCAGCTGAGGAGGGAGCAGGAGAGCTACGCCAGCCTTGAAACGACGAGGAAGAGTCTAGAAGTCCAGATCCGTGAGATCACCATCCGCCTGGAAGAGTCCGAGTCATCGAAGGATGGAAGGAAGACGCTTGTGAAGCTGCAGTCGAGGGTAAATATTAATAAGCTTCTTTGGTTGTAAGTAAAAGTAAATTTGGTTTAAACACTTCTAAAACGCTGCTAATTGACACTACAAAATCTTTAAAACTTTCACAAAAATTGACTAAATGTTAAGCTTAGGCCAAATATATGTTAACATTTAACAACGTCTGGAGGTGTCTAAGCAGATCTTCCTATTATGAGTTATATAATTATTATAATAATACTAGTCAGTAGTCACCTTCCTGAATATTTTGTATAGGGAGATGACTAGTATTATTAATACTGCCATAATTGAGTTCATATACCGCATATGCAAAGTAATTTACTGAGAAGCGTTCCCAGTCCAACTTCGTCTAAATAAGGCAGTTTCTAAGCGCAGAGATGCGACCTATACCAGATGGAGCACAGCGGTGAGTCAATTCCAGGCTCTATGAGCAGCCACCGTGAAAGAGCGCCGCTGCATCATAGCCGTCCGCGAGCGATGGAATACGAGTTAAGCCCGAACATCCGATCGAAATTCAGATCATCGCTGGACATCAGAGGGAAGACTGCATCCATGCATAGCCTGAATCAGGTTTTTTTACGTGCAGTTGTACACAAAATGTGCAGTTCTAAATGGATTTGTGCAGTTGTAGAAGCACTTCTGTACAGTTAAAACTAGCAAAAAGTCATTGTCCTCAGATTGGAAGTAAATTACCATGCAGGATGAGAAAGGAAAGAAGTAGTTGTGCAGTTCTAAAAATTTCTTTAAAACAACCCTGGCCAGAAGAATGCAGAATCCTTAGAGTAGCTGGATCTTTATTTACTGGCTATAATTCTTGTGCCTCCTCTTCCAGATAACTGAGCTGGAAAAGGAGTTGGAGTCAGAGCAACGTCGTGGAAGAGATCTTCTGGCCGAGAACAAACGTCTGCAGAAGCTTGTCGCCGACCTCCGTCTCCAGGGCGAGTCTGATCACCGTCTGGTGCTCGAATACACGGAGACTATCACCACTCTCCAAGGAAGAATCCTATCCATCAAAAGACAACTGGAACATTCGGTCAGTCTCTCTCGCTGTTCATGCAATGTCCACTGTAGGCGTATACGTTAGCTTTATGACCAGTGACCACTTTATGGCCACTCTCTGGTAGACAAGCACAGAGAGATTGCGAATAGTGAATATATATATATATATATATATATATATATATATATATATATATTGCTTACTCTGAATCCACTAACCTAAAATAACCTCATTCTTGAAATTGATGTCGCTAAACTCTGTCTATATTTATATATATATATATAATATATATATATATATATATATATATATATATATATATATATAGTTAGCAGCGGCAGACAGAGTTTAGCGACATCTAAGGCACCTGCGGCGACAATAAAAAATAACGTAACAATTTCAAGAATGAGATTATTTTAGGTTAGTGGATTCAGAGTTTAACCGAATTATAGTGTTGCCATTTATTGTGCTTGTATTTATTGAACGAATATCATAAATATAGAGGTGTTTAATTATTTCTAAACAGTTGCCGCCTTTATTATTGTGTCGGTGTTGTCATCGGTGTTTGTTCAGAGTATAATTATAGTTATACTGCAGAACTAGTTTAATCTTTAAAATTTATTGTGACTACGCCGCGTCGGAAACATGCATGACGTCATTGCAATGGTGATTGGACATTCTAGAAGAAAGTGCAATAACGCTATTCGGCTTAATTTCATAGACTGAATACCAACTTGAAAAGAGGTGTGGAAATGTTTCTTACAGTTCTGGCGTTCGTGTGGTATAATAATGCATTTTTATGTTAGTTACAGTACTTTCTGTATAACGACACTTTGTGATGACAAAGATCATTACCGTCGCCCTCCTCCTTCACCCAGGCTTGAGACTGGCACTGTCAGTTTGCAAATAAGTTCCGGGGGTTCATGTTTATGTTATGAATTAAAAAAATAATTTAACGCCATAAAATGATTACAATGGCGTCGGTTGGAATTTCTATCTCATAAGAATTATCTAAGCTAAAGATGCTGTGTATTAGTCACCTTCAAGTAAACTCCCTTCTGTCCAAACAACAGCCAGGTTTAGAAAGTTTAATCGACTCGACCAACTTAGTCAACGGCTGTTAATCAGAGTCCTGCAACCTTTTGTTTTGTTTCACGAGAGTGCGGCCTTTGACACTGTCGACCATGAATGGCATTGGCATCCTTCTACAGCTCCCCGAAACGCCTTTTGCTGTCGTTGCCTTTTACTTACTTACTTAATTTGTCGTTTGCCGCCTTTAAAATCTAAGAATTCTTCAATGATTTTTCAAATGGAAGAATATAATTTATAACGTTGTTTTGAAGTCTAGTAAAGGTGTCCAAGAGAGCTTCGTCTTTTAGTTTAAAACCCTAAAGATACATGACGTCATCGCTACGCAATGCACATGATCCGTAACAACGATTCGGATTAAAAGTGTACTTTGTCGCCTCGGAATATTTTCATAGAACGATTAGCAAGTTAAAAAGAGGTGTGGAAATATTTCTAACAGTTCTGGCTTACTTGTAGTATAATAATTCATTATGTTTGCTTGTGCACTTGTTATAGCGCCCCTTCAAGCTCTCTCTCTTACTACTCAGAGGCGCTCCCAAATGCTGAGCGGACACTGCATCGGAGTTTCACGCCGAAGCGCTGAACAATTGCGAGTGAAGGACTTGCCCAAGGTCTCTACGCGGTGGCTTGAGTGTAGATTCGAACTTCAAACCTTTCGGCTCCAAGACAACGACGCCACCACTACACCACTGCGCCCCACATGTATGTTAGTCGCCCTCCTGCTTAATCCTGGCTTTGGACTGGCGCTGTCAGTGAGTGCAAAAAGTGGCGGTGTTCATTGTTTTGTTTCAAATGTATATAGTAGCGATAATTTGAACCATATTTTTTGCAAATTAATACTGTAGGATGGTACTATTGCTTCAAAATACTCTAAACTAGAGATGCAGCGTGTTTGTCACCTTGAAGCAAATTCCCTTCTGTCCAAACAACAGTCAGGTTTAGAAAGTTTCGATCGACTCGACCAACTTAGTTAACTGCTGTTAATGAGAGGCCTGCAACATTCCTTGTCTTGTTTGACGTAAGTGCGGCCTTCGACACCGTCGACGTTGCTGTCTTACTCAATTAGTCGTTTGCACCTTTTTGCGACCTGTCATGTCATGTCAGTCACCGACGTCGCTGCTCGACGGTTGGTCACATGCATGGACTAAAATATTTTAATTATTACGACCTGGACGAAATAAACGATTTTACAAATAGCAGAATATATAGTATTGTGTGAATGTCTAGTAAAGGTGTCCAAGTAGATCATCGTCTTTTTTTAAAGCGTTGAAAGTGGCAGACCCGACTAATAAATTACTGATGCACTTAATCTTCGTCTTCTTCGGGTTCTCTGCATCTTAGATTCAAATTCCAAGGTCACCGTTCCCCTCCTTGTTGGGCCTTGTGCTTGAGCCTTTCATCTGATATAAGCCAGAAAAACATAATTATTGTCCGCCTCCCAACATTTGCATTCGATTACCGCTGTTAATAGTGAGCCTCCTTTGAGCGTAGCTGGCTGGTTGTCTGTCTGTTTGTCTGTCTGTCTGTCTGTCTCTGTGTCTGTGTGTGTCTTTCTCTGACTCGTCTCCTGCTGATCGCCTCATTTGTACATTTTGTTTGTTTTCTTTGGTGCTGAAAAATTGAATAGACGCACAGATCGACGCTAATATTCAGCGAATAATATATAACTCTATATATAACGTTTGGCTACACCGTTACAAAGGTGTCTAAAAGGTTTAATATCTTGTCAGGTGACAGCGACATCATTCTGCTGATAAGCAGGTCATCAGCGAAGCCGTTGCGTTGCTATTTATAGATGCGTTGCTATTTATAGACCTGCTTCTATAATTATATTATTAATTTTATCTGTTGCAATGCATTTGATACCGTAATTGCAGGAAGAGGTGGTGGCCATCACGCTGAGCAAGTACCGTAAGTGCCAGCAAGAGTTGGAGGAAGCGCAGCGCAGAGCCGATCGTGCCGAGAAGAACATCTCTGTCGTTCGTCACACGACCGTCATGTCTGGCATCCCAGGTGGTACACGGTCGCAGAGGGCATATTCCGTCAGCCGTGAAACTACGAAGGTCGTCCGGGTCTAAGGAATGGGACAGGTATACGCTCTAACTATACTAATATAATTTAGTATAATTTAATATAACATAATCATATTTATCTTATCTGATTTAATCTGATTTTTATTATGCCACTGTAATTTCGATACAGCAGGTGTACTTTCAAACATGCCTTGTTTAAATGTCTTAGTAGATGCACATCATAGACGGAATTTTTATATATATATATATATATATATATATATTATAGCGACAATCAAGATATTTATCTAGAGGTGCTCTTGCATATATATAACTAAGCACAAACATGCACACTTGCATGCACATACAAATGCATACAGACACACCAACATTCATAATGATTCATTCATTTTTCATTCATTAATTCATTCAAAGGACTTATATAGTGCCCTTTAAAAAAATCTATTATGTAGTGCTCCTAGCTCAGTCACGGATAATGAAAAAGTACTCGATTGATTTTTGAAGCAAATTTTGATTGGTCATAGGCAGTAATGAAGCACATCTGCATGCGATGGTTCTGTTAACGCGCAATGCAACGTCCTTAAACAAGATACAATCATGCAATGATGCAAGCATGAGAAGATCACAAACTTAACGCATGTCCAGATGTTGTATAAAATACAGAACTGTTTTGATGACGTTTATATAATGACGTCCAAATCCTAAGATGATTGAAGACATGAGTCATGACTCATGACAATGCAGTGCATATAGACAAGTCTTTGTATGACTGACAACAACAACAACAACAACAACAACACGTCGGTTGAGAATTATAAGGCTCTATGTCTACTTTTTGATTTTTTTTAGTTTTTTGGTACCATGACGTAAATCATGTTCAGGGCTATAATAATGTCCTGTGAGAATCTAAGCTTGATCTTCAATATTAACGGAGTCTACGGAGATAGTTACAAAATTAAAAGCCTCTTTGTCCAGTGTTATCATTTTTTTTAGAATTGTAAGGCGCTATGTCCAACAGCAAATAAGACCGCTGCGTACAAATCACGTGATTTTAAAATCTATGAATAATACTTGGGCTTGACTATGTCAACAAAAATAAATTTCAGCCCTCGCAGTCTGTACATTGAGCTCAATGTCCAATTTTGGGGCGTGGGGCTTTCTTTAAAAAATTCATTAAAATGTGTTTACATTTTATTCACACCCTTTTGCGATGTACAATGTTACTTTATTTACAAATGAACTAAATCCGTTAGTTACATTTGTAATATTTATATTATTGTTTGCTTGAATGCTGCACTTTCAAATTGGAAGCTCTCGCATTCAGTATACATTGAGTGATGATAAGGCTCTTTGTACAAATTTGGGCGTGGGGCTTTCTTGAAAAAATTTCATAAAAAATATTTTATTTTGATTTTTGCGTTTTATTCACAGCCTTTTGCAATGTACATTGTACAATGTTAATTTATTCACAATTGAACTAAATCCGTTGGTTACATTTGCAATATTTTCATTATTGTTTGTGTGCTAGATTGTTGAACTTTCAAATTGGAATAATTATCTCGGAAAAGTACTTTTTGGACACAGAGCCTTATGTCAACCGACACACAGTTACATAGCAGCACTTCAGCTCAACTTTATAGTACATATGCCACCCTTAAAAGAGGTGTGGAAATATATCGAACGGTTCTAGCTGTTCGTGTGGCATTTTTCAACTTTATGTTATGTTATGTGCCATACTCCGATGCACTATCATGCTCTCTGTGTTTACCTTACATTCAGTTTATTTTTCACGTTGTAGATGAGGATGACGTAGTTCAAGCAGACGTACTGCCGTCCTCCATCCCTCCTCCATGCCGCCCGCATTCGCATTTGACCTTCACCTGACCTTGTAACTCCACCGCTAAATTCTACCGATGTACATGTATCGTCCGTCAGCCAAAACAGACCTCCGAAGCTTTTCAAGCCACCGCTAGGCGTCTTAGTATTGCGTAGAACGATGTAGTATCTATCCTCATGCTTAGTCTCTGGTGGGTCCGTTGTATGACGGATATATAATATAATCCCGCACAGAAAACATATTAATTAATTAATTCTTCGCTCTGGGACTATAATTCTATTAAAACTACTTGCAACTGTAATAGGTTAAAATTTAATTTCGATCTCGCAGTAGCATTGCGTTGTTTAGTCTTTTCTTTATGGCGTAGCGGGCTAATATTTCTGGAGAGGTCGAACACGCTTTCGAATTTTCTGGATCCGATTTCTAAGTTGTCTCGGCCGAAGAAACGCGGTTGCTGACTTGTTGATTTCTCTGATGATGGGTTGATAACCTGTGTGATTGGGCCAGACGTGAATAAGGCTACCAGTCGATTAATTTATTATACAATTATACAAACGGCTTTGTACGAAACAGCCTTTGATTCACTGACGCTTCAAGAGTTATTTTTCGGCCGAGATTGGGTCTAGATTGTACAATGCACATGGCGCAGTTTGTGACAATTTCGTTTGCTTTTGACATCTTCGTTAGAAAGACTAGTCCCCTACGCTCTGCCAAAAAGGGATTCCCCTTAGTCAATTTTGCCCGAGCCGCTGCCATGAAGGACCGAGCCTTCTCTACGGGAGGCCTATAACGGTCTGGAACCGCTTCCTTTTTGACTTATTATACACTAATACCCTGTAACTCTACCAGAATCCTTCCTCACTAAACATAAAACTGTTCCCTCTAATTAAGCGCCTTGCAGTCTCGTGCTCTTCTGACTAGTTACCATGAAGGGTCGCTGTAGAAGTTCCCGAAAGAATAAATGATCGAATCAAGAGGTGCAGTTATTATATGGAAATCATATACACCGTGACTCAAAAAAAAGTAAGCCAAATTGTTTTGCATATATCTCTAATACCTGATGACATATGAAGCTACAATTTTCCAAATATTTAAAGAAGTGGACCAAGAATATGATTCCAAAATTTCATAAAATAAAGTTGAACGGATAAAAAGATATGAATATTTAAACTTCATATACCGAAATTGCAGTTTACAAGCAATTTTCTGTCAGATTCGATAAAAAGTAAGCCAAACTATTTTTTTTACATCTCTGATGTCTGATGAGTAATCATGAAAACTTTTTCCAGATATTTAGGGAATTGAACCAAGAATAGGATTCCAAAATTTCATGTCATAAATGTCATAAACTTCATCACCCGAAATTTCAGTTTTCAGCAAGTCTGTTATTTTGTAGACTTCATTTCTCCCCCATTATGGCCTCCGAACGGTCCAGATTTGAATCCTGTCGACTATAAAATTTGGATCGTGATGCAAGATCGAGCCTACCAGACAACAATCCATGATATAAACGATCTGAAGCAACGCTTGTTGGAAGTGCGGGATGGCCTGAACCAGAGGATAATCGACGTTGCTGTTGCCATTGCAATGGCGCCATGCAGCGCCCTCAGGCTTGTGTGCATGCAGGAGGGGGACATTTTGAGCATCTTATTTAATTAAATTATCAAACCATACTGTTGGGGTCATATTGGTAGTTCAATTCTCTACATATCTGGAAAAATTTAGAATGATTAATCATCAGGCTTTGGAGATAATAAGGAAACACTTTATTGAATCTGGTAGAAAATTGCTTGTAAACTGAAATTTCGGCATAATATTTTATGAAGTTTCAATATTCGTATCTTTTTATCCGTTCAACTTTATCTCATGAAATTTTGGAATCATATTCTTGGTCCAATTCTCTACATATTTGGAAAATTTCAGCGTGATATGTTATCAGGCAATAGAGATAAAAGAAAAACAATTTGGCTTACTTTTTTTGAGGCACGGTGTAGTATTGTAGGTGGTAGGGTTCCAGACGACAAGACGGCCGTGTCCATGGTCTCGGATTTGACAAATAAATCCCGAAGTTACATGTATAGCAGACACAAAAAATCTTCATAACACTGATTTCTTTCAAAACGTTTTTACTAACTAAAAGTTTTCTCATCAGCGCAACAACAGAAAATTTAATCTCAAGTTGAACAACAGAAAATTTAATCTCAAGTTGAACAACAGAAAATTTAATCTCAATTTGAACAACAGAAAATTTAATCTCAAGTTGAACAACAGAAAATTTAATCTCAAGTTGAACAACAGAAAATTTAATCTCATGTTGAACAACAGAAAATTTAATCTCAAGTTGAACAACAGAAAATTTAATCTCAAGTTGAACAACAGAAAATTTAAGTCTCAAGTTGAACAACAGAAAATTTAATCTCAATTTGAAGTGATTTTGAACAACAGAAAATTTAGTCTCAATTTGAACAACAGAAAATTTAATCTCAAGTTGAACAACACCAACAACAAATCTCAACGAGAGTATTTTCAAATTATGTATTATACGACATTAATATTTCTATTGCATCATCCGTAGCAAGCATAAGAAACCTAAGCAGTCGCTATCCGTGGTTGTGATCTCTCTCTTAGAGGACCAACTTCACCCTTAAAAGAGGTGTGAAATTACATTGAATAGTAATCTGCTGTTTTAAATCTTATTAGCATTGTCATCATAGTTTTATGAGAGGCTATATAGGAGCCACCAAGCAAGATATACGGCGAGAGAGGTTATGTTAGGTATGGCGTGAGACTTGACTATCGTCATAAATTAAATTTGTCTATAGGATTTTCCTTGTTACAGTGCATTGCTGTCTCTGTCTGCCTGCCTGTCTGTCGGTATGTAGGCCTATAATTATGACTGTGTACATCGGCAAAATTTGGCATTATTATTTGACATTTGCTACTTACTATAATCTATGAAAATTATAATCCCTCAATAAGCCCGATTAATGTCCAGTAGCCTCGGTTTGGCCAAACTTTCATGGTACACATGGACAATAATACTGTACGTGGGTATAAACTATTCTGAACAGTTGCAAGTTGCAACGGGTTGTATTATAATAAGACTTTATAAGTAACACACATGCAGACTCGGAATATTTGATAGCGTCGCTAGTGATCTCTCTTAGAGGACCTATATCACTCTTAAAAGAGGTGTGGAATTACGTTGAGTAGTTTTTGCTGTTGCTTATTAGCATTGTCATCAGAGTAATACTATGACCATAATTATGCCCAAATGTTTATTATGCAGAAATGGTCTTATGACGTTTATATTATGACGCTGCCATGCCAATAATGATCGATGTCAACAATGATATTACTCTCAGCGTGTGTTCTCTCTCTCTTATAAGACCAATACTACACTTAAAAGGGGTGTGGAATTACGTTGAGTAGTTTCTGCTGTTTTAAGCTTATTAGCATTGTCATCAGAGTACTAGGCAGTCTATGTCCAAATGTTTATTATGCAGAAGTGGTCGCATGACGTTTATATTATGACGCTGCTACGCCAAAGATGATTGACGTCGTCAATAATTTTATAGTCGATGATGCTACGATTAAAATAACCGAAAAAAAAACAAACAGCGATCAAACGAGTACACACGTAGTTACGTCATAAAAACGCACCGGTGACGTCACCTTGAACATATCCTAACAACTATTTAATGCAAAATGTTCAGGCATTTTACAGACTATTACGCGAACAATCGGTAAATACGAGAGACCGATAATATGGACTAGACGCGGAACACGTCAGTCTTATCGGCATAACTATAGTATCAGGGACGGAAGTGTCGTTTGGGGTCAGTTTACGTCGTGATGGTCGGTTAGAGTTAGATTAGGCGTCGTGATGGTCGGTTAGGTTTAGTGACGTCATTCTACACTGTCCAAAGATACTGTATATGCTTCGGTCCACGATACTATAGTTTTGCCGATTTATCCATTTTTAGGTTTGAGAATTTCTATCTTTGAACGGTTTTGTTTGCGACTATGTACAGGTAATTATTTACTTACTAGTGAACAACGATAATTACTTGCATTAACTGCGTAAATGGCTCCGCTATTGTAAGGAGTCACAGTCATGTATTAGAACATGAAATCGGATTCAAACAGCAGTCAAAAGAATACAAAAATTGCATGGATAATTATTTCATATCCCATGAACGATTCTTATATAGCGCAGTTTCGGCGAATTGTTTTGAGTATAATACTGCACCGGTAACATTTAATATTATAGTACGATAACACTACCTGCAACACTACAGAAATAACAAGAGTTAACACCAAACTATTGCACTGGCGGTGTTAACCCTGAACGCGCAGTTCTGTCTACCATATAATTACAGTATTACACCATAGTAATGGCAATGTTAGCACGTGCAATATAATTGCGTTGTCAATGAAGTTTAAGTCTATGTAGAAGAACTTTCGCGTCACTCAACACCCGTTATTAGAATGCAGACAGAAGTTATAAGTCATTTCTCGCTCCGCAGCAAAAGTTCGAGAATACTTTATAGAGTGAATCAATATCAAGTCTTGTCGCTACATAACTTGCAAACGCAGTTTCTCGTCTTGAGGTAAAACATCCAGAACTGAAACGTATTCAAAAGTTTCGCATCAAAAGTAGCATTGGAGTCGCCAGCAGTATACACAAGTCTCTCGATGAATCCAATACTAACGGAAATATGAAGATTCGTGAATTTTCTATTTTCAATGGATTACTTGTTGCAGTGGGAGAAAAAAAACCAATGTAACATTGACGAAGGAAGGGAACCAAAGCGAATGGTTATAAGAGAGCCTTTTAGGGTCTCCTAGCTGAACAAATGGGAACGTGGAAAGGCGTTAACTTCCAAGTTACTTCCCAAGAGTCTACTCTTCGAATTCAGTTCAATATACATTCCATACTTCTTGCTCGTTCAGCCAGCATAGATTTCACAGCTGCACAATGTTTTGGCTCAATGTGGTCAAGCATATAATTTATTATGTCCACTTTCTATGGTCCGTAGCGTATAATAATTGCGCCTAACTACTTGCGACCAGAAATCGTCACTGGCATGAAGGAAAAGCGACACAGAGGGGAAGCAAGTTTTGTCAGTATCCACGGCCAGAGAAGGAACGAACAGACAACATTATTGTTCGGCGTCGATTCCCTACGATAGCCTACCGTTGCATATTGAGTTGGAAACTGGACAATATTGAATTCAATACAACGTGCAAGGCTGTTTTTAAGGAATTTTTAGAACTGCACAACCCCTTCTTTTCTAAATTACTTCCAATCGGAAGAAAATGACCTTTTTTGTTAGTTTTAACTGTAGCCTACGGAAGTGCTTCTGCAACTGTACAAATCCATTTAGAACTTCACATTTTGTGTACAACTGCACGTTTAAAAAAGCCCTGACAACTTGTTATTGGCGGAAGCATTTCCGACCTTATTAGAGACCCTAGATAACTTAACTGATCACTATAGGGGGAAGAACTGACCGAACATAGTTGCGTGGATGCACATAATTATACTTGATTTCAGCCTACCCAGAAGACTGGCGATAGGCCTGGTCTTGGCTAACGGAGATCTACAAGCTTAGTCTGGTATGCAGCGAGGATCAGCAGCCCATGGTATAAACACAGAGTAGGGAAATATACAGAGGTTCTTACAAAGGGTTACCGTAACTTTGCGTGAAGTATGAGTCAGAGGCGGCCAAATCGGACATCACGAAACCACATTCAAAGAGAATGCTTTTCAAATACTTGCGGAAGTGGTGCAGATGAAGACCAAGAGGTTCATTACGAACATTGCTATAGGTAGCTTATTCCGGAAAGATGGATCGACCATGATAGCAAAGCTTTTATGCAGCGCTGTGGAAGATAAGACGTTTAGACGCGTCTAGCTTATCCCGGCATGCGAAGTGTTATGGTCCGTCTCCCAATTTGGGTGTGTGTGTGTGTGTGTGTGGGTTGTGTGTGTGCATGCAGTGGACAGTGGTCACCCTATTTCATGATGAAATCGGTGACCATCTGACCGTGGCTGATGTGGATGTAGGTCACCCAGTAGGTGATGGTGAACACAGCAAAGATAAGCGGGAAGATGACCCTCGAGTATCGGTCGATAGCATTCGCCTTTCGGATGTTTGGATTCGGCTGAGACGGGGTCTTCACTGGTCTCGGCTCCTCGGCGGCCGCGGCAGGCACCGCCCTCGGCTGCCCAGCGGCCGTGGAGGAGGAAGAGGAACCGCCGCCGCCACCGCCTCCAGGCTGGTGGTTCGCAGGGTTGGAGGCCGAGGCAGGGCAGCTACCACCTCCACCACCAACAGAGCCCAGCAGTGGCCCGGACGGTCCAGGCTCGGAGAAACGTGAGGCGGACATTCGTGGATCCGTCTCGGACTGTGGCTTCCGCGGAGGACTCGTCATCTCCAGATCCTGGAAGAAACACGAGACAGAGCGGAAGAAAAAGCTATCGTTACAAGTGCGATGATCGGGAAACCTTAGGTTACGTAGTGCTCAAATTCTCAAGTCAACCCGGTGAGTGATGAGTGTGCGAGTGTGTGTGTGTGTGTGTGTGTGTGTGTATGTGTGTGTGTGTGTGTGTGTGTGTGTGTGTGTGTGTGAGTGCATGCATTCATGCGTTTATGTACGCTCCCGGCCTTCCATCTGAAATGACCTACATTAGGAACTGCGAAATTTACTTCTGACCAATCAAGTCACAAAAGTTTAGCTATGGCTGTGAATGCAGGGTTGGGAGCGTTCCCATGTACTTTCCTGCATGGTCGTTGTATCAGTGCCTGGGAAGAATGATTGAATGTATTCATTTATATTCCTGAGCATATCAGTAGTAGACAGTACTAGGGCATAAACTCATTATGCACTCAATGATCTTGACCATTGACACCTGGTGACTCATTGTGTCATCAAGTGCAATGTGAGCTGATACCATCAAATCATCTACTACTCATGTCCTTCTTGCCTATTCAGTACTTAACAAACGAACGACAAAACATAATATAGTTGAGCGTCACCTGCAGAAGTGGATTCGACTTTCCAGCGAATTCATCATTCGTTCCACTTGTCGGAAACGTCAGACTTGCCTTCTCCCCGTCTCCTCCTCCGTGTCGCACCTTGCATCGCTTGCTGTCCGCCTTGCACGGCCCGGACCCAGCAGGCGGCAGCGACACATACTTGGACGTCTGCTTTGGCTTCCACTTGCGATTCCCGATGAAACTGACGGCAGCGTACTCGAGCAGGGCGGCGAAGACCATGACGAAACAGGTGACCAGGTAGACGTCGATGCTCTTCAGGTAGGAGATCTTCGGCAGAGTGGAGTTGGTGCTTGAGATGAGGGTCGTCAGGGTGAGGACCGTTGTGATTCCGAGGGCGATGCGGGCAGGAACTGCGTTGCGGTCCAACCAGAAGGAGACCCAGGAGAGGACGACGATGAGACTGGATGGGATGTAGATCTGGATGATGTAGTAGCCGAGACTGCGAACGAAGAGGAACTTGCAGGCCAGGCGAGAGTAGTTGCCTGGCAACAAGACAGTGTTATGTATGCGGACTGTTGTATCATAATTACGGACACTGTTCATATGTAAACATAGTTGCGATATTCATCCAAAGGGCGC
>OX243826.1:3898986-3908986 GCA_945859605.1 Lumbricus rubellus | reverse complement strand
GTACTGATGTCTTTTCTGCAGCAATTGAACGTTGCGTTCATAGAATGCATGCGCCTATGTTATAATATATTATGTGAAAATGTGAAAAATGTCTGAAAAATGTAAGTGACATTTCAAGAATAATTATTGCTATAATTGTACATGTTTCAGCACAAATAACTTTCGTGAGAAAAAGAAACCCATATCTTGAGAAAAAAAGTGTAGACCCCTAGTCTAAAAACAAAGACCTCAAAACTTACACGGTGTCCCAATTGAAGTGAGCCCCTTTTTGTTTTGGCGATATACTTGTCAATTCTAAATGAAACTTTATAAAATTTCACAGCATGTAAGAGGGATAAATTATCACTGTTTCCTGAAAATTCTATCCAATTCTACGAACAAAGTCCAAAGTTATGCACGTTCAAATTTGGGCAACTAAAATTGTAAGTTTCCAACATGTAAAAGATAGGAAATTAATTTTAGCGCTGTTCTTCAAAACTGATGTCCAAAATGTCATCCATTAGCTCGAATGCATGCTCTAAGGCGATTTCGCCATTCATTGATTGCATTGTCAACAATCTCTTTAATCAAAACGATTCCATTCTTCCACATTTCGCTGTTTGAAGTGATCACTGATGAACGTCACGCGTATGCGAGTTTCATAAGGCTGCGACGAGCCAGTTTCTGTTAGAAATTCCTTTAAAAATCTTTTGCAACGTAATGTTTTTCTTCTATTAAATTGTTTATTAAACCCAAATCATCTTTGCTGAAAACCATTTTTATTATTGTCCCCTAACATGAAAATGAACGAAATATGACGGAAAAATTTATTAATTTATAAAGTAAGGCGTGCAGTTGCAAGCAATAATTTCCTATCTTTTACATGTTGGAAACTTACAATTTTCTTTGTCCAAATTTGAATGTGCATAACTTCGGGCTCTATTCGCAGAATTGGCAGGGCCGGATTAAGCAATGTCGGGGCCCTGTTCGTAAATTTTTGTGGGGGCCCTTTTCGGGAATTTTTGCGGAAATTTTTTTTTCGGAAAAATCATACTATTTCGTCCGCCCAAAAAGTTGACGACCTTTTTTTTTTTAGTCATCCGCCGAAATTTTTGGGAAAATAGTCGTGTGGCCGAAATTTTCTTAAAATTTTTTGTGGGGGCCCCCTAAAGTGTGGGGGCCCCTGTTCCGCCGAACATGTTGAACATGCCTTAATCCGGCCCTGAGAATTGGATAAAATTTTCAGGAAACATTGATAATTTATCCCTCTTACATTCTCTGAAATATCACAGAGTTTCATTAAGAATTAACAGATATATCGCCAAAACAAAAAGGGGCTCAGTTCAATTTAGACACCGTGTAGATCTAGGATTCTAGGTGGACAACCTATAATGTGTGAACATTGGGAAAGTGCGATGGATGAACGAGTCATCTGCTTTGTCTGACGTTTATATAGACTGTATTTACCACGTTTCTGAGGTGTGTACAACCACAATAATATTATAGTCAATTAAGAATATATATATATATATATATATATATATATATATATATATATGCCAACTTAGTCATTCCACATATGGCGTTGACTCCCTCCGTTGAGCTGCGAGTTAAGCTAAGGACTCATAGAGTTACAGCTATGTGGGTTTCTTAACCTCACAAGTTCATCCTCATTCCCCTCCACCTCATAAAAATGGCCTAAATCGCTACCCGACAGGCAACGACACAATCCATGGAGTCATAATTATATTCGCGGAATGTATGACTCGGAGCAAAGCTATCAATGCATAAAATAGATTTACTGCATAGATTTATACTTATGTAGAATTGAGCATCAATTTTACCGATAGATGGACTGATCGAGGGGTTATTGCAGCTGACCAAAAATAGAGACAGCGACCCAGTACAATTATAGACATCTACACAGCCCAATACGTAGTCTAAGGAGACTGGTTTCCAAAATAAGACTCACATTTTAAAAAAATGTATCAATTTAGAAACAGAATCACATCCTTCTTGAAGTATTCATTGTCCCCTGCAATCTGTTTCAACTATTATAGTCTCCATTTGAAAGTCTTTCTCATCATCGATAATCTTTTTCGGAACAGATTCTACCCGAGACAAATCTGATTATTTTAAGAATGAATTCACCTCCAGAAACAAAATCTCCTTGTAGAAAGCTTTTGATCTCACGTGACACGAAAACACTTTCTATCCGGAAATTTTTGCAATGTAGAAATTTTAAAAAATCTGTTTTGGGAGGACCCCTCCTTGTTCAGTCGCTTGTCCTCCACCCCCACCTCCTTATACATCGATTTCCCCCCTCACATAAAGTTTGGCCTATCTTCTAAACTTTCTGACTCAGTCACTGCCTGGAAGACGCTGGTTTGGGAAAGACATTTTTAAATCCAGGAAACTCGGTTTTGGTGAGACCTTAATTCATCCCAGGAAGACTCTGTTTCGAGATATAGCCTACTTTATTTCGGCCAAGAGAAAGCGGTGTATCGGGACAGACTTTATTTCAACCCAAGAAGACTCTGTTTCGGAAAGACTTTATATCAGTCCACAATATAATAATACTCTGTTTTGTGTAGAATTTATTTCAAGCTGGGGACACCCAGAGACTCCGCGTTGGGAAGACTTTATATCGCGATATCGGCATCGTCAACAAAACTCGTCGGCACAGTGTACTATAATAGTTAATGTCATGGCGGACGGACAAGGCCAGGGGGTCGCGTGAATACAATCTGGAATATGGCGAAGCCCATCTAGGTCGGAGCAGGTCAAGAGCAAGAGGTCAAGAGGCGGACTTTTACGAGACTGACAGCTAACGAAACAATAACCACTGTATGCTACCAAGATCTATAGACACTGAAAGAACCTTGGTATGCTACTGCCACGGTGCACGGCCCGCTGTCTGACCATCCTTTTGTAAAGACCGTCAACATGTGATCAACACGTGCTTATTGGTTTTGGACGAATTTCAATTTAAAAGCTTCTGGTTTTGCTATTAAAAATTGTCACAAATGACCTTTCGTATGGACGAACGTTTTGCACAGGTAGGCCTAATTATATCTCACTTTGTCATGTCATGTCGCCATCGTCGCATCGCGACGGTTGGCTACATGAATGGACCTTTAATGCCCAGAGTCTTCTGTTCCTTGTCGCGCTCATTAAGTCAGAGCCTACAAGTCCTGTCCAGTTCAGGACGTTGTCGATCCAAGATATGCCTTCCTCGTCCTCGGTTCTCCTCCACAAAACCCGTCATGATGCTGCTTTCGATGCTACCGTTTTGTTGTCTCATGATATGACCAAAATATCGAAGTTTCCGAATTTTGGTGTGGGCCAATAGTTCTCTTGTGGCTCCCGCTGACACATACACCTGTTCATTGGTCATCCTTTTAGTCCATGGAATTCTCAGCAGCTTTCTGATACACTTGTTCTCAAATGCTTGAATTCGCTTTTCTTCATCCTTTTTCAGAGTCCATGCTTCACATCCATACGTCGCTACTGGCCACACCAAAGCCTTCATCAACCGCAATTTGGTTACGATGCTGATTGATTTATTCTTCCAATTTTTCGTCAATTTGGTCATGACGATCATTCCCATGGCTAGTCTGGATTTAACTTCATTCACACAATTCCCATCTTTTGATATCCTACTCCTTAAATATACAAAGGAATCCACTTTAGCCTGCTTTATAAGTAAATTTTCAGCATGATTATAGATCTAGGTGTCGTTCGCGCAGGGTAAGGTTTGGCGTCGTGAGGGTCGGTTAGGGTTAGTGTTAGGGTTAGTGTCGTCATTAGATTACTAAGGTTTTGCGTCGTGAGGGTCGGTTAGGGTTAGTGTTAGGGTTAGTGTCGTCATTACATTACTAAGGTTTTGCGTCGTGAGGGTCGGTTAGGGTTAGTCTTAGGGTTAGTGTCGTCATTATATTCTTTCCAACCATATAGACTTCTCTGTCTCATACTCTTCTTCTGTCATAGTAAATACGCGTTATGCGTACTTACTTACTCTTAAGTGCAACTTTATTTGCTTTGCAACGCGCCAGCAGATTTGCTGTTCGTTTGTTAGCAGTTGTTGGTCAAGCTAATTATAGCTTGACCAATAACTGCTAAGATCAGCTGCAAACTCCGCCCTGGGCTTCGCCATATTCCAGATTGTATTCACGCCAGGGGGTCTGGGGGGCTGGGGTCTGGACTTACCATCTCGGACATCGACAAAGAGCGTGGCGGTTTATTATAGAAGACACATTAAGTCGGCGAAAGACTCGTCGAAATCTCGCCGACCGAATCGCTCTCGCGAGATTTCCCAAAGTAGTTCGGCGATGTTTGTGCGTAGTGATACAATCGTACAAGCGGAATGCAGACGATTTTTCTGCGGTGCACAAAGGCCAACGTAGGCTCTATATATCATTTCAGAGATCCACGAATAATTATTGTGAGAGAGAAAGGGAGTAGAGATTAGGAAAGAATGGATGGACGAAGAAAGAGAAAACAAAGACACAGACAGACAGACAGACAGACAGACAGACAGACAGACAGACAGACAGACAGACAGACAGACAGACAGACAGACAGACAGACAGACAGACAGACAGACAGACAGACAGACAGACAGGCAGACAGACAGACAGACAGACAGACAGAGAAGCAGAGATAAATACAGAGAAAAACACAGACATATATAGACAAACAGATACAGACAGATACAGACACAGAAAAAGACAGACAGATAATGCTAGGACTGCAATTTCAGGAGGTCGCGTCAGGGTCATGATATTTTAATAGAGAAGGCACTAGAAATTTTAAAGAATTTTTGGCCGATCATAAAAATGCTGGTCATGAACAAAATGGCGACAGGTCAAATGACCTTCCGTGACCTCTGGTGGCGTCACCACTGCAGACAGAAAAAGACGGAGAAGGCAGATCGAGACAGATCTGTAGAGACATGCATAAAGAGACAGACAGAGACAGACAGAGACAATCAGACAGACAGACAAACAGACAGACAGACAGACTAACGTACAGCTTTCTATCTCGAGTGGGCAGACTTGAACATCCATCGGAAATAGCCGCAGATCCATGGCACACATTGCAGTGACTGTCAACCTACAAATAAAGAGCGTTACAACAATCAAAGCGATGCCAATTATTGCAATCGTCAACGCAATCTTTACAGCAGTATCAAAGAATAGAATTTTTACTGTTGCATAATAATGTTATAATTATAACGCAATGGTTGCTCCAATATGCGATGCTATGTAGCACTAGTATCTAAAATAACAATAAAAAAATTAATAGCCTATAATGGCCAATACGAAATTATAACGTGATGTATACTGCCGTGAAAAGCCAAAACGCAGTAACTATGACTCTTATAGTATGGGAGTTACTGTGTTTGATAGTCTTGTAAGTTTGACATCAGCGGCCACCAGGTATCGCTAAGCGCTAGTGGGCGCTATGCAAAAATCGTCTTTTTTGGACACCTTTAAAATAAGTTCTTGCTTTGTTATAATAAATTACAACCGACCGCGAATTAATAGATTCGAAAGGTGTTGCTATTTTCTAGAATAATTATCGACCATATTGAGACCATTAAAATCTTAACTGGAAATGTTCTAATTACTATAACCCTAGAACTGTATCAGGTCCCCAAAAGTTGTATGCAGTAAAAGCCGCTGTTATTATAAGTTGTCGTTAAACTATGGATCCATTTATTCGAATTTTATAACCAGCATTAAATATTACCATTTTCCTCCATATGATCTTGTTTTTCTTAATTGTTTTGTATTTTAGCATTATAACATACATGTAGGCAATGCATGTTTACGAAAAATATGTCTAATACGGAAACAGCATTAGGTACCATATTCTTTGGTCGTCGAAAACGGTCACAAGATGTCGCAAAACGATAAGAACTTATTTGTTTATACACCTTTATAATGGTATCATACGATGAAATAACTTTCAGGATCAACGAAAACTGACAGTCAGAAGATGTTCTAATGTCAGCTAGTGTGTCGAGTTAGCATAGTGTGTCATTATTTCATTAATTCATTCATCCATTCATCCATTCATTCATTCATTCACTCACTCATCCATTCATTCACTCATTCAATTTGTATAGCGTCTCTTTAAGGGTCTGCTCAGAGGCTCTCCCAACCTGATCACGACCAAAGACTATAATTGGTGACTGACTCTGACCTTTTACTCTATACTGAGTATATACTCTGTCTTCGCCTCTATCTGTCTCTGTGTATATGTTTCTGTTTGCTTCTCTCTGTCTCTGTATCTGTCTCTGTATCTGTCTACAGTCTCTGCATTTATTTGTCCCGTTACATTTAAGACACATTGTAGTGCTATATGCATGTGTGTATGAAATTAATATGCAATAATATATATATAATTATATATGTATAATTATGCTATATACAGGGTGGGCCATAAAAAAGTAACCCCCTACGGTTTTTAGCCCATATCTTGGCCAAACATAAGAATTTTTAAATGAAACTTTTCAGTCTTAAAGGCAATTCATATTTACGTACAATGGTCAAATTTAAATAACATATTTCAAAGACAACAAAAGTTATATCACTTTTAGTGAGGCCACCCACCGTTTTTTGATGATTCAAAAACGAAACGCAACAAAAACTAGGTTTTTTGCCAATATCTTAGCCAGAAGTAAGAATTTCGAAATGAAATTTTTCAGGCTGAAGGCCAATTCATATATACACACGATGTCCAAATTTTATCAAAATATGTCAAAGGGAACAATAATTATGCCACTTTTAGTGAGGCCACCCACCGTTTTTGACGATTCAAAAACGAAACGCAACAAAAAGTAATAAAAACGTGATTTTATTAAGTCTCATCTCAAATAACTGTTGTTAAATGTATTTGGTAGTACTTCACTACTTGTGTTTAATGTGCCCACCACCAGTGCCAACACTTCTTTTGAGTCTCTGCAAAGTTCTTGACGGACCTGTTGATTAATCTGACAGATTCCTTATTTACCAATTTGATTGTTATCTTGCTAAGTGACTTCTCAGTGATGTACAGCTACGCTGGTACCCTGTTTCTTTTTTAAAAGGCAATAATAATGATCATCTGGCAATATCAAGGCTATTTGATAACAACTATTTGAGATGAGACTTGATAAAATTGTGTTCATGCTACTTTTTGTTGCGTTACCCTTCTGAATCGTCAAAAAACGGTCGGTGGTCTCACTGAATATGGTATAACTTTTGTTCGGTTTGAAATATTTTGATGAACTCTGGCCATCCTGTGTAGATATGACGTGTCTTTAAGCCTGCGAAATTTCATTTCTATATTCGTACTTCTGACCAAGATATTGGCCAGAATAATTAAGCTGGTTTTTTGTTACTTTTTGTTGCGTCGCGTTTTTGAATCGTCAAAAAACGGTGGGTGGCCTCACTAAAAGTTATAAAACTTTTGTTCTGTTTGAAATATTTTGATGAAATCTGGCCATCATGTGTAAATATGAATTGTCTTTAAGCCTGTAAGATTTCATTTCGAAATTCTTACTTCTGGCCAAGATATGGGCAAAAACCCGTAGGGGGTTACTTTTTTATGGCCCACCCTGTACATACATATGTAATAGTGTTTTTCTATTCTATTATATTGTGTTGCATTCTATATATTGTGTACAGACCGTAGGCTCTGTGTGATTCGTCCGCTTGGTTTGATGCGTAGGAAAGCATTCTTCGTTGTTGCAAGATGGAACTTGGCTGACTTTGCGTTGGCGAAGAACGTGTCTGGCCACCAGATCTTGTCCAACATCTCGTTGCTGATGCAGAGTTCATCCTCCGCTTCGTCGAACGTCAATCGCTCGTCCTGCCAGAACTGACGGAAGTAGAAGTCAAGAGTGAAGTCCTGTAATGTAAACAAGTGGAGAGATACGACACCTGGCGTCGAGTAACTGTAATTGCAAGTTTATGTAGCGCCCGTCACAGAGAGTCTCTGGTCAGATGCGCCAAAGATATTTAGAAGCATTTAGGTTACGGGTCTACCCTGGTAGATGTTTGTTCAATCAATCAATCAATCAATCAATCAATCAGTCATTCGAAAAATTAATCAACCAATCAATCAATAAAACAACAAATCAGACAATTATTACACCTCTTCAAGAACTCTCATCCTGTCTCATCTGATCATCCAACTTCCAGTTCCCCGACCCAGATGACCCTGCCTTAATAACTGTCCAGCTGCTCCCTCTGATCTTATGACAACTAGACCTGAACCTTTTTTGGACTAGGTCTACTCTTACGGACCACCCCTTTTGACTCAACGCAGCACTAGTGAATGGGCTGGCACAGTGGCACCTCACATTTGGCTTTCGAGTGGCGCTTAGGAAGTTTTAAGACAGCGATTACGATTACGATTAATATTATTATTTTATTATGTCGGATATGTTGCGTTGGCTTACTTGCCGCAGGGGGTCACCTAAATTCCGGTGACTATGAGGAAATACTGGCGAATATTTTGAATTTTGGTGCACGTTTTTATAAAAAATCCAAATGATCAATAGTTTTGCGAGACTGAATAGAGTTTGTCGGTGATTTCACGGTGAGCCATTGTACGAAGGGGAGCCGGGAATTAGACGGACGCCGCTGTGGTTCGTCCTGGTGGGACGTGACTGGGGAGACAATTCCGGACAGAATTCCTTTCTTCTTATAGGGAGTGGAATTCGTCAATGTCGGATGCAAAGCGACGACGCTTATCCGAGGAACATTTCCGAGATTACGAAGAAAAAACAACAGTCGCATTTCAATAATTCATGTCCTGTATGTATATGTATGTACATGCATGTGTTTTTGTTTTGTGCATGTATGTGTGTTTGTATGTATGCATATAATATGTGTGTTTGTACATGTATGTTTGCATGAATGTGTGTTTGTATGTACATGTATGTATGCTTGTGTGTGTGTGAAGACATGTCCGAGCAGCATGGGAATCGTAGAAAAAATAACTTAAGGATTTGTGTGGTCTTTGGATGTGCAATGAGGATTTAAATGTGGTGGCGACCTAAGAAAGACGGGGTGGAGGGGTTGAAGTCCATCAACTCTTTGGCGGCTCTCACCCTGCGCATGTTTATCTATTTCTCGCACTATTTATATAGAGCGATGTTATAATTATGAGACATTTCCCGAAAACTTTAAACTGAATGGTGGTGGTGGAGCCATGGTGGTCGTGTGGGGGATAATGGTGGTGGTGGTGGTGATTGTGGTGGCGGTGGTGGTGTTGTGATGGTGGTGCATGGTAGTAATTGTGGTGGGGATTGTGGTGATGATATTTCTGATGGCGGTGATGGTCTTCTAGACAAGTGCTAGATGTGGTAGTGGTAGTTGCAGCAGCAGTGGTAGATGTTTTTGTTGTGTACGAAATTTAATGGTGCAGTTTGATTGAAAATCGATCTTTTTCTTTACCATGTTTACTTCGGAAATGGAACTGACGCTTGACACGAACAGTGAGATGCCAACATCGACTGGACTGCCTGCGAAAACAACAATGACAACAGCAACAATATATATGAAGACAATTATAGGTGCAGAAGCAAAGCATCAAAACTCGGACATGAAGTCTCTGTTCCATCTTTTGTTTCCATATGGAATTATTTCTGCACTGAGTTATGTGGTTTGACGAATAGCAGTCCCTAAAGCAATCTCAGGATTCAGTCATTTGGCATGTGAAGTATTTGAGGCATCTTGTTTCTCGACAGTTTCGGCATATAGACGGACCTTACTACCTTAGCTTGCCCTCTCCCTTACCGTCTAATCTTTACAATCTTTACAACGACATTTCATTTAATTTCTTCTCTTTTCAACTTAATCATCATCTTCATAATCGGCGTCGTCGTTATTATCATAATCGTCAGCGTCATTGTCATCTTCATCGTCATCATCGTCGTCGACGTCGTCGTCATCGTTGTCATAAACATCATCATCATCATCATCATCATCATCATCATCATCATCATCATCATCATCGTCGTCGT
>OX243826.1:3883986-3896486 GCA_945859605.1 Lumbricus rubellus | reverse complement strand
ATTCCCACAGAAGCAGCAGGCTTCCATTCGCTTGTGGATAATGCGACATAAAGTGTCTACTGCGAGTGCACCCCTGCACCTTGGCCACAGAAAATTCTCCATAATTATCTCCCTTTGTCACTGCGGGAGGCAAATGTCATCGCGTTTTATGTGCGCTCCGCAATGGATTACGCGGGAAACTTATGAACTTTGTGAGAGGCAACATCAAATTTCTGTTGCATTATGCAGCGCGGTATTTATTATGCGCGGCAGGATACATGTTGTGCTTCGTCCACGATTAACACACCAAGTAAGCTTATCAGCTTCATGCCAAGAAGAGCTTTAATTTAGCCAGAATTTTTATTGTTGACGGACAACGGTCTTTGATGTCTATATCAAAAGCTGTGTTTAAAGCTGATAAAATTTATCAGTTTTATTCATCAATTGTAAAGCTAATTTACAATAATACTGGAAACCTTTATACGGGCATCTGGACCTGCCGAGAGGCAGCTAACCTAAAGAAAAGAAACCTTTATAAATTATAGGACACATGTACTTAATTTCCTGTTTCGCATTTTTGAACACTTCTCTGAAAATTTAGCAGTGGCCAGTATGTTTTTCCCACCTCCCATTCTGCACAGATATCTGCGGGCGACCATGTTGTAATGAGTGGACTTCTAGAAGGAGCGCTATATAAGTTCTTGTAATGATTGAATGCATCTCTTAGAAAACATTTCTCTATATTATCGCATTAGCATTAAATTGCATTATATTGCGATTGCTTGTATTGCATCGCATAAATAATTATTGCAGTCTCAGTTGTAGGCAAGTGCTTCGTTCACCGTCTTAGACCGAAGCCCAGCAACGAAGATTCCGTTGGCAAAACAGAATCGATTTGCAATAAATGCGCTATATAAATGGCTATGATCCCATTGATCTTCTATTATACTGTTCCTGAAAACGACCTTCATGGGGTCGTGACCTTGGACCAAAGAGTCATTTATACGGACGGAGCGAGGCCAGTCACGTGGAAGAATAGTTGAGCGAACGTAAGAATGTTCAATATAATATATAATATACATAGTTATACATATACAATATTATACATATAATACACATTATACCAAACATATAAATATACATATACCTGTACATACACATATGCATACACATATACATGGACATATAAATATAATTATATACATATTCAATTCGATTCAATTCACTTTATTGCAACCAGAAAATCAGAAGACAACAAAAGTACAAAACATGCATGCATTGGCTACAAAGGGGGGGCCCAAAAGGGATGGACATCCCGCTGGGAAGGGTACATACACATACACATACACATATACATATGCATATAAATATATCTATTTGTATATATAAATTTGTATATATATATATATATATATATATATATATGGGTATATTATATTATACATATACATTTTATACAGCGCTGGTGAATGAACTAGTGCCCTGCTGTAGGGATTTAGAGTATAGCGCATAGGAATTGTAAACTTTACTGCAATACGATGAAGTCAGAAGTCAGTAGATCCGCCCACATCAGAGAACGCAATCCGCATGTTCATTCAGACGTATATTCATATATATATATATATATATATACACACATATATATATATACATATATATACACATATACACATATATATATATATATATATATATATATATATATATTATATACATATATATATATATACGTATATATACATACAGTAGACTGAGATCGAATCAACGCTAACGTCTGAATTGATCTAAGATTGCGCATGCGTGCAACGACTTGAGCCGCGCTGCCACCACTGCCCACCATCCCCTACGGACGGGGGCTTTTTAGACGAGCGTCGCACCTTACACCGCTATTCCCCACCGTCTCTCTCTTTCCGGAATAATTCATCCGATTGGAAATCCACTCAACCGAATCATACGCCTCCTTTCGCACAACGCCGCTTTCATCCGCACTCAACCTCATGAACAAATCTACTCACTCAAGCCTGCTGCTGCACTTTCTGTCTGTCTGCTTGTCTGCCTGTCTGTCTGTCTGTTTGCCTCTCTCTCTCTGCCTGTTTCTGTGCTTATTGCAAATTTTACTCGCATACTGACCCGTTCTGACCTTTCGATGTCTCCCTCTCTCTGTCTGTCTTTGTCTGTCCCTCTCTGTGTCTGTCTGTGTGTGTGTCTGTCTGTCTGTCTCTTGTCTTTTTTTATTAGTCTACTTATTCTCTCAATTTCTCTTCTCTTCCTAATTCTCTTTTTCGTGGACGATCCAACTCTCAACTTAATTCTTCTTCTCATTTTCCTACTTCTTTTTTCTTCCGTCACTTCTTCCTCTCCCACCCCCCCCCCATCTTCTTCTCTTCCTTCTCCCACAATGGTCTTTATTCTCCTTCGTTTCTCCATAATTCTTCATCATTCTCTTTTTCTTTCCTATTCACTTACACTTCTCTTGTCCCACATCAGTTTAACCTAATCCTCAATTAAGACAAGTAATTATTAAAAGTGAATAAATATCTCATAACTGATATAGCGCATTCCTTTGACAACTTTAAAACGTTGCTTATTGACACTATAAGTGCCTGACATTACGGGGACTATTATAATTCTATCTGATCTATAATTCTATTATACACGGTGTCCCAATTGAACTGATACCCTTTTTGTTTTGGCGATATACTTGTCAATTATATATGAAACTCAATAAAATTTCAGAGTATGTAAGAGGGATAAATTATCAATGTTGCCTGAAAATTGTATCCAATTCTACGAACAGAGTCCGAAGTTATGCACATTTAAATTTGGACAAAGGAAATTGTAAGTTTCCAACAGGTAAAAGATAGGAAATTATTGCTTGCAACTGCGCGCCTTACTTTCTAAACTAATAAACATTTCCGTCATATTTTCGTCATTTCTCTGTTAGGGGACAATAATAACAATGGTTTTTCAGCAAAGATGATTTGAGTTTAATAAAGAAATTATTCAAATTAATACAAGAAAAACATTACGGTGCAAAAGGTTTTTAAAGGAATTTCCTAACAGAAACTGGCTTATCGCAGCCTTATAAAACTCGCATACAGGACGTTGACCAGTGACCACTTCAAACAGTGAAATGCGGAAGAATAGAATCGTTTTGATCAAGGGATTGTTGACAATGCAGTCAATGAATGGCGAAAGCGCCTTAGAGCATGCATTCGAGCTAATGGAGGACATTTTGAACATCAGCTTTGAAGAACAGCGCTAACACTAATTTCCTATCTTTTACATGTTGGAAACTTAAAATTTTCGTTCTCCAAATTTGAGCGTGCATAACTTCGGACTATGTTCGTAGAATTGGATACAATTTTCAGGAAACACTGATAATTTATCCCTCTTACTATGTCTGAAATATTATAGAGTTTCATTTAAAATTGACGAGTATATCGCCAAAACAAAGAGGGTATCAGTTCAATTGGGACACCGTGTATAAGACACCGATGAAACATTGTCAACGTATGCATAACATTTTTACCGAGCAGCTGCATTAACTGTTATTTTCAAAGAAACAGAATTCAAGAGGAGGATCCAATAGTTTGTTGTGTCGTATAATTATAATAGTCAGCACACCAAGACTGCTTAAAGTTATATAAACGGTGGGAACTGTTCACATTATTCCACACCACTTTTAAAGAAATAGTCTTTGACCTATATAATTAAAAACTGGCAACATTTTGCAATGCATCATCCTGAAGCTCGGACGAGTTTTGCCGAGTTATCGTGAGAGCTGTTTAAATAACACCACACCTCTTTTAAAAGTAAGGTGACTAGTCTATAACTGTAAAACGAAGGCAGAAGGGCTTTAGCATGAATATCACTATAGTCTAGTACCTTGCTCATAAGTGTTGTATTATGCCGAGCAAATTTCTGTCCAGTGTAACGGCCTCTGTTGTCATAATTTCATAGACCCTGGTCAAATCGGATCCATCCATCGATTCAGCATGAATATTATAAAAAATATTATGCAAGATGAATATAATTACGGCACATACGCATTTGTGGGTGCGGTGGTGTAGTGGTGGTGTCAGTGCCTTGGAGCTGGAGGGTTCCAGTTTCGAATCCACCTCATGAATGCCGACGTACAGGCTATATATTTCCTAACTTACTTCCCATGTTGATTTAAACAATTTCTGTGTAGATCTCATCACTTGCCACCAAGAACCAAGATTTTTTGGTTGATGTTCCTAGTTACGGTGTGATTGGTGAAGCTTCAACAAGAAATGGACGATAAAAAATTGCCTCAAAAATCGATTCTACACTGACAGTATAGAATCGTCCATTTCTTGTTGAAACTTCACCAATCACATCGTAAAGTAATCATTCACTATAGATTTATAGAACAACAAATCTTCCTCTACGTTGGCCAAGTCCCTTCAGCGTGTTGGAATGCAGTTCTCGCGTTTATTTCGTGAGTGTTACGACACTATATATATATATATATATATATATATATATATATATATATATACATATATATATATATATATATATATATATATATATATATATAAACACTTGACACTGTGACCAATACAAAGTTCACACACAACTTTTTAAAGAAAATTAAATAATCACGCACATCATTTTTCTTGCTGTCAGATACTTAATTCTGCTATCATTCCCCACAAATGTCTTGCCGAATTATTGTAAGCTTTCGAATATTCAGTCGAAATTCAACCAAACAAGATATTATTTCGCCATTACAAATATTTCTGATTGACTTCTGCTTTTCATAATTATAATTTATCTCGGTTTCATTATACTGACATCTTCATCCGCAATGACTTGGTGCGCATGCGCCGCAGATAACTTTTCAAACGTTCGCAGAAATTGAATTCGTCCAATCAACGAGTTCCACGCTATCGTTCGTAGAAACGCGTGCAGGTAAATATCAACTGGACCAAACTTAATATAATATTTCCAATTATAACTGTATAGTTGGTCTTTGTCGTTTTTCGAAAATTACATCACATTACTATTACAAGTTTTAATCAATCATTCAGTTTGGCCTTCTGACAGCCATCATAAAGGCATGTTCCGGTAATGTAAGGTAAGGTAAGGTAAGCTGTTCGCCGAGTGTTCGGAAGATGTGAAAGCAATAAATAGCTGTATTTATATAGCATTCTTTATTGCCGTTTTACAGGTGTCTAGAATAAAATTATTATTGATATTTTATTAAGATAGGTCTTGTTCACACCATTTGTACGGTATACATGTAATATATCTACGCGGCAAATTCAAGGAGTCCAGATGGAAGCAGTATAATCATTCATTATCCATTGTCAAACTTCACCATTGGCAGCACTCTGACCATGCCAGTCTCAAGCTTGAATGAAGAATGACGTTAAGCTGAAACTACAACTAATAAGGTGTGGGGCGCGGTGGTTTAGTGGGTACGTTCGTCGCCTTGTAACCGAATGGTTGCATGTTCGAATCCACCTCAAGTCCTTCATTCGCAATTGCTTGGCGCTTCGGCGTGAAACTCCGATGCAGTGTTTGTGCGTATCATTCGGGAGCGCCTCTGAGTAAAGAGAGCTTTAACGGGCGCTATAGCAAATGCACATACAAACAAAACAAACAAACAAGGCGATGGCCACGACATCTATTGTCATAAGCTGTCGTTAAACTGTGGATCCTAAAGTTACGTGCAACTCCGCCTCTGCTCGCTCTTTTTCAGTGCCAGTCCTAAGCCTGGATATAGGAGGGTGACGCTGATACTTTCCATCACACAGCGTCGTTGATCTAATGGATGGATGGATCCAGATTTGACTAGAGCCTATGACAATAGAGGCCTTTGCCATGGACATGAATTTCCACTACCACTAGTAGTTGCGCTGCGCACTCTGATTAGGGAGTACTGCGAGATACGCTTTCTAATTTCGGAAATAGCATAGTGCTAGTGTAAGTGCGCTTCAACTCTGTTACCACGGTTTTGACGCTGCATTGACATCTCAACATTCGCACAACTCGTCAATTCAAATATTTTGTAGCGCTGGATAAAATAATTTTAAAGGTGTCTAAATGGGATTCAAAAGGAGGCCATTCCAGATTGAGCCAAAGGTCAATTATTTTACTTGAATTAAAAGAGAGGTCACAGAAAGTTTCCGTATTCGGAAAAATCATTAAGCCTACCATAAAAATTCTGAATATTGCCTAAAGCACAATAATTAAAAGCTAAGCGCAGTGCCTCAGCTTATTCACGAGCGCTGTGCCTTCTCAGTCTTCTGGTTATTTTGGTGAAACACAGTCTCCAGAGACTCCAGACTTTACATTTCCTTTTGAATATAATTCCAAATTTTGTTTACCACGTCGCAAATGTAACTGCGCCACTTCAATCAAAAGATGGCGCTTTCGCCTGCGAATGACGTCATCCATCTGAGATGAATCCTTTCGAGCGTGATCTCTGATCTGATTTTGACCAGCGCACCTAAATTGGATTAGCACGAACGTTGGCCGAGCCACAAGCACTGCAACGTCACGTAACCGCCATTTTCTCCTCAGAGAGACTCAGCTGGTCGGTCGGTAAAGGACGTCTCACGTCTTCCAGTCGGTTCATCCCATACTGCCTGAACACCGTGCAGGTTGACCCTCTCAGCACAGTGATATTACTTTATTGCACCAAGTCTGGTAAGTATGAGTTCACACAACTGCTAATGATGAAAAATTTCATTTCGTTTTCAGTTCAAAGATTTATATAGCGCTCCTTAAAGACCATCTGCGCAGAAGCGCACCCGACCCAACCCCGGTCTTAAGACTTTCCTAGCAACACAACGCTTAATATTCCTGAAGGACTTAACAAAATACAACAGCTCTAATCCCTCTATTAATCCATTCCCTGGGGGGTTATATGCTTTAAGCCTGTTTTGGACGTATATACGTCTTCCCCAAGGAAGGGGTTAACTTTCACCGCATAACTGTTTCCAAGATATCCTACCTTACCACACATACGCATGGCCGCACGGGCCAACTCAACAGCGATAACTGAAATAACGCTCACATCCTAGAGAGTTTCAACACTAGTTCTTATTAACCTTTCTTCGCCCAATGTGGTTGTCTCATAAGCACAACATGTAAAGCGCTATCGCATCAGACGAGCGAATTGGTGAATTGTTGGCGTCACTTGCACGCATCGTCAGTGTCAGCAGCTAGCGATGTCAGCGTCACTTGACATCGTCACTGTGACACTGATTACCTACTCTAAGCCGACGACAGATCAAAATCAATAAACATGACCTCCAACGCACTGAAAGTCCAATCTGACGATTGCGAAACCTTTCTCCTTGATTGCGGTTTGGTGCTGTCACGTCGAGAGCGCCTCAGAGGAGTGTTTCTTGAAGTGGCGCTATATAAATTTATGATTACGATTACAGTTGGTTAAGGCTACGGTCGCCTAGCAACGCCTTTCTTTCTTTATCTGATTTCGTGGAGCATGGGAAAAAAATTCTGGTCTAAACATAGAGAATGGTGGATTGATGGATGGATATACATTAACGCAGGTACTTCGCTTAATCACTGTTAACCCTTTAATGCCGAGATGGTAGTAAATGGTATGAGAAATCCTATACCCTCTGGCATTAAAGGGTTAAAACGACGGAAAGTCGACTTAGTCACGTGACAGTACATATACAGAAAGCGACCAAGAACTGGGTTGAAGAGCGTCCATTGGCCAGAACGGCAAACATTTTTTTATAGCGCTTCGTTTTCTCTTTGAAGTTTTTTTTTTCATTAAGGAAGGACCCTTGCTGGTCCCCGGTTCATCATAGCTGCCCCTGCTGACCACGATCATCTCCGACGCGTTTAATCGAAAGATTAATGCTGTCCTCAAGCCGTTCTGTGTACAGGGTGGGCCATAAAAAAGACCCCCCCTAAGCTTTTTGCCAATATCTTGACCAAAAGTAAGAATTTTGAAATGAAATTGTACAGTCTTAAAGACAATTCATATTTACACCAGATGGCCAAATTTCATTAAAATATTTCAAACAGAACAAAAGTTATATCACTTTTAGTGAAGCCACCCACCGTTTTTTGACGATTCAAAAACGCGACGCAACAAAGAGTTTAAAAAATCAATTCAATTATTCCGGCCAATATCTTGGCCAGAAGTAGGAATATCGAACTGAAATTTTACAGCCCTAAAGACAAATCATAAGCTTATCTACACACGATGGCCGGATTTCATCAAAATATTTCAAACACAACAAAAGTTATGGCATTTTTAGTGAGGCCACCCCCATTTTTTGACGATTCAAAGACGTAACGCATCAAAAACTCGATTTTATTAAGTCTCATCTCAAATAATTGTTAACAGATAGCCTTGATATTGCCAGATGATCATTATTATTACTATTTAAAAAAGAAATAGAGTACCAGCGTAGCTGCACGTCACTGAGAAGTCACTTAGCAAGAGGACGCTCAAATTGGTAAATAAGGAATCTGTCAGATTAATCAGAGGTCCATCAAGAACTTTGCAAAGAGACTCAAAAGAAGTTTTGACACTGGTATTGGGCACATTGAACACAAGTTGTGAAGCACTACCAAGTTCATTTGACAACAGTTTTTTGAGAGGAGACTTAATAAAATCGTGTTTCTGCGACTTTTTGTTGCGTTTGGTTTTTGAATCGTCAAAAACGATGGGTGGTCCCGCTAAAAGTGGTATAACTTGTGTTGTGTTTGAAATATTTTGATGAAATTTGGTCATCTGGTGTAAATATGAATTGCCTTTAAGCCTGTAAAATTTCATTTCAAAATTCAAACTTCTGGCCAAAATATTGGCAAAAAACCTAGGGGGGTCTTTTTTTTGGCCCACCCTGTAGATACCTGAGGGGCTTCATAATAGAAAAACCTCTCGTCGGATATGCGTGTAATATATTGCATCGAACCAAACAAACTCTTCTTATAAATCACTGACGTCTTTTTCATTAGACAGGAGTGCTTCCGAATGGGTTTCTTTAAAAGGTGCCATATAAGTCTTACGGTGAATGAAGTGAATGATTGATTGATTGATTGAATGAATGAATGAATGAATGAATGAATGAACGAACGAATGATCGAAAGAGTGCATCATTGAATGAATCCTTCATTCCCTCCACAACTCATTTACCCATTTATCCATCAAATCATCCATCTAACCATCAATCCATCCATTCATTTATCCATCCATCCATCTATCCATCCACCCATCCATTCACTCATTCATTCATCAATTCATTCATCCATCAATTCACTCATTCATTCCTCAGTTCATTCATCCATTCATCCATTCATTCACCCATCCATCCAATCATTCACTCCTCCATTAATCAATTCATTCATGCATTCATTCATTCAGATACGTTAAATTGAATCGCTTATAGGCCTACCTTTGTAGTTTGGTCGAAGTCTTTTATCGTATCCTCTCATCAACGATTCAATGAGACGAGACACGTTGGCGCTTTCACCTGTGAAGAACGGTTCGCCAGGGATTGGAGGAGGAGGGTTCGATGCCGACCGTCTCAATGCACCACTACAACCAGACACATAGACATACAGACATACAGACATACAGAGAGATTGACAGAGAGACAGACAGATGGGGCAAACTAGAAATCAATCAAATAAAAGTTCAGTATCATAAAATGGCGAAGTCTATAATGCAGATTATATCGATTAAAAACCTGTGGTAAATAGACAGTAAATAAGTAAGTAAAAAGCAAGTGAATCAGGCAGCTAAAAATTTATTCGGCAAGTCAGCACTATTCTCTCTTTGTCTCTCTTGTTTGCTCTGTGTCTCTCTCTGTCTCTGTTTCTCTAAGGGAAAAAGGGAAATAAAATCAGGACAAGATGGAGAAGAAGTGTGCAAGTGAGAGAGTGCGAGAGAGAGTGCGAGAGATGGAGGGAGGGAAAGATGGAGGGAGGGATGGAGGGAGGGAGGGACGGACGGAGGTAGGGAGGGAGGGAGGGACGAATGGAGCGAGGGAGAGAGGGAGGGAGGGAGAGAGGAAGAGAGGGAGAAAAGGAGACAGAAAGAGACAGACGAAGCAAGTGGCAGTGTGTTGTTTAATTAAACTAGTTGCAGAGGCAGACAGACAATGTAGAGACACAGGAATCGGCGAGGTCAATAATTATAGTCAGACTAAACGGCAGCGATATTCAGAGAGGCTGAGACAGAGACAGAGAGAAAGGTTCTTTTTGGACCACATTATCATCGTTTCCGTGTTTGCTCAAAAGTAGAATACTATATGCTAAGAGTGCATGGATTAGAATAACGGTCAACAATCATCCTACTACTCTCCATCCTGTCCACTTCCCCTTCTCGTTCTGTCCTTCTGTCTCTCTGTCTGTCTCTCTGTATGTCCATCGTTGTCTGTTTGCTTGACTGTCCTTCGGTCCGTCCGTCCGTCCGTCCGTCCGTCCGTCCGTCCGTCCGTCTGCCTGTCTTTCTCTCACGTTCTCTCTCTTTCTCTATCTCTGTATACGTCTCTATTTCTCTGCCGCTGTCTGCCTCTCTGTCTCTCTCTTTGACCACTCTGTTCCATTCTCTCTTCCTCTGCCTCTGCCTCCGTCTCCTTTGTCACTATGCCTCTTCCTCTATCGCATCCTTTTTAAAACCCAGCCATCATTATTTTATCTTCTGGCCACGCTTGGTGTGTTTCATCGCCAGACAGTTTGTGTCTCAGGGTCAATATAAATAATCTATGCTTGTTTCATCTGTACAGCATGACTCTAATCGCAGACACTAATGTGGCCCTCAGACACAGTAAAATAAACATGTAACTTTTTTTATTGTAGAACTCGAAAGATCGTTAGGCTGAGTCGCACGTACGACAACAGTAACTAAACGATAGGTCACATTCTCTCAGCAATTCCGCCACTTATCGCAGTTTGGTAGTGCCAGCCCCAAGTCTTAGTAATGGAGGAGGGGGATGCTAATGATTTTTTTTATTACAGAGTGTCGTCAAACTGTAAAACAGGATGTAGGGCCAGTGCCGCGGTAGGCCTACTCAAAAGTATACTAACCATTCTCCATGTGTTTTAGGCTCATAACGGATTTTGGTCGATTTGTTAGAATACACGTATTTGCATTGCAAACTTCGGAGGGTGTACTACTGCTGCACGAACGATGAGAGATAATAATCTTAGCAATAACTCCACACCTATTTTAAGGATGATAACGGCACATATACAAAAAAATACGGTTATTACTATACAAGTAAATGCATTCCCCACCGGTTTGTACTCTGTGGAACCGTTTTGACCAGAACTTTTCGTATTCTATTCTATTCATTCATTCATTCATTCATTCATTTCAAGAATTTATATAGCGCCTCTTCAAGAAATTCACTCAGAAGCGCTCCCAGTTCAACCACGGTGAAACAAAAAACTCCGCCACTGATCGCAGTTTAGCAGTGCCAGTCACAAGCCTGAGTAATGGAGGAGGGGAACGCTAATGATTTTTTATCACACAGCATCGTTAAACTGCGAAAACACAGGATGTAGGGCCGAAATGGCGCCAGTATCCGCGGTACTCCAAAGTACACTAAACATTCTCGATGTGTTTTAGGCTCATAACGGATTTTGGTCGATTTGTTAGAATACACGTATTTGCATTGCAAACTTCGGAGGGTGTACTACCACTGCACGAACGATGAGAGATAATAATCTTAGCAATAATTCCACACCTCTTTTAAGGATGATCAAATCAAATCAAATCAAATTTTTTTATTGAGCCAGAGAAAAGCACACAAGGTACATATCATCACATAAAAATAAAACATGAATGTTATTGGCAACAAAAGGAAACCCAGAAGGGACTGCAGAGTCCCGCTGGTTAGGGCCACCTAAGCACATTTTCTGGTTCTAGGCGTTAACAAATTCAGCACAATAAAATTATATTCTATTTTCCATCATATATGCAATAAATCAAAAATAAATTGAACTTATATAAAAAATACGGTTACTGTGTAAGTGCTTTCCCTGTCTTTTAGCCTATACAGCAACCGTTTTGACCAGAACTTTTCTGGCTGAATCCCTACTTAAACAAACGTATTCTATTATGCACGTGACCTGATTAATTCCGAGTATTTAATTCATTCCGAGTTTTTACATATATAGCACCTCTTCAAGAAACTACTCAGAGGCGCTCTCTACGCTAACTAACCGAGTGATGTTAAGTGTCATAACAACAAGAAAATTTCATCAATTAGCAAAATAAGTCAGAGTGAGACAGAAACAGTCATCAGTGGCGATCCTTCGCAGACACGTAGTCTCATCCAACGGAATCTATTTCGACACCTTTAAAACGAATGTAAATATTGAAATATATTTTCATTGATGCGCACAAAGCTATATTCATTTTCCATATCTGCCTAAAACATTGGGCATTTAATTATAATTATGGATGCAGTATTATAATAGCCAATCTGAGTTTTAATCAGGTGTCTAACAATAACGGAAAAATAACATTTTTTCGACGCCAACTGAGTATT
>OX243826.1:3857819-3883786 GCA_945859605.1 Lumbricus rubellus | reverse complement strand
CTTGAACTGTGCCGAGTCTTATATCGAGGCGCACGGATATAAATACACAGAAAGTAATCTAAGATCTCCAGTGAAGTTCAGTAACGAAAGGCCGAATGTGAAACCGTTCGACGATAAATCAAGAGAGAGGTTTAATGGAAACATAAATAGAGGACGAGGAGACATGAAACAGAACAGGGAGACGAATCATAATGGAAGTATGAATAGAGGATTTAGTAGAGAAAGAGAACAGGCGCTGAGCACAAGATAACTTGTTTCTCGTGTGGCCGAATCGGACACAAGTCATATGATTGTTTACACAAACAGAAAGAAGTTGTTAAACATACTGCGGCGGCTATACAGGTATATGAGAATAGGGCGTACAAAATAGCGCAAGCAAATGAGACGTTGAAACTAATTGAAGTTGAAAAAGAGGAAGAACTTAAAAAGGGATTACCGATACAGTTGGCAGCAAGTACAATGATTACTGAAAGGAGAGATGATGGCAATGACCTAGAGAATAAGAACGAAGGTCAGCTAAAGGTGAATGGTGTGAATGCCAGTTGCCTATATGATTCTGGATCAAGTACATGTATTGTCAAGAGATCACTGGTAAATGATGCTGATTTCACGGGAAAAGAAACACAATGCATATTAGTCGATGGGACATTGAGAAATTTTCCAACAGCAAAGATTAATATTGAAAGTGAGTATTTTACGGGAAATGTTGAAGCAATGGTGATGGAGGAACCGGTGAAACCAGTAATTATCGGTAGGATGAAGGGACTGAAATATCTGGTAGTAAAAGAAACTACAGATAACACGACAAACTGTGATCGGAGTGATACAGGTGATAACGAGAATAGAGAGGATAGATTAAAAAAGTTTCAGAAGTCTTTAAGTGTTGAGTCACAAGGACAAAGTGACAAAAAGAAAGTTCGTTTTGTGAGTGAAGTCACAAGTGAATTAAACGATGATGTAACGGACGACGTCATAGAGAATGATGATGTGGGGTAAACGACAGCAGCAGTTGAAACCAGAGCTGAATCAAAGAAAGTAACAAAATACAAACAGTTGAAAGTTACTGAGATGCCAGATTTAAATGTATCAACAAAAGAAATTAAAGAATTACAAAGCAAAGATGAGACTTTGAAGAAGTTTTGGGACGCAGCAATTGATTGGAGTGGTAACGACAATATAGAAGAGAAAGTTCTTTATGTGAAGAAGAACGGGTTATTGTATAGAAGGTACAAAGAAATATCGAAGGATGATGCGAAGTGGCAGTTAATGGTCCCGAAGGAACTTAGAAATAAAGTGTTAGCCGTGGCCCATAACTCGCTATTGTCAGCACATCTGGGTATGAAGAAAACTCAGGATAAAATTGTAAATGAATTCCATTGGCCATCGATAGGACAAGATATTAAAAGATATGTTCTGAGTTGCGATGTATGTCAAAAGTCGGTGGACAAAAAGGTAAAATACCGGGCGCCAATGGGACATCTTCCAGTACTTGATGTGCCCCTCAAACATGTCTGTGTCGACATTATCGGAGTGATAGAGCCGATGTCATCAAGAGGTTATCGTTATATATTAACGATCATTGATTTAAGTACTCGATATCCGGAAGCGATTCCACTTAAAGGAATAACTACAGAGGAGGTAGCGGAAGCCTTGTTCAATTTTTATTGTCGCATGGGAGTTCCTCAGAAAATCCATACTGACAGAGGGAGCCAGTTCACTTCAGAATTGATGGCTGAGGTTAACAAGATGTTGTTAATCAAGCACACTTTCACTAGCCCTTACCACGCTATGGGAAATGGATGTGTGGAGAGACTTAATGGAACAATTAAAGCAACGTTGAGGAAGTTGATAGGTGAACAGGTCAAGGAATGGGACAGGTTCTTAGCACCATTGTTATTCGCGTTACGAGACACTGTACACGAAAGTCATGGGTTCACACCCTTTGAGTTGATTTTTGGAAGGTCGTGCAGAGGACCAGTACAGATATTAAAGGAACTCTGGACAAATGAGAAAGTGGAGGATGAAGTAAAAGATGCTTATACATACATGACCGATTTGAGAGAAAGAATAGAAGAAACATGTGATATGGCACAGAAGGCCATACATAAAGCAAATGAAAAGAATAAGAAGTATTATGATAAGAAAGCACGTTACAGAGAGTTGAAGATAGGAGATAAAGTTTTATTACTGTTACCCAGTTGTAACAATAAGATGCTTGTTAAATGGCAAGGACCATTTGTGGTCAGAAATAAGATAGGAGATTATGATTACAAAGTGGAGATTGATGGTGGAAAACTCAAAACATATCACATCAATATACTTAAGAAGTACTACGAGAGAAATGGAGAAGGGAATGATGTAGAAACGTCAGCATACATATCGGCGATAGTACATGATGGTAAAGATGGTGAAGATGAAGAAGAAGAGATATTGAGCTTATATGTAAGTAAACAAACGGAGACTTACAAAGATGTAGATATCAATCCTGAATTGAATGAAAAACAGAAGAGAGAATTACAGAAACTACTGAGGGAATATGAGGACATATTCAGTGATAAACCAGGAAGGACAGATATGGTTAAGCATGAGATTCATCTGACGAGTGATGAGCCAATTCGGTTACGAGCTTATCCAACGCCATATCACCTCCAAGCGGAGATAAACAAGGAATTAGAGACGATGCTAGATAATGGAATTATAGAAAGATCGGAAGCACCGTATGCAGCGCCGCTTGTAGTTGTTAAAAAGGCAGATGGAAGTAACAGACTTTGCTGTAATTATAAACAACTCAATAAAGTGACAGTATTCGATCCAGAACCAATGATGTCCAATGAGGATATTTTTAATAAACTCAGTGGAAGTAAGATCTATAGCAAGTTCGATTTTTGCAAAGGGTATTGGCAGATACCAATGAGCGAAGAATCAAAAGACCTAACCACATTCATCTGTGCAAGCGGATTATATAAATTCAACGTGTTACCATTTGGACTAGTCAATAGCGCGTCCAGTTATAATCGACTGATACGGAAAATATTACATGGAACTGAAAATCTAGAAAGTTATGTTGATGATATTCTTGCTCATACAAAAGGATGGAGTGAACACATGAAGACGTTAAGAGAGTTTTTCGTAAGAGTGAGGAAAGCTCATTTGACATTGAAACCGAAGAAGTGCTCACTAGGATATGGCAAAATAGATTTTCTAGGCCATACATTGAACAATGACGATATAAGCCCTAAGGGAGAATCGGTTGACAAGATTGTGGAAATGCCACAGCCTAAGACGAAGAAGCAAGTGAGAAGCTTTTTAGGAGCAATAAATTACTATCGAAAATTTATTCCCCATTGTGCGGGATTGATGGCTCCGTTGAGCGACTTAACTAAAAAGTTAGCTCCTAACAATGTTGAATGGAACCAAGAGGTAGGTGAAAGTTTTGAGCAGTTGAAAGAAGCACTAGCAAAGACACCAATTCTCAGGTTACCAGACCTAGAGAAAGAATTTATAATACAGACAGATGCATCAGGAAAGGGAATAGGTTGTGTTCTGATTCAGCAGTATGAAGGAATAAACCACCCGATTGCATATGCGAGTAGGAAACTATTGGAAAGAGAAAGGCGATATTCAGTTGACGAAAGAGAATGTTTAGCCATAATGTGGGGAATCAGTAGATTTGATCGATATTTGTGTGGAAGAGAGTTTGTGATCGAGACGGACCACTGTGGACTACAGTATATGAAAGAAGGGAGGATGAAGAATGCAAGAGTCATGAGGTGGAGCCTGGCCCTTCAAAATTATTGTTTTACAATACGTTACATTAAGGGATGTAATAACGTAATGTCTGATTATTTGAGTAGGGGATTGACCTAAGATTTAAGTAAATCAATGGTAATATTATAAGTAGATAAGAAGTAGTTGTGTTAGGTTGTGATGTTGTGTAAAGTAGTATAAGCATAGGCATAAGCAGTTAGTGTAATTTGATAATTAGATAAGTTTATAAAGTCTGTGTACAGACTTTTGAAGAAAGGGTATTTGTCGTGGTTATATTAAATGATTATCAAATTAAACACTTGCTATGCATGTTTAATTATTAATTATAGGTAGTAGTTAAGCAAGACAATTTAATTGGCGAGTTTAGGTAATATGTGTGGCAACATATAAAATATTTATACATAAAACCAATGACTGCAGCTGAGCGCATTAACGAGTGGTCAAGGTTACCATGCCAACAAAGGACGCTAAGCTTATTCGTGATTGGTGCAAACTGGAAACGAATGACGTGAAGAGTTAAAAATGACGTCAGCGAAGTGGACGTTGAGTTTTTGACTCTCTACTGGTATAACTGGAAATGGTGGTTGATTCGCTGCGGTGATCAATCTAAAGTTGTGATTCCAGAGTAGAGACGAAGGTAATTGAACTGTTCGGACTATCAACCGACAGTTCAAAGTATTGTGCATTAGGTGCAACGAAATTTGAATGAGAAATTTGCGTTGGTGCATAATAATCATCGTGTGAAGAGCGAGACGCTTGCGAAGTAACGAACTCTTAGGCAACGGTCTGAAGAGTCGAGTGATTTGAATCGGCTAGCGAACAGCTGATTCGGCGTGTGAAGTACGACGGACGTTTGGTCAACTGGAGAAGAGCTGTGAGGTGAATGCGACGATTCATCTTGTGTGCAACTGATTCACGGCAAGATACGAGTAAGGCGTTTGGTGTGGTTGCTTCCATGACTGCATTTCAACCGTCTGATCAACATTCTTGACTGCGACGATTGGACGACGGAGGAGCCGAAGACATTCGAGTTCCATACAACTCGACAGATAAGCGCAAATATAATATTTACTAAGTAACTCGCCACACTAGGTAAATAGGATTGTTATTTGTTTGTGCATTTGAATGATATTGAATAACTTTATTCTATTATATATTTCATAAGAAACTGGGAGTTTGTTGAATTTGGAAGAATTTCTTGAGTAAGTTCAACCCAACCGATTAACCACTAGGATAAAAAGTGCCCTTTAACACGGGATACGACACTATACAAGTAAATGCATTCCCCACCGGTTTGTACTCTGCGGAACCGTTTTGACCAGAACTTTTCGTATTCTATTCATTCATTCATTCATTCATTTCAAGAATTTATATAGCGCCTCTTCAAGAAATTCACTCAGAAGCGCTCCCAGTTCAACCACGGTGAAACAAAAAACTCCGCCACTGATCGCAGTTTAGCAGTGCCAGTCACAAGCCTGAGTAATGGAGGAGGGGAACGCTAATGATTTTTTATCACACAGCATCGTTAAACTGCGAAAACACAGGATGTAGGGCCGAAATGGCGCCAGTATCCGCGGTACTCCAAAGTATACTAACCATTCTCGATGTGTTTTAGGCTCATAGCGGATTTTGGCCGATTTGTTAGAATACACGTATTTGTATTGCAAACTTCGGAGGGTGTACTACTGCTGCACGAACGGTGAGAGATAATAATCTTAGCAATAACTCCACACCTCTTTTAAGGATGATAATTGCACTTATATGACAAAACATACAGTTATTGTGTAAGTGCTTTCCCTGTTTTTAGCCTGCAGCAACCGTTTTGACCAGAACTTTTCTGGCGGAATCTCTACTTAAACAAACGTATTCTATTATGCATGTGACCTGGTTCATTCCGACTATTTAATTCATTTCGAGTGTTTATATAGCACCTTTTCAAGAAACTACTCAGAGGCGCTCTCTACGCTAACTAACCGAGTGATGTTAAGTGTCGTAACAACAAGAAAATTTCATCAATTAGCAAAATAAGTCAGAGTGAGCCGGAAACAGTCATCAGTGGCGATCCGTCGCAGACACGTAGAATCTTATAACGGAATCCCGTCGACAGCCTTCAGATGGCGTGAATGTTCAGAGTCTCTGGTACAGGTTGGGTCGATAGAGTAGAGCGGCGAAAAGTGACAGAACTCGCCAATCGTCGGGGCGCAAGGATTGCATAGTAGAAAGCATTTGTCGCTTGTATAGGTCGGTAGTTTTAAACGCCACCGATCGAGTTAACTCCACTGACCTGCGTGAACCGTCCTTCGGCGAGATGTAAACACCAGACAACAGCGGTGAAGCCACAATGTCATGGTCTTCAAGGTTTAAAGTGTGGCAGGACGGTCATTGTACGGCGTCCTGGCACTTATTTTCAACTCTCTATGCCGTCAGGCCACTTATTTGACCAGCACACCTGAAAATGTAAGGAGCGTCCTGGGACTTCTCTTGGAAAGGTAGCCTAATGGGCGTCCAGGCACTTGTTTTTTTTCACTTTTAGCACTGACGGTCTTGATGGTTGAGCTCGACCGTATGCAATGTGCATCAAGATGACGTCTAACGTCAGCACATGGGCGACACAAGACGACTTGCGAACAAAATCCTTTCCAACGCAAAATTCTTGACCAACCCGACGAAAAAGTTCGGTACACGAACCTAGAACCAGTGAACTCTAACGTGTGTGAAATTACTGCGCGAATTCTACATAAAGTTGAAATAATCCGTCGAAATGACGGAGTGGTCTGATAACAACCAATATGGCCGCTGACCGGCGCATGAGCTCGTGGTTAAGATAAGATAAAAAAAAATTATTCTTTATTGCTATATATATATATCCGCATTTTGGTGTACAGACATGGTATAATAAACAAACGTACATAATTTCTATACCCAATCAATGTCAAAATGTTTTCAAATAGCACCAAATCCTAGGTCAATATAAATTTTTCTTTAAAAAAAAATTGTGTTCTTTTAATCATTTAATGACCAACTATTTATGCTGCAGTTTGGTGTTTATGGTATTACATTTACATTCAAATATGATAGGCTAAAGCATTCTCGTCAAAAACGATTTCCTTGTTAGGTTGTCTGCCCTAGGGATGATTCGGTCATGTTGAAATAACATGGTTGTTATGGTTGTTAAACATGGTTGTTCCTAAATGGCTTGAACTTCCATAGTGCTGTATAAAAGTTTTGCAATCTTTCTTCAATAAGCTATACCTATTAGTAGTCTCCGTAATGAAGTTCTTGGTCTTTCGGTGCCCCTTCCTCGTACAAGCATTCGAGACCCATTCCCTTTGATCGTGGTTTGATGTTGTCAGGTCGGAATTACGCTGACCTTAAAGATTAAACTACAGCGCTATTTCGACACCTTTAAAACGAAGGCAAGTATTGAAATATATTTTCAAGGATGCACACAAAGCCATGCTCCCTCTCCGTATCGTTCCTTTTCCATATCTGCCTAGCCCTATTATGTCGAAACATAAAAAATTGTGCCTATAATTATAATTACGGTTGCAGAATTATAATTATTAGCCAATCCGAGTTTTAATTAGGGGTCTAATAATAACGGAAAAATAAAAAAAATTCGACGCCAACTGAGTATAATTATACGCAGTAATAGAATTTTATTAAACTCTGTATCATCCAAATCTCTTCTATTTATGAAGCGCAACTGCCGACGAACAAAGTCGCTACATAAATAGATGCAATGAACCCGGTCAATTTCGCTGTGCACTCCAATGTCACACGCACAGCATCAACCTACCACGGGAATTCCCCCGGGGATTCCCCGGGTCTTGCTGGACTGCTAAACTGCACTCGACCGTACTCACTCACCCTCTGGTCTCTGGTGACCTTCTTTCCAATTCGCATTCCGCTGGAGGTCGTGACAGGAGGGCGGGGCGAAAGATGAAGGAAAGAGATTGGATTAGACTGATGTCAATCAAGCGACCAAAGAGAACTGCGTAACAGACATAGAGTTGATTGGTTGGTGCGTTCGAATTAGACACCTTTAAAATGTTTTCAATCAGCGCTATGTTAGAAACTCCTCCATGGTGGTTCATTAGTTTCCTTAAGCCGCACGATTGCTTGTTCTCTATCACTGCCAGCTTTAAGCCTAATCATCACGGAGTGTCGTTAAACTGAGACAATATTAGGCTGTATGGGCATTGCTATTTAGTTAGAGACGCGCTAGAAGCACGGGTTCCATTTTACGTGTGCCTGCGTGTGCGTGTGCATGCACGCGTGTGTATCTCTGTGTTTCCATATGTATCTGCCTGCGCTTCCATGTTTGTTTCTGTGTTAGTCTGTGTTTGTTTCCGTGCGCATGCGTTTCTCTCTGTGTCTTTGTCTGTCTGCCCATGATTTCCTTTTCTCGCTTTCTTTGATTTCCTACGAGATCTGCAATTTGTAATGAGCCCCCGTTTCTTTTGACACGGTCCCCCATCAGACACGTACAACCTCCCCTGCCTCCCGCCCCTCTACCTCCCACCATCCTATAGCCAGAGTCCTGTTTTGTTTTCGATTCTAGCAGAACAATTCCTTCGCTTTGACAAGCAATCAATAATCCGGACATTGCTCCGGTTCGCTATAATGCACCTTATATCATCTCAATATCTCAATATCCGAACGAGAGATGGGCGGGTGTGAAAATGACAAGCAAGTTGTTCCGCTACGACTACCACGACTAAAAGCAGCAAATACATGTCACCAGCACCACACCCACAAAGCACACTCAACACTGCAGCCGCCATCACCACTACCGCCAACAATACCAATTGGAACACCAACACTACCTCCACCACCACCAACACCACCACCAACACCAACACCACCACCACCATTTTTACTCCCTCACGATAGTAATCATGACAACGGCCACCACACCAATATGACCACCACCACCACCACCACTACATACTATACATAGGGTCCAGCACCACCACTACCAACAACAACACCACCACCACCACCACTACCGCACCAGCACCAACACCACCACCACCATCATCACCACCACCACCACCACAACTGCCACAGACATGTACACCCATACCCATCCACACACTGTTGCATACTGACCAGCTTGACACAACGTTACTTAAAGCCAAAGCAAGCTATAACACGGCAGCAGCACTTAGCCATGATGTGCGTCTTTTTCGTTGTAATGGCTTTCGCCGAAGAAGCCAACACTAACTACCCTCGCTCGCTTCTCTCTCTCTCTCTCTCTCTCTCTCTCTCTCTCTCTCTCTTCTTCTCTCTCTCTATCTCTCTCTCTCTCTCTCTCTCTCTCTCTCTCTCTCTCTCTCTCTCTCTCTCTCTCTCTCTCTCTCTCTCTCTCTCTCTCTCTCTCTCTCTCTCTTCTTCTTCTTCTTCTTCTTCTTCGGCTGAACAACTTGAGAAAAGAAGCGATCGTTTCGTAAAGCGCCGTTCAGCGTTCAATTTGCGCTGAACGATGATTGACGACGTCTTCGTACAACGACGACGACGACGACGACGACGATGATGATGATGACGACGACGATGATGATGACGACGACGACGAAGATTAGGATGCGGTCGTAAGTCACGAAACGGTCGCCTCTGCATGCCAGGGTTCATTAGCAAACCCACTTAGACGTAGACATTGGACAGCCATGCAAAAAGGGGTGTGTAAGGACGACCCAGTGAGTGGCCAACTGGATCGCTGATGGAAGGAAGGAAGTAGGGAAGGAGGGAAAGAAAGAGGGAAGTGTGGAAGGATGGAAAAATTAAAGAATTTAAGGATGGAAGGAAGGAGGACAGAGGACAGAGGGAAAGAAGTACATGTAAGTAGGTAAGGAATAGGAGATAAGGAAGGAGAGAACGATGGAAGAATGAAAAAAGAAAGGAAGGAAGGAAGGAAGGAAGGAAGGAAAGAAGTAAGGAAGTAAGAAAGAAAGGAAGAAAGAAATAAAGGAAGAAAGGATGTAAGGAAGAAAGGAAGAAGGAAGGAAGGATGGAAATAAGAAAGGAAGATAGCAGGTAGTGATAGAAGGAAGTAGGAAAGAAAGGACAAAGTGGAGAAGGGAGAAAGGAAAAATGGAAGGAAGGAGGGAAGAATAGAGGGAAGTGAAGAAGACAGAAAGACGTCAATCGTGGGTTAATGAGTTAACCCTCAGGCTACCAAGCTTTTTTTGTAACACTGACTACCAAGGGGGGGGGGTTACCACCCCCCCTGGATTTTGGGTTTGGTTTGAGATATCATAACTTGTATTACAACAATGGATTCAGCATTCATTTCTGCACAAAATGGTATATTTAGGTTTAAATATATGAAAGCACCCCGAAGTTATGAATTTTTTACCGTAGGCACCCGTCGATTCCACAAAATGTATACTTTCGCATAAGCAAAATATTAGATTCTGTGTGTTTTTAACATAATTTATTTAATTAAAAATAGTTTACATATAATAAAGTCCAATGTTCAACTATAAAAACTAGTAATAAGTTAGTTTTAGTTACAATAAAAAGAGAAAAAACATGTAAAACATGCTGAAAAACGTTTACGCAGACTTATCGGTTTGCGTTGTAAAAAAAAACCCAACATTTTCACACATTTAAATTTATTTTGAGCACTTCCGGTCATCAAATGTCAAATTAATTGGTATCAAAAAATAGCCCTAAATGCCCTCTATAGAATGACATAATTTATTTCTCTTAAAAAATAAATAATGAATAATTTTTAATAGGAAAAACATGAAAATTTTATGAAAATAAAACACCTTTATTTATATTTTAATTTATTTTGAGCACTTCCGGTTGACCAAAAACAACTCACTGAGCATGGAATTGTAGCCCCACAATCCCTCTACAGAATGGTGTAATTGGTGTCTCTTCATGTCAAAGGACGGATAAGATACAGCCGATAATCTAAGGGGGGTGGTATCCACCCCCTCTGGTGCCTCGGGTATATCGGGTATAACTTTTGAATGCTATGGTATATCATCACACATTTTAGCTCAAAATGTGTGCAAATGAATCCTCTACAGCTACCTAAAACGTCAAAATTTTATTCCAAACGAAAAAAGGTTGATTTGAGAAAAACCTAGTCACGCAACGGTTGCCTCTGCATGCCAGGGTTCATTAGCAAACCCACTTAGACGTAGACATTGGACAGCCACACAAAAAGGGGTGTGTAAGGACGACCCAGTGAGTGGCCTACTGGATCGCTGATGGAAGGAAGGAAATAGGGATGGAGGGAGAGAAGGAGGGAAAATGGAAGGATGGAGAAAATTAAGAATTCAAGAATGGAAGGAAGGAGGACAGAGGACAGAGGGAAGGAAGTAGACGGGTAAGGAATATGAGGTAAGGAAGAAAGGAATGAAGAATAGAGGGATAAGACAGGAACAGAGCTGCAGGGAGTGAAGGAAAGAAGTAGGGACGAAAGAACAAAGTGGAGAAGGAAGAAAGAAAAATGGAAGGAAGGAGGGAGGAAAAGAGGGAAGTGAAGAAGACAGAAAGAAGTCAATTGTGGGCTAATGAGTTATACTCAAGGAAAACTGAATAGAGATGTTTATGAACGCAGAATGTCGACGACTGTCTCAATGATTAGTCAGAGAATATAGAAAGAATGCGAAGGCATGAGAGAGTGAGATGGCCAGATGCAAAAGCACAGGCAAATACAAACAGGGACCAAAGACAAAACCAGATCACAAGAAAAGAAAGAGAGAGAATGGGTGATACATGTAGACGCGAGTGGAAAAACAACAACACGAAGAATGACTTAGCTTATAATTATGAGCGAAAGAGAAATAGAAAAGGACAGAGACTGAAAGCGTAAAAGAGACAGATAGAGACAGAAAAAGACAGGAAGAAAGAAAAAAGAGAGAGAGAGGGGGAAGCGAGAGATAGAAAGAGAGACAGTGAGATAGATAGAGAGAGAGAGAGAGAGAGAGAGAGAGAGAGAGACAGACAGACAGACAGACAGACAGACAGACAGACAGACAGACAGACAGACAGACAGAAGATCCAGAAAGAGAAAGGAAGAAACAGAAAGAGACAGAAGGCGAGCGAAAGAGTGAGAGATAGAGAAAAAATAGGCAAACAGAGGCAGAAACAGCGAGATAAAGAGACAGAAAGAGATATGTATGCAGAAAAAGCGATAGAAAGAGAGTACGTGCGTGTGGAGGACAGGGAGGTAATTCAAAGACAGACAGCAGTGAGAGAAAGAGACAGTAAGAGGTTGATGGAGAAAAAAGCGAAAGAAAAAGAGTATGTATTGTGCATTTGGGGTACAGGAAGGTAATTCAAATACAGACAAAGAAGAGAGGAACAGGTAAAGAAAGACATAGGCAAACAGACAGACGGACAAAAGAATCAACGAAATGCAGAAGAGACAGACAGACACCGGAAATGAAACCGCTGCCGCTCAATCCCAAGAAATCCGGCCGCGTGCATCCACGGTCCCAATATCGCCCTCACTCCCCTCTCCCTCCTCTGACCAAGACGCACGAAGACTTACTGCCGAGGGTTAATGCAGCATGACTGGCCGAACGTAAAGGGTTAATATCCTCTGGACCACTGTCATCGGTCAATTCTTTTCCAATCGCTACGCTGGCTTCCAGTTCGAAACTCTCTGGCCAATCGGCAGGCAGCACTCCCTCCCTCAGTCTCTCCCTCAGTCCCTCAATCCCTGCTTCGCTATCTGCCGGACGTTTTATCTGCCTTTCCGTCTGTCAACCCTTGTTCGTCAGTCCCGCTTAATCGGTCCCTCGGCACTCGCCTTATCTTGAAGGATCGCCGTGCCAACTGGACGGAATGGGGGGGGGGTGTGGGGTCTAAAAGGAAACGGGTGGATGAACGCCATCCAGCCAACCAGTCTAACTCATCCATAAAAAGATAGATTTGCTGAGGCTATTCTCAAGACTCTATATGTATATCTAAGCATGCGAAAATAGGGCGGGAATGGAGGAGAGCGGAAGAGGATGGAAAAAGGACAGATGGACGGGGAAGAGGATAGATGATAAAGGAAGAGGACAGGGGAAGAGGACAGAGGAAGAGAACAATGGAGGAGAACGAAGGTGGAGAACAGAGAAAGAGGATGGCAAAAGGACAGAGGAACGGGGAAGAGGATAGATGATAAAGGAAGAGGACAAGGGAAGAGGACGGAGGAAGAGAACAATGGAGGAGAACGAAGGTGGAGAACAGAGAAAGAGGATGGCAAAAAGACAGATGGAAGGAGAAGAGGATTATTATTTTATAAAGTGTTACTGTGCAGCTCTGCACATCTGTCCTTCGGAAGGACAGATGATCAAAACACAGGTATACAATAATGCAAAGAAGACAGACACAAGACTGCAAACCAGCAGAGATAGACAGAGTCAGCACGACATAGAGACTGAGAGAGAGAGAGAGAAAGGCAGAGACAGAGACACACAGCAAGATTCAGACAGGGACACGGCGACACAGACAGAGGCAGGGACATACAGAAATAGACAGCAATAAATAACAACTTAAATACAATGCAATCGGCCGTATAATGATTGATGTGATTATTTGAAACTGAAAGAAACTTCTTCCATCTTCTCCAGAGTCACAGATCACATTTCCATTTAACCTCGGCTTCCATAACTTCCGCGCAAGTCGCAAACGCATTCGTAGTCGCAATCTTGAAATTATATAGCGCCACGTCAAAGAGAGAAACTCCACAGACTCGCTCAAGTCAATATAAATCTTGCAGCAATCGCATCTTTCAAGTCGAATTATAAGAACGAAAACATTTCGCCGCTAATGGAAAATCGATGGAAAGACGAGACGGCGAGGGAGAGGAATGGCCAACTGCTCTCGTGTGCTGAGGTCAAGAATGTGAATTCGCTAACACTTTACAGATGCGTTCGTCTTATGCATTTATGCATGCATGTATGTGCGTATATATTATGCATGTATGTATTTATGTATTATTCATTCATTCATTTATTTATTCATTTATTCATTTATTCATTTATTCATTTATTCATTTATTCATTTATTCATTTATTCATTTATTCATTTATTCATTTATTCATTTATTCATTTATTCATTTATTCATTTATTCATTTATTCATTTATTCATTTATTCATTTATTCATTTTTTCATTTATTCATTTATTCATTCATTCATTTATTCATTTATTCATTTATTTATTCATTTATTCATTTATTCATTTATTCATTTATTCATTAAATTTTATTCATTTATTCATTTATTCATTTATTCATTTATTCATTCATTCATTCATACAATCATACCCATAGCACCTCTTCAAAACGGCAAACTCAGAATAGCAGCTGCTGTCGACTCTATTAGCACGGCCAAAAAGTACAGTTTGAGTAAAGTACAGTTTGAGTACACTGCAGCTTTGTAAGTGTGATAATATGCCTGCACTTTTTGTATGCAAGCCTAATTGACCTGTAAATTGGCTTTCGTGTTCAAAAGTACTCTATAATAACAGTCCTGCCAATCATCGACTTGCACGGCAATGCCCGCGTGTGACGGCGTCAAAGCGCAATTTCAAATTTTCAATCGATAGAAAACAGTCACGCAATGTTATTATTGCACAGTCGAGACTTAGTGTAAGCATTGATCACTCGCGTGGTATTTCTAAAGTGCGTGCTATACGATAATTGTTTCGAGGGTGCTAGGACAAAATGTCCCCGGACAAAATGTCCCCGGACAAAATGTCCCGGACAAAATGTCCCGGACAAAATGTCCCTGGACAAAAAGTCCCCGGACAAAATGTCCCTGGACAAAAAGTCCCCGGATAAAATGTCCCCGGATAAAATGTCCCCGGACAAAATGTCCCGGGACAAAAAGTCCCCAGATAAAGATGTACCCGGACAAAATGTCCCTTGACAAATAGTCCCTTTAAAGAACATAAAATCTCACGTTCTTTCACGAGTCCCTCTGTATTTTGACAGCAGTTATTTATGCCAAAAAAATGTTGTCAGTATTATTAGGCTCTATGGTTTTCTAAATTTTTATTCTAATGTAATTCCGATCAAACAAATGGCATGATTAGAAATTAACAAATAAAGCGAGTAGGCCTACATAATAAAAGACAATAAATGTCAAAACATATTAGAATAAATATTTATGTTTATTAAACGTAAAAATTAACCACTTTAGTGCACTCCTGCGGTCCATAATTATGAGAAGAAAGGCTGCTGTTATTCTAGACTTGACGCCATTGACTGGGTGGCTGTCTATAGATACGGGGGCGTCGTGTGTCTTTGGATCGGCAGTCGTGAACTGGTGAGGGTTAATTCCACCATGGATCATCTAGCCTCCTCTGTATTATTATTACTATAATAGTACTGAGTGCTGTGGATGAGATCCTCCTGTCGTGCCGTGTTGTGCTAATGTGCTCTGCGAACATGTTTCGACACTATACCTGGTCGACAGTGAGGGGTCAGATGGCACCAAGTGTCTGTGAAGCTATAAGCACCGTGTTCATGACAGGGTCATACCCATTTTGGACCAAGTACCGACGACATCTGTTCAACTCGGTCGACTAAAAAGGGAAGTTAGTCCCTGGTCACGATTGCCCGCTGAACGGGAGACACCCATGACATTATATAGGGTCAGCGTGGATAGGCAAGCCGCTGCGAGCCTTCCCCCAGAAAGACAGATGCCATGAAAACTGTCTAAGCGCCTTGGTGAACTTGTACATTCCTGACGCAAGAATTAGAATATTTCTGTCAGCTAATTTAATCAGTGCACGCCGATTGTCGTACAGCGACGTAAGTAGGCCAGGTGCAAATTGCCGCGCGGCGTCTGCACAGGTGATTGTCTGGACAGCACGTGACGTCTAGACGAGCGTACGTTAATTGTACAAGAAGGGAGTGGAAGTGAAGAAGAAGAGTTGCGTGTTGAGAGCCGTTGAGATAGGCTGTAAGAGTTGTTGTTGAGTTGCGATAGAGTAGACTGATGAAGATAGTAGTCGTGTAGTTGTTATGATAACGCAAGTGTAGTCATTGTTGTGTTGTTGCTGATCGTTTTACTTTATATCGGATTTTGGAGTATAATAAGAAGAGTTAAACACGTCGTCGTTGTTGGTTAACAAAACAGTGAAAGACTGTAGATTCTTTAACCTAGCCATTTAGCTAATGAAACAGTTATCTAGGGATAGGCCTACGCTACCACGAACTTATACGAAGAAGCTTCCGAAGAGACTGAAGGTCACACGTAGAGAAGAGGGAAAAGACTTGTGACATTTGGTGACCGCGGTGGGATAACGATCCAAGTTGCAGGATAACGATCCAAGTTGCAGGAGAACGATCGTAGTTACGAACGGAGGGATTCTATTCAATCAACAGACGTTGTGGAGGAACGGACGCTGCGAATTTATCGAGGAGCCGAGCACACGGGAGAAGCAACGATACATCGAGCATCCGTACGTCAGTGAGAAACGACAACACAACGACTACGAGGTAGAAAAAAACTTGCTTGTCTATTGAAGTTTGCTTAAAGAATTGAAGTCAGTCAATTGCAAACATTTGAAGAGTAGCCTACTATTTATCGACTAGCATCAGTAAAGTAAAGAAGTAAGATGGAGAAACTTACGGAGAAAAAGCAAGCAAATATTAAGAAGATGTCTACTGATAGACTGATAAAACTGCTAATTGAAGCAGATCTAGACGCAGAAGAAGTTGAACAAATGTCGAGGGAAGAATTGATGAGAAATTTAGCCGAGGTTTGGGCTAAGAAAGAAGAAGAAGGTGCTGTCGGAGGCGCTGCGGAGAAGCCAGTGGAGAAGCCTGAGGCACCGATGTCTATGGAGGCGTTGCTGCAATTCATGATAATGAAAGAGGAGCAGCGCAGACAAGAGGAGAAAGAGCGCAGACAAGAGGAGAAAGAGCGTAAACAAGAGGAGAAAGAGAAAGAGGAGCAACGAGCGGAAAGAGCAGAAAAATTAGAAAGGATAAGACAACAAGAGATAGACATGCAGAAGCAACAGTTCCAGCTTCAGTTAGAACAAATGAAAATAGATCGTGACGAATCAGAACGAAGAAGGATGGAGTTAATGATAGAGTACGAAAAAGCAAGAAAAAGCGATGAAGAAATACGAAAGCAGCAGATTGAGGACAAAAAGGCTCGCGAGGAAGAAAAAGAAAAGATGCGTTTACAAGAACTGGAGAGAGCAGAAGAAATTCGTCAGGAAGAATTTCAAGCCGGAAAAGACAATTTGGAAAAAGCAGAAAGAGAAAGAGAAGAGCAGATGCAGTTAGAACAAAAGAAACTTGCTATCAAGGAGGCTCAACTTAAAGAAATGGCCATTGAAAAAGAAGAACGCAGAAAGCAGTTAGAACTGTTGCAGCAGAAGATTGAACAAGAAGAACTGCGGAGAATCGAAGATCAAGATCGACTGAAGAAGAGGGACGAAGATGATCGTAAGAGCCGAGAAGTGTCAGAACAGATTAGACTCAAAGAAAGTGAGACAATGGTGTCCAAGATTAAGAAGATAGGTGACGCAATGAAGCATGTGTTACCGAAGATGCCGTATGATATGATGGAAGTGCCATTATATTTTGAAACAGTTGAAAATGCATTCAATAGCTTCGCTGTGGAAAAGCAATATTGGGTGAAATTGTTGTTGCCATTGATGACCCCGAGAGCGCGAACGGTATTGAATCGATTGTCATTTGAGAATTTAGATAAATACGATGCAGTGAAAGAGCATTTGTTGAAGGAATTCAAGTTAACAGCTCGTGAGTACAGGTCAAGGTTTGCAGATGCCAAGAAGACAGCCGAAGAAACGTATACGATGTTCACGGCTAGGCTGAAGAACCTGTTGAATTATTATGTCCGAAGTAGACGAGTGGACAAAGACTACGAGAAGCTGTTTGATTTGTTAGTGGCGGATAAGCTGAAAGAATGTTTACCACCAGGTCCACTGCAGTTTGTCTTAGCAAAAGAGGGCACAGAATGCTTGGAAGCTAGTAATGTTGCAGATCTCGCAGATATACATGTAAACAATCGGATTGGTGTGATGTTCCAAGACAAACCGAAATTTGAAGCATGGGACAATAGTCCAAAGCAACCCAAGTGGAACAAGGATAGCAAAGACACCGGAAGCCAAGCCAAGAGTAATGATGCAAAGAAAGATGATTATTCTGGAAAGCAGTGGTCGCAAGATAAACAACAGTCAACGTGGGACAGACAAGCCTACAATCGAACTCCGCCGCTGGGACGCCCAACAGAAAGTAATGCATCTTACACGCCGTACAACAAGTGGGAGAACAAGGAGCAAAGAAGTTTTATCAAGAAGCGTTGCCACAATTGCAATTCTGATAAACACCTAATAAAACATTGCCAAGCACCAGGAGCGGCAAATCTGAGGAAGAACTTTAGCAGAAGTGCAGAAAATCTTCGAGTAAACCAGATACAAGTGATAAATGCACCTCCTGGTTGGGAAGAACAATGCAACCAAGAAACAGAAGTAAAGTCAGTGATGAAGTGTACGCCGCAGTTCACCATACTGAAAGAAGCGATAAAGACTACTTCCATTGCAGAAAGTTGTCGAGAAACAAAAAGTAAAGAGGAGTGTCAACGCATAAAGAAGATATCGTCATGTCATGTCATGTCATGTCGCCATCGTCGCATCGCGACGGTTGGCTACATGAATGGACCTTTAATGCCCAGAGTCTTCTGTTCCTTGTCGCGCTCATTAAGTCAGAGCCTACAAGTCCTGTCCAGTTCAGGACGTTGTCGATCCAAGATATCCTCGGCCTTCCTCGTCCTCGGTTCCCCTCCACAAAACCCGTCATGATGCTGCTTTCGATGCTACCGTTTTGTTGTCTCATGATATGACCAAAATATCGAAGTTTCCGAATTTTGGTGTGGGCCAATAGTTCTCTTGTGGCTCCCGCTGACACATACACCTGTTCATTGGTCATCATTTTAGTCCATGGAATTCTCAGCAGCTTTCTGATACACTTGTTCTCAAATGCTTGAATTCGCTTTTCTTCATCCTTTTTCAGAGTCCATGCTTCACATCCATACGTCGCTACTGGCCACACCAAAGCCTTCATCAACCGCAATTTGGTGACGATGCTGATTGATTTATTCTTCCAAATTTTCGTCAATTTGGTCATGACGATCATTCCCATGGCTAGTCTTGATTTAACTTCATTCACACAATTCCCATCTTTTGATATCCTACTCCCTAAATATACAAAGGAATCCACTTGTTCTAGTCTTCCCGTACCCACCACCGTTTTCAGCACCTCCTCAGTAGTCGTCATAACTTTCGTCTTAGTTACGTTGATTGACATTCCATATTCTTCTGCAGCACTTGCGACTTGTTTCACGAGTTCTTGTAGTTCTTCTGGTGTTGTGGCCAGTAGGACAATATCGTCAGCATATCTCAGGTTATTGATGGTTCTTCCGCCAATCCTGAATCCACCGGCGAAACCTGTTAGTGCCTTTCGCATAATTTGCTCTGCTAAAATGATATCGTTGCAGCATGTAAATGTGGAGATACGTGGGATTGATGGGCAGCCTGTGCAAGTCGAGGCGTTGATTGACTCGGGGACCGAGATACCAGTAATCAACGAGGAACTACTGAAAGGAACGACAGTAGAAGAAATCGGCAGAGTTCATTTGCAATGTGTAGCTGGAGAGCCGATTCCAGCTAAGTTGGTGAAAATCGAAGTGCGGATGAGCGGTCGTAACGAAGGAGCAGCTACAGAGGACAGGACAATAAATATCGCGCCATATTTAACTTTAGTGTGTGCCAGCATTTCAGCAGAACTGTGTAAAGAAAATCCAGAAAAGTTCCTGCTACATCCAGAGATAATTGCAGAACTGAAAGAGGTTCCACCAATCAGTATATTGCAAGGAGAGCTACAAGCGAATGTGACTACAAGAGCACAAAGTCGGAGAGCAGAAGTCGAAGACGGAGAAGATGAAACGATAAACGAAAGTTCGCAAGAAGATGACACGGAAAGCGAAGATGAACTCAGCATCCAAGATGACGAAAGAACAACATCTGAGAACAATGAAACTGAAGAAGAGATGGCTGCATGTGAACGAAATGATAGTGAAGATTCCGGAAGCGACGCTGAACTGGAGACAAGTATGAGGGACTTGTTCACAGAGAATTCGAACGATGAAAGACAGCTGGAAGATGCGAAGAAATTCGAGGAGCAGCAGAGAAATGACGAGTCACTGAAATCGTGGTGGAGGATCGCTGAAGACCAAAGATCAGAGTTTATCGTGGTGAATGGATTGCTGTATAAGAAGCATCAAATGCTGGATCAGCTTGTGTATCAGTTGGTGTTACCGAAAGAGAGAAGAATTCAAGTAATGGAATTAGCTCACGAGTCAGTATTTGGCGGACACTTGGGAGAAGAGAAGACACGAGAGAGAATCAAGTTGTCCTTTGTCTGGCCAAAGATGCGTCGAGACGTGGTGAAATTTTGTAAGTCCTGTGAGAAGTGTCAGCTGAAGGCACGAAGTTTGGTGATGGATCGAGTGCCGATTACACCAATTCCAAGGGAAGATGTTCCATTCCGACGGATGACTATGGACGTGGTAGGCCCAATAGAACCGAAGTCAGCAGCTGGGCATAAGTATTGCTTGTGCATAGTGGATTCATGTACAAGATGGCCGACAATCTTCTTGCTGAAGTCATTGACTGCTAAGGCTGTGTGCGAAGCTTTGATGAAGCTTTTCATTGACGTGGGGGTGCCGTCTGTGATCACCAGCGACAGAGGCACGAATTTTACAGCCAGTCTTACAAGAGAATTTTTGAAATTGATGGGATGCTGTCCACGATTCGATTCACCGGGGCATCCAGAGGCAGCCGAATTAGTCGAGAGATGGAACCAGACGTTCAAGAAGATGGTACATCATGTCATTGTGGAAAATCCAAGACAGTGGCATAAAATCATTCCGTTTACCGTATGGGCATTGAGAGAAGTTCCTAACGCAACGACAGGAGTGGCACCATATCTGCTGGTGTATGGAAAAATGCCAAGAGGACCATTAACTATCTTAAAGGAAAGCTGGACCAAAGAAATAAATCTACCGCCAAACATTGGAGTACAACCAGCAAAGTACCTGAAGAACTTAAGAGCAGACATGGAGAAAGCTTTGATATTTGCTGAGAATTGTGCAGAGGAAAAGCAAAAACAATACGCCAGTCAATACAACAAGAGGGCCAAGGATAAAGAATTCGAACCAGGAGAAAACGTCATCGTCCTGTATCCAACGTCAACCAATAAATTGATCTCACGATGGCATGGTCCATGTACAGTGCTACAAAGAAGATCCAAGTATTCGTATCTGGTGGACATGAATGAAAACGGCCGACGAATCGTCCATGCCAACAAAATGAGGAAGTTCATCGCAAGAACATTATCGTGTGGTCTCATCGTGGAAGAGGACGACGAATTCGGATCAGTGGTAGAGCTACCATTGAAAGAAGACCATGCAGAGACGACACAGAAATCGCTGCAATTGGACTATGAACAGATCGGACATCTTACGAGCGAGCAACAGAAACAGCTACTGGATGTACTGAACTGTTATGCAGACAGAGTTTCGGACAAACCTGGATTATGTACACTGGTAGAACAGGAAGTGGTGCTGAACCCGAAGAATCCTAACATTTGCTAACTAATTGATTGATATTCTTTGGTTTCTACAGACAATTTATTTGTAATTTTGCTGAGATTGCTAAACCATTGACAGATTTAACTAGCAAGCAGACACCTGAGAACATTGTTTGGACTGAGGACCACCAGAAATCTTTTGATTCTCTTAAAGAAATTGTTTTATCGAATGTTATTCTGTACATGTTCGAGGTTGGCAAACCATTTAATTTGTACTGTGATAGCAGTGATTTTGCTGTGGGGGCTGTGCTGTCACAAGTGGACGATGAGGGGATAGAACGTCCCGTTTCATTTATCAGCCAGAAGCTGACAGATACCCAGAGGAGATGGGCGACGATTGAGAAGGAAGCCTATGTAATCATATGGGCTTTAAACAAATTGAAAGAAATCATTATTGGTTCCAAGATTAATGTGTTCACTGATCATAATCCTTTAGTTTATTTGACTGAGTCAATGTCGAAGTCTGCTAAGTTAGTCAGATGGTCTTTATCATTGCAAAATTTTGACATTCTGTTGAACTATAAGAAAGGAAAGTTGAATGTAGTAGCAGACTGCTTATCGAGATTGTAGTATAAGGTATTTTGTGATTGCATTTAGTATAAGAATTGTTTGTATTTAGTTTAAGCATTATACGTTCGCTAATTTTTGAGATTAATTAGCTCTCTTCAAAAGAAAGGAAGGAGGTAATGTCAGCTAATTTAATCAGTGCACGCCGATTGTCGTACAGCGACGTAAGTAGGCCAGGTGCAAATTGCCGCGCGGCGTCTGCACAGGTGATTGTCTGGACAGCACGTGACGTCTAGACGAGCGTACGTTAATTGTACAAGAAGGGAGTGGAAGTGAAGAAGAAGAGTTGCGTGTTGAGAGCCGTTGAGATCAGTGATGGGAAGTATTTAAAATACTAGTATTTAAAATAGTATTTTAAATACAATCTAAGTATTTTGTACTTGTATTTTAAATACTTCAGTGATCAAGTATTTTTACTTTTACTTAAAATACTTTTTTGGTAGTATTTTGTACTTAAAATTGTGATCATATCAAAATACTTTTTCAAAATACTTTTAAATCTCACCAGCTGCAATTAGCTATGCAATATTGCATGCTCCATTGCTCATGCACTAGGCTTCTTTGTAACTCAAACAAAGGATCCCTTGAACAGAAGGTCTAAGACACAATGGCCACTGGCAGTTAAACAGGCTGACAGTGCTTAGTCATTGTTATGGATGGCTGGGCACCGCTGACCACAGGGCGAGCGAAGTTAATTACAGGTGTATTCAAAGAACCTTGGGTGTATTTGATGTATGGTGTAAAGTTTACGGATCAAATGTACAATTGTACACGTCTATATTACATTAGGCATGAAATCGACAGGCATATAATTATGTTTGAAATCAGTTTGATGTTTGAAACCACATTAAACTTGTCTATGCTGATAGAATCGGCTAGATGTTAACTATCTAGATGTTTATGAATAGGACAAAATTTGTCAAGTATGTAGTCTGTGATCCATTAATGGAGATCGATGTAATGGAACTCTGCGCCCAAATGAGGTTGGCATTAGACATGTCTATTGGCAGGTGGCAATTAGAACTTCTGTACCCTGGGCGCAGAGTTCCATTACATCGATCTCCATTAATGGATCACAGACTACATACTTGACGATTTACAGCAAACAGGAAGACACCTATGACACTTAGTTGGCCTGTGCTGGTGTATTGTATTGTCATCACAAGGGATAGAGGCCATTCCCATACCACGGACTTCGAACACTTACTTAAAAAGTAGCATAGAGGGTTTTGGTGATGGAGAGAATTGTGACAGGAAGTCTCAATATAGCAGGCTTTATAAGGTATGTAGGCTACATTGATTGAACCCAGTGTTCAGCAGTTTTAGAATTTTTATCCATCCCATTGTGCCAGACAACTGTGTGTTTCTGTGGATCTTGATGCTAGCGAACTCTGACTAGAACTTGGACCACATTTCTAGTGTCTTAGACTCGGACTCGAACATCTTTGGACCCAGACAATGTTTGTTTTTGATCAAAATATTCTATGTTAAGAATTTTTTGTCGCAATTTAATATGACTTCCTTATTTTTTATATAGTTTGGCAGTGAGTATTTTGTACTTAGTATTTTAAATACTTTTCCAAGCCAAGTATTTTATACTTGTATTTTAAATACTATTGTAAAAAAGTATTTTTACTTGTATTTTAAATACTTTTGTAAAAAAGTATTTTTACTTATACTCAAAATACTTTTTGAAAGTGTTTTCCCCATCACTGGTTGAGATAGGCTGTAAGAGTTGTTGTTGAGTTGCGATAGAGTAGACTGATGAAGATAGTAGTCGTGTAGTTGTTATGATAACGCAAGTGTAGTCATTGTTGTGTTGTTGCTGATCGTTTTACTTTATATCGGATTTTGGAGTATAATAAGAAGAGTTAAACACGTCGTCGTTGTTGGTTAACAAAACAGTGAAAGACTGTAGATTCTTTAACCTAGCCATTTAGCTAATGAAACAGTTATCTAGGGATAGGCCTACGCTACCACGAACTTATACGAAGAAGCTTCCGAAGAGACTGAAGGTCACACGTAGAGAAGAGGGAAAAGACTTGTGACAATTTCTTTATCGAACTTCTGTGAACCAAACAGCAATTGTTTAGTTAATAAAGAATATACTGTTCTATTGAAAAACAATAAAGCATTCATATGCATTTGCATTCATATGCATTTGCATTCATATGCATTTGCATTCATATGCATTTGCATTCATATGCATTTGCATTCATATGCATTTGCATTCATATGCATTTTCATTCATATGCATTTTCATTCATATGCATTTGCATTCATATGCATTTGCATTCATATGCATTTGCATTCATATGCATTTGCATTCATATGCATTTTCATTCATATGCATTTGCATTCATATGCATTTGCATTCATATGCATTTGCATTCATATGCATTTGCATTCACATGCATTTGCATTCATATGCATTTGCATTCATATGCATTTGCATTCATATGCATTTGCATTCATATGCATTTGCATTCATATGCATTTGCATTCATATGCATTTGCATTCATATGCATTTGCATTCATATGCATTTGCATTCATATGCATTTGCATTCATATGCATTTGCATTCATATGCATTTGCATTCATATGCATTTGCATTCATATGCATTTGCATTCATATGCATTTGCATTCATATGCATTTGCATTCATATGCATTTGCATTCATATGCATTTGCATTCATATGCATTTGCATTCATATGCATTTGCATTCATATGCATTTTCATTCATATGCATTTGCATTCATATGCATTTGCATTCATATGCATTTGCATTCATATGCATTTGCATTCATATGCATTTGCATTCATATGCATTTGCATTCATATGCATTTTCATTCATATGCATTTGCATTCATATGCATTTGCATTCATATGCATTTGCATTCATATGCATTTGCATTCATATGCATTTGCATTCATATGCATTTTCATTCATATGCATTTTCATTCATATGCATTTGCATTCATATGCATTTGCATTCATATGCATTTGCATTCATATGCATTTTCATTCATATGCATTTGCATTCATATGCATTTGCATTCATATGCATTTGCATTCATATGCATTTGCATTCATATGCATTTGCATTCATATGCATTTGCATTCATATGCATTTGCATTCATATGCATTTGCATTCATATGCATTTGCATTCATATGCATTTTCATTCATATGCATTTGCATTCATATGCATTTGCATTCATATGCATTTGCATTCATATGCATTTGCATTCATATGCATTTGCATTCATATGCATTTGCATTCATATGCATTTGCATTCATATGCATTTGCATTCATATGCATTTGCATTCATATGCATTTGCATTCATATGCATTTGGAAAAGCCAGTTCCCTGCCATACGGACTCTTCTTGTCAATGTCAGCTACATGCTGGTAGGCACCTCATGCGCTGGGTTCTAGGTAGCCCTACCGGCCTACCCTTTTCCTAGGGACATTTATCCTGGGACTTTTTGTCCGGGGACATTTTATCCGGGGACTTTTTGTCCAGGGACATTTTATCCGGGGACATTTTGTCCGGGGACGTTTTATCCGGGGACTTTTTGTCCGGGGACATTTTATCCGGGAACATTTTGTCCGGAGACATTTTGTCCGGGGACTTTTTGTCCGGGGACATTTTATCCGGGGACATTTTGTCCGGGGACATTTTGTCCGGGGACTTTTTGTCCAGGGACATTTTGTCCGTCCACTGTTTCGAGTATTACAATAGGTCGCGACAAATTTGTGGATGGATATGCCTAATTATCTCTGCGATCATCCTATTTATTTTTATTCGCATGTTATGGTGATGAGGCCATTCAGGTTTCATTTTCAGATATTAATGAGATTGTTGGAGAAATCGTTTTGCGGTATGACTATAGGCTAATACATGTAATTGGCGCGATTGATTACAGGTTATGTCTTGTTCTCCTTTCTTACACGCGATCGCAATGTAGATC
>OX243826.1:3850319-3855319 GCA_945859605.1 Lumbricus rubellus | reverse complement strand
ACAGACAGACAGAGACATAGACAGACATACAGACAGACAAACAGAGACAGAGACAAACAGACAGACAGAGGGACAGAGATACAGATACATAGACAAACACATACATAGAACACAGGGAGACTGTGATAGAGAAACAGACAGATGAACAGACACAGACAGTGACATAGACGTACAGAGAGACACAGACTTATACAGGCCTACAGAGACAGATACAGACAGAGACAGAGACAGACAAAGAGACTGTGAGAAAGAGAAACAGACCGAGACACATACATAGACGGAAAGAGACAGAGATAAAGAAAGAGACGACGGAGAGAGAAAGACAGACAGACAAACAGACAGACAGAGAGACATAGGTACATAGAAGACATACATGTAGACAGACACAGACAGAGAGGACAGGGAGACTGTGATATAGACAGCTAGTTGGGCAGACAAAAGGCAGACAGACATAATACATGTACATACAGATACAGATACAGACAGCGACACACACACACAGATAGGGCATCACTGCGAATCTCGACCGACCCTAATCAGATTTATATAGCGCAATCTTCGTTCCTCCTCGTCTCTCGTCGTCGTCTCTCGGCCAACCTTCGTTTCCTTCCTGCTTCGATCAAAGCCGCGCAACAAAGATCTTCAATTTGTCGAAATTGAAAGGATTCCTTACTTATGTAGCGCCATCACATCCATCCGTATCCATGGAAACGATTTTAGCGATGGAGAGAGAGAGAGAGAGGAAGCAAGAAAAGTGATTTGCGATTCGCTTTAACGCCATTCGACTCAAGAAGAGATTTATTGCAACGTCAGTTTAGTGGTAATTATCGTGTTGTACATGCACACTCGTTGAAAATGTGCAGTAAACCTACACATTTTGATCCACATCAGTGTGTAGCTCTCACTCGACCACATAATTGTGGAGTTTCTCTACACATTTATGTGGAGCTATTACATTGCGCCTACCTCACAAAAAGTATACTTGCTAGTGCAGCATATACAGTAGTGCAATGTTGCTACATGTATGTCTGATCACGTCAACGTTAATGTCTGATTTGTCCAGCCATTGCTGCTAAGTGACGGTGGCCAGCGATCATCACATTACCCAACATTCATCCGTCAACCGGAATTTCCGTAATTTCCGGCTTCCGGCTAAAACCGGAAGTGCATTTTATGGCGCCATTTCCACATTCCCGATTGGGATGACCCCAAGGTCATTCGCTGGTTGACCTTCGTCCGTCGGTGATCACGTGACCAATGACCTTCGACCACTGTCGCCGATGGCCGTGCTTCTTGTTCTCGCTCTTTGTCACGTGGTTTGTCACGTGTCAGACATCGCGATTCCATTCGTCGAAAAGCAATCCATCACGTTGTCTTCTTTTATCCCCTCTCTCTTTGTCCCTGTCTCTGTCTACGTCTCTGCCTCTGTATCTGTCTCTGCTTATCTCTCTGCCTCTGTCTCTCTGTCTCTGTATCTGTCTCTGCCTCTGTCTGTCTCTGTCTCTCACTGTCATTGTGTTTGTCTCTACCACTCTTCCTATTCCTGTTCCTTTTCCTTCCCCTTCTTCTTCCTCCCACTCTTGCCAATCGAATTCTTTCTTCTTTCTTCTTATTCATCTTCGTCTTTTCCCGCTCCTTCTTCCTCTCCATTCTCTTCTCTACCTTCATTTTATTCCTTCTTTTCTTTATCTTTATCCTATATTGCTCCTCTTCTTCCTTGTCGTCTTCTTTATACTCACTTTTCTCCTCCTCCTTGCCCTCATCCTCGTCCTCGTCTATCTGATCGTCCTCCTCCTTTTCCTACTCTTCTTACCCCTCCTCCTCCTTTTCTCCTCGTCCTCGTCCTCCTTCTCCAGCGCATCCTCCATCTTCCCATACTGCTCTTCTTTCTCTTCCTCGTGCTCGTCCTAGTCTCGTCCTCGGGCTCGTCCTCCTCATCCTACTTTCCAAATCAAAACGATGTGACAACGACCTCAATTGCTTTTAATTGTCCCCCGCATGTGCTAATGCGTGTGCGTCTGTGTGTCTGTCTGTCTGCGTGTGTTCCTGTGTTTGCCTGTGTGTTCGCGTCCATGTATAGTAGACGGATAGATGGACGGACGACGTTGGTACAGATAGACGACTGACGACGGATCGATCGATATATTTATCTCCAATGTACTTATGCCTACGTCAGCGTCACGTGGTCTGCACAGCGGCGCAGTAATACAAGTGTAATTTGGTTGCTGCAGTCGGTCGAAGCACTCCTGTGTCACGCCGCATCGTGTATTTCGCACGATTTATTATTCCCAGGGCGATTCGTCGGTCGGCCGCGCAGACAGAGAGACGTACGGACAGACGGACAGACGGACGGACTGAGAAAGATAATGGTATTGTTTTTCAGTTCGCTCGCTTTTCCCGCGCAATCCATTTTCCGTTTTTTCATCTTCTCCATATCTTTGTTTGGCAACGAAAGAAGAGACTGCCTTCGTTTCCCGCCCAGACGCATCGTCGTCCAATCAGACGCGAGCAGGCGGTGCATCGTTCCTCGCTTGATGCGATAAACCGTAATTGGACAACAAAGGTAAACTGCACGTATTGTGATCAGATTTCATCGTCGCGTGGACAATGCTAATTTTATTTACTACTAGGTCTCTGCCGGTGTCACTGCCGGTGTCTCTGCCATTATCTGTGTGTGTCTGTTTATTGCTGTTGCCTTCACATACCTTCAGTTTTTCATGCGTGGTCCATTCTATCGTTTTTATAGCGCTTCTTCAGACAGCCCAGAACTTTAATTAATTGACATGATTGTCTGGTAATATACCAAATGAGTTAAACCATACCACAATAATGACGTTACCTATAAAGTCATAACTAATTGATTTAAAATTGCAAACTGGTGCGCTAATATTTCAAGATTCGGAAATGGTTTATTAATTAAATCGATAAAGAAGTTGATTCTTAATTATAAATACATTCAAAGCAGAATTATTTCTTAATTAGATTAGCTAGAAAGGGTTTATTATTTAGATACATGAATGAATAAATCCATATTTTGATCCAACACATTGGGGAGTGTCGACTATAGTAATTATTATTATGGTCTAATTTTTTATGTATGAGATGCAGGCTATACTTAAATAAACCTTACATCAAGTTTTCTCGCGGACGTCCGCATTGGGCCCGACTCCCCTACGCATCGGTCCGCATTTTGACAACTCCTCCATTCACTCCTCTTTGGCGTTGCCCTTTATGGGCGACCCTTATGACATACGGGGGACAATTTTTTACAGGGTAGAGGTCGTCGAGCATAAACCATTGGACGATAATATTACGAGTGACGTTTCTTTGTCGCAGTTTTCGTCTCGAGTCGCCGTCTAGCGGCGCATTTCTGCGAACGATAACAACGTTAGAGAACGCTACGATGCTTCGGTCGTGTACCTTTGAATGTCCGTCTGGCTGTGTGTGTGTGTATGTCTGTGATTTTGTGTCTGTATCTGTCTCTATGTCTGACTTCTTGGACGGTTGATCCTTTGCGTTTGCATTTTATGGCTGTCTGTCTAATTGTCTCTCTCTGTGTCTCGCTCTCAATACGCCTGGCTCTAGGGTTGTCTGCTTCTGTCCGTCTATCTGTCTCTCTGTTCTTTATTACGTGTCTGTCTCTCTCTTTCTGTTTCTGTATCTAACTGTGTCTCACTGTGTCTCTGTCTCTGTATGTGTCTGTCTCTCGCTCTCTGTCACTTTTTATCACTCTCTATCACACGCACTCCATCTGTCTTTCTGTCTCTGTCTTTCTCTCTGGCTCTGTCTCGGTTTGTCTCTGTATGTCTCTGTCTTCGTCTCTGTCTTCGTCTCTGTCTTCGTCTTTGTCTCTGTCTCTGTTTCAAAGAGCACGAACAGGATGCACACATTGCACAGACATCGGCGACAGAGGCTGAGGGTGAGAGATCATCTGTCTATCTGTCTGCCTATGTCTATCTCTGTATGTTTCTGTCTCTCTCTGTCTCTGTCTGTCTCTCTGTCTTTATGTGTGTGTGTCTCTCTCTCTCTCTCTTTCTGTTTCTGTCTGTCTATCTCTGTATCTGTCTCTCTCTCTCTGTCTGTTCCTCTCTGTCTATCTGATTTCGTCTATCTCGTTGTATGTCTGGTTGTTCGTGTGTATCGTTGTTGTTGTTCAACCGTCGCAATAATCAGATATCATCAGAACGACAATCAATTCACTGAAAATTGCGACAGCGGTGCCATCTATCGGTCGCTATCTCTCATATTATCTGCCGTTTATTATCCAATTGTTTCAAACGAACAATGAGAAGATACAAACGCGTGTGGTATAGGATATATATATATATATATACATATATATATATATATATACACATATATATATAATGCAATTATTATATATGTGTGTGTGTTTGTAATTGTTCATTTCTTGCATATGTATATAATTATTATACTTATTCATATATTTATATGTGCTATTATATTTATGTATAGTTCATAGACTGCGTTTTGAAATGACATATAAAAATCACATGCAAATCACCCTATTATAATATAATGTAGAAATCACACAGTTAAAAAATAACAAAAATGGATGCAACTGACTTGACACAGAATTTAGTCTTTGTCAAACACGCAGTGTGCAAGGTCACACGGGCAGTGTGAAAGGTCACACACACAGTGTGAATGGTCACACACGCAGTGTGAAAGGTCACACACGCAGTGTGCAAGGTCACACACGCAGTGTGTAAGGTCACACACGCAGTGTTCAAGGTCACACACGCAGTGTGCAAGGTCACACACGCAGTGTGCAAGGTCACACACGCAGTGTGAAAGGTCACACACGCAGTGTGCAAGGTCACACACGCAGTGTGTAAGGTCACACACGCAGTGTTCAAGGTCACACACGCAGTGTGAAAGGTCACACACGCAGTGTGCAAGGTCACACACGCAGTGCGCAAGGTCACACACAGTGTGAAAGGTCACACACGCAGTGTGAAAGATCACACACGCAGTGT
>OX243826.1:3830319-3845319 GCA_945859605.1 Lumbricus rubellus | reverse complement strand
TACTGCAATATATGCGCGAGGTCTAGCACTGGCTTCCTTTTCCCGAAGCGAATCTCATTTAGAATTGCATCTTTCGTGTGGCGAAATTTATCAGGCAGAGCACCCTCGTATTTGTGTGAGCTTTGCCTCCCCCTTTCCACTTGCTAAGGCCGCCGCGCACTGCGCTCTGCTGTCCATGGTGACTTAATGGTTCCTCGCACTTGGTCTGCGACAATGTTCTATGTGGTTGGTCCAACAACCTGGAATGGACTTCCGTTGGCGTTGTGACACCTCCCAAACTGTTCTCAATTACACAAGCTGTTGAAGACTGTTCATTTCGCTTGACCTCGGCCGGGAGCGACTCTGAGTAGGTATCTTGAACGGCGCTATATAAATTATAATTGATTGATTGATTGATTGATTGATTGACTGATTGATTGATCATCTTCGTCATCGACATCGTCATCGTCATCACCGTCATCATTACTTAGGCCTTAGACTTATATAGTTCATCCAGTTCCGATCGGAACATTGGTCGACAAGACCTCGCCACTCCGCACGGTCGCCAGCCACCCCCTGCGCCTCGTCCCAGTTAACCAGTTAACCAGTCAATCAATCAGTCAGTCAGTCAGTCAGTCAGTCAGTCATTTCTTTACACCGTCATTATTAATCTCATATTCATCATCGTCGTCGGCGTTGTAATCACCCTGTCCAGACAGACTGACCTGTTTTGCGACTGAGGGGATCTGACGGTGCCTTCCCCGGCCGCATTGACGAGGCTGGCCAGTGAATTGGCTGACGCGATCGATGACAGGTGGACAATGACGAACAGACTGACCCACACGATGAACACCATTGCAACGGTCAACACGTTCAATCAGATCTGCAATCAATTCGGACAACCAATCTACATGTAATTAGACAGCAGATTGAAATCAACAGCATGTATGGTTTGATTGACCGATCTACATGTAATTAGACAGCAGACTGATTTAGAATAATAATGAATGGTCACTGCGTAGAAATCAACGGCATGCATGGTTTGATTGATTGATTGGTTGGTTGGTTCAATGATTGGTTGATTTCAAAGAGTGATTGATTGATTGATTGAATGGATGAATGGAGGATCGCTGACATGAATGCTTATTAGTTCAGCGGTTCATTCGTTCACCTGTTCATTCATTCATTGCTGATCGAATCAGCGAATGATAGGCACAATTTAAATGAAGGAGGGTGTGAAGAAATGAAGAATTAGTAAATGAAAGAACCAGAAAATCAATCAATCAATGAATCAGTAATTACGATGCAGCGAGTGAGTGAGTGAGTGAGTGAGCGAGTGAGTGAGTGAGTGAGTGAGTGAGTGATTAAGACAGCCAGTCAGTTAGTCAATCAATCAGTCAATCAATCAATCGGTGAGTGACCAGTTGGCAAGTGGCACATCACAGCGCAACATAAGTCGTCGACTAAATTACATGTACATGTCAGAACATGTATTGGACGAATCGCTGTTCTGTCGCATCATCATCGTCATCATCATCATCATCATCATCATCATCATCATCATCATCATCATCATCATCATCATCATCACCATCATCATCAACGCTCCATACGCAACCTACACCGCCATTCCACATCAACTGTCCACCAGTGATGTGATGTGATGCTGGATGCTGCAGCAGCCGACGGAATGATGAGATGGTGAGATGGTGAGATGGTGAGATGGTGAGATGGTGAGATGCTGAGATGCGATGTTGGGCGATGATGCGTTTGACGAGGATTTGCGTTGTATAATGAAAGCGAACGCGTGGAAGCTAGTGACTGGGATGATGATGATCACTGTAGGAGGTATGGGTGAGGATGATGGGGGAGGGTTGGGTAGAAGGGTAAATAACGTATACATGGACATAAATCGAAGCGAGGAGCGATGGGCAGAAAGGGGCAAATAAGGGGACAGAGAGGTGTGGAAGGACAGATCGGTAGGAGGAGAGACTGATAAAGAGACTTGTAGGCATAGTTAAGCAGACGGACAGACACAGGGACATAAGTGAATAATGACAGGTAGACAGACAGACAGAATAATTATTGGGCAGAGCGTCATGTAATACCTGTGAGCACAGACCTACTGTAACAGACTAGTTAACAGACGGACAAAAAGACAAACAAACCGATGGACAAGCAGACAGACACGGCGACGAATTTACAGACAGACAGACATTCGAGCTCAGAGAAAGAGAGACAGAGAGACAGACATAGATAGAGACACAGAGACACACAGAGAGAGAGAAGCTGACAGAGAAAGTAGCAGACACACAGGCAGATAGAAGGAGAGAGAGCGAGGCGGCCACATATACAGAGGCAGAGCTGGCCAGATAAGAAGCCGACCATCCAACAATCGAGATTCAAATCGATGCTTAAAAAAATCCGTAGGGATAAAGGCGAAGCGCTTGACGGTCCTGATAAATATAGCGAAGGCTTTTTTGGGCTATCGTATACATTTGCAATTAGGCGATCTATGTAAATGTCGGCCGACGACCAAGCGACGCTCCCCTTCCCCTCACCCCCTTCCCCCCCACATCGCCAACCCCCTTTACAAGCGACCAAACCATCTATCGATGTCGCTCCTCTCTCTCGTGGATAAAACATAACGATCTGTTATTTCAGAGCACTACTCTCCTGTTTCCCTCTTGCTGTCTGTATATCTGTACCATTGTATGTCTGCGTGCGTATTTGTTTGTGTGTCTTTATGTATGTTTGTCTGTCTATGTTTTCTGTCTCTCTATCTCTCTGTCTGACTATCCGTCAGACAAGTAGACACAAATACAGATAGACAGACCGAGAGACATAATAATTGAAAGTTAGACAAAGTCTGTCTGTCTGTCTGTCTGTCTGTCTCTCTGCCTATCTTCCAATCTGTATATCTGCAATATGTATGTTTGCCTGTCTTCTGACCTTTCCAACTTTCTATACAGCTGTCAGTCTGCCTATCTGTATTTCTGTCTATCTGTCTATGTCTGTCTAGTGTCTACTTATCTGTGCCTTATCCGTTTGCAGTGTCTCCCAAAGTCTCAACATGTTTCTGTATTCTGCGTATGACATCTGCAATATTCTGCATTCGTGTGTAGTTCTCTCTGTGTGTGTGTGTATGTGCCTGCATGTGTCTCTGTGTCTCTGCGTGTATGTCTCAGTGTTTCTTTCGGTCATACAATACAACGTGATAACATCGGGCAATGGAGCGTTCGAACGGAACAAATGGTTCGTTGTATACAACTCTGTTCTGTTCGAACAGCGACAGAAAAAGACAAAAAACAGAGAAACAATGGCATTGACTGTCTGCCTAAATCTGGCAGACGGACAGAGAGAGACAGAAAGACTGAGATAGAGACGGACACATAGACAGAGAGAAAGATACATGTGCAAAGAGAACTGCAGCTGAGGATAATTATAGAGAAAGATGGACTAAGAAGGAGAGAGACACACAGAGATATGAACAAACAGGAAAAGACGGGAAGCTCAGATGACAGAGGCAGCGACAGAGAGAGAGAGAGAGAGAGAGAGAGAGAGAGTGTGTGTGTGTGTGTGTGTGTGTGAGAGAGAGAGAGAGAGAGAGAGAGAGAGAGAGAGAGAGAGAGTGGAGTGAGTGAGTGAGTGATAGACAGACCGACACACAGAAATACAGACATGCATGCAGACAGGCGGACAGACAGGCATGCAGTGGCACAGGGAGGAAAAGCGAAACATAGAGACTGACAAAGAGAGAGACATACAATCATGTATATATGAGGCATGTAATTAACGTGGCGCTTTTTGGCTTCTAATCTATTCCGCAAATCCCGAAATCCAGCCGTCCGTTAAAATCGAACGTTGCGTTTGTCCGCCGGTAACTTTGTCCGCTCGCTCAAATATTATGTCCGTCCGTCCATCTGGACGAAAGGACGGAAATAATGGCCATTATTTCCGTCCTTTCGTCCATCGTCCTTTTTTCTATGCATTCGTTCGTCCTTCAGTCCGTCCGTCTGCTCGTCAGTCCATTGTCCTCTCTGCTTGTGTTGATAGTCGAATAACTTATGGAGCGAAGGTCAGTAAAGGTCACGACGTACGTGTCACAGAGATGAACGAACAGTGGTAGGCAGACTGCTACATGCAAATGAATTTTCCGGCTCCGAATGGTCCGATCACCCCTTCAGACGTTCAATGTGTATGACCTTGAACAAGTGTGTGTGTGTCTTTGTGTGTGTGCGTGTGTGTGCGTGTGTGTGCGTGTGCTTGTATTTGTGTGTGTGTGTGTGTGTGCGCGCGCGCGCTCCCGAACTCTGCATTGAGGGAAATCCAATTACAGTTGTATTGTAGGCCTATAATTATTGCTTTGAATCTTTTGCATCTCCGTCTTATACGTACAAAGCAACTGAGAATCATTGTATTTTGCCATCCCACTTGTATTTCCCATTGCTGTTCAAAATTAGCTCAATTAGCCTATAGATATAGATTGCATTTATACAAACAATGAAAATATCTAGAGCCACTATGGCTCAATCTCGATAATTTGCCTCAATTATTGCTGTAAAAAGCTGCTCCGCTCTTCAAAACAGCATCTGCTGGAAATTATGTTTTCCACGTACACGTTTTTCTCATTGACAGCTGCTGTTCACTCACAGCTACATGTATAGTCTATGTCCCATTCATCTGGGATTTTCGATGCCCTACTTCTTAATGTTCGCAACTCTTTCGCTCTAAAAATACAGAAAACTTACCACTTTCAATCTACCTAATAATTATGTAACAGTTGTCTGGTTTCAATTTGCATTTACTATCTTTGTTAGGAAAGTTATTATCAACTCACAGTAACAGTTGCAACGTATCTTTGTAAAATTTTATGCAAATGTACACGTATACGAGCAACATCTATAACTACACTAGCTGGGATACCCGGCGTTGCTCGGGAAATTTAGATTTTTTGTCCCCAAACCCAGGTCCAGTGACTCTGGTGGACGTCTATTTACATGTATACGTAGCTTCCAGTAGCTTCCGAACTGTGAGCGTGCATTCTGGACAAAGTCGCGGTATCCGGACGTTTCATCCTCGGACGATTCATCCCCGGACGGTTCATCCCGGACGATTCATCCAGTGGACGTTTCATCCCCGGACGGTTCATCCCCGGACGGTTCATCCAGTGGACGTTTCATCCAGCGGAGGTTTCATCCCAGGACGTTTCATCCAGGGGACGTTTCATCCCAGGCCATTTCATCCCCGGACGTTTCATCCCAATGGACGTTTCATCCCAGGACGTTTCATCCAAGGGCGTTTCATCCCAATGGACGGAAATTTTAGCAATTTAATCCTATAATTTTTTTTACTGTAATTGATATAAAAAGGCACAAATACTTGCAATAAAATAGCTTTCATATAAGAGCACATAAGCCTATATAACAGAATGAATCGTCAGTAATTAAATATCATAAAAGAACACACAAGCCAAAGGTACTAAAGAACACATAATCCTATAAAATATCAATCTAATTATAATAGATCTAAAAAGTAAAAAAAATACTTTGAATAAAATAGATATCACATAAGAACACATAAGCCTATATAACATGCAATTAAATCATAAAAGAACACACAAGCCCGTAGAACCTGCGATTAAGTAGATATAAATAGTTTCATATATTTTGAATAAAAAATTAATAGAGATCATATTAGAAAACATAAGCCTATAAAACATGCAATAAAATCTAGATAATTTAAAAAAACTAGGAGTAAAATAGATATCATGTAAAAACGGGCTAGTGCTTTCTAGGGGGGATAAGCCCGGGATAAAATACCATTTTCATGGTAAAAATTTATCGGGACCTACTTTAGGTTCGACTAATGTATCATATTATTCTCTCTATTTATTGTCCGGGGATGAACCGTCCGGGGATGAACCGTCCGGGGATGAACCGTCCACTGGATGAACCGTCCTGGGATGAACAGTCCACTGGATGAACCGTCCGGGGATGAACCGTCCGGGGATGAAACGTCCACTGGATGAACCGTCCTGGGATGAACAGTCCACTGGATGAACCGTCCACTGGATGAACCGTCCGGGGATGAACCGTCCGGGGATGAAACGTCCACTGGATGAATCGTCCGGGATGAATCGTCCGGGGATGAATCGTCCTGGGATGAAACGTCCTAGAACCCAAAGTCGCATACAATCCTCAATTAGCCTATAGATATAGATTGCATTTATACAAACAATGAAAATATCTAGAGCCACTATGGCTCAATCTCGATCATTTGCCTCAATTATTGGTCCCCCTCTTTGAAGTGTGCTTTCTCCTTCTGTTCGCTTTACACTTCTTTCTTCCTCTCTATTCGAAACCTGCTTCTTCTCGCGGGCCTTGCACACTTGAGGCGTTTCTGAACGGTTCGCCCTATAGACAAGAGGCGCTTTCTAAAACAATGCTTAAATAATATAATAAAATACGAAAAAACATGTTCCTATTGTACTAACCTTTTGTTTCAAAGTAGACTCACTCCAGAATGGATCCACACATCATTCTGACGATTCCCACTCCCGCTCTTCCCATGTATTCTTCTCCCTTCTTCTTCCTCCACTAATAAAAACGGCCTCTTGCGCTCGAGAACATCCTTAGACGCAAACAGAAAATGCTGTAGAAGAAGAGTGGCCAGAAATAAATATAATCCGTATAATAGAGCTCGTCCTCGATATATTAAGAACGTCGACAAACTTGGACTGGAAAACGTCTTCTGGCCGGTGGTCCGTCCTCCTTTCCCTCCGTCGGGCGGGGTCCGTCGGGCAGGGTCCGTCCGTCGGGTGGGGTCCGTCGGGCGGGGGTCCGTCTCCCTCGGGCGTCGTCGTCGGCTTAAGCTGTGTGCGTTGGCCGATGAGAGACGGAGGGCGACTGACGATCTTGGCGACTGAGCGCAGTGTATTATACGGTCGACGACGGCAGCCGCGCTGAAGACCGAGAAGGAGGAGACGGAGGAGGACGAGGCGGCTGCGGCGGAGGCACCAGCTGCGGGGATCCGGTCGTTTGGACGATCGGTCTGTCGGTTGGCCGCCGGACTCAGTCTCTTGCTTCTCGGTCTGTGATGGGCGGGGGCGTAGAGCGCCAGGAGGAGGAGGAGGATATGGAAGAGGAGGAAAAAGAGAGGAATTGGAGACGATGGAGAGGAATGGGAGGAGGAAAACTAGGAGATGGAAGAGGAGGCAATAAGGAGGAGCAACTAGGAATGAGAGGGAATGGGAATGGGACGAGGAAAATTAGGAGAAATGGGAGAAGAAGGAGAGGCATAGACTGAGAAGACAGAAAATGATGAGGAGGCTGAGAAGAAAGATTTGGACGAGGAAGAGGAAAAGAAGGAGAAGGTTGGCGGAGAAAGAGGAGGAGAAGAATAAGGAGGAAATGGCGGAAGATATGGATGTAGAAGGATGGAGAGGACGAGAAGGAGAAGAAGAAAAAGAAGAAGGAGAGAAGAATGGAAGCAGGAGGTTGAGGAATTGAAGAAAAGGAAGAGAGGGAGTAAAAGGAGGAAGAGGAGAATCAGTAGGCCTATGTGGGAATGGATGATGTGCAAGAGGAGGAGATGATTGAAGAGGGAAGAAAGAAGCGAAGGGAAATTGAAGGAGGCGGAGAAAGAGTTAAAGCAGAAGTGGATTGGATTGGATGGAAAGACATGGAAAGAGAGAAAGGGGGAAGAGGTGAAAAATGAGAAGAATACCGGAATGAAAAGAGACGGAAGAACGAGATAAGAGAAGAAAGCAAAAAAGAAAGATGCATGAGAAAGAGGGTATAGGTGTAGGAATAGTCTGTCTGTCTGTCTGTGTGTCTGTCTGTCTGTGTGTCTGTCTGTCTGTATAGTGTGCTTATCTGTATGGTGTGCCGGCTTGTCTGCCTGACACTGACAGTGTCTGTAATGTATGCCTGCCTGTCCATCTGTCTGTCCATCTGTCTGTCCATCTATCTGTCTGTCGTCTGTCATATAGTGTGACTGTCTGTCTAACTGAATATTTTGCCTGCCTGTCTGTCTATCTGAGTGTGTGCCTGTTTGTCTGTCTGCCTGTCTATCTGTCCGTCTGTCTGTCTGTCTGGCATCAATAGCGAAATGTTTTGGTACATGATTGTCCTGTTCTTGCAGAGACTGAATTCGAAATATTATTATCTTCTTTTTTCCACACAATTCACACAAAACTGTGATGAACGCATTCAACGCATTTAACGAGATTTCATGTTATTATCCACACCCACAATCATTCATCATCATCATTATGTGCAATTGTGCAATGTTCACTGTCTGTGACTCTGTCTGTCTGTCTTTCATTCTCTCTTTGTGTGTGCGTTTATGCGTGTGTGTGTGTGTGTGTGTGTGTGTGTGTGTGTGTAAGTCTAAGTCTGTGTGTGTGTGTGTGTGTGTGTGTGTGTCTGTCTGTAAGTGTGTGTGTGTGTGTGTGTAAGTGTGTGTGTAAGTGTGTGTTGCCTCCATTCTAATCGTAGAGTTACTGTAGGTCTAACGCTATGTAGTAATTATGATGTACTGACGACATGTTATAGGCCTATAACATCGGCAGCTACTTTCTAGCAGTAGCATTCTCGATATAATTTTCTACAGCGCACAAAATGCGAAGTTACGGGAACCAGTGTGTTCACAGGCGTTCAGAATAAAGAATCGATAGACGAATAGAAATGAGAAATGAGAAAGCCAAAATCGGTTATAACTCTAGATGGCAAGGGATTAGGCAGGCAGGCACGCAGGCAAGTAGACAGACAGGCAGACGGGCAGGCAGGCAGACGGGCAGACCGGCAGGCAGGCAGGCAGGCAGACGGGCATGAAGGCAGGCAGGCAGGCAGGCAGACGGGCAGACCGGCAGGCAGGCAGGCAGGCAGACGGGCATGAAGGCAGGCAGGCAGGCAGGCAGGCAGACGGGCAGACAGACAGACGGGCAGACAGACAGACAGACAGACAGGCATAGTACTGCGGTGAATGTCAGTCTATTTAGAATTGAAGCGCAGAGGGAGGTAAATGCAGGCGAGAAATCTATGGTCGCGAAAAGGGAGAGAGCATTATGCTACCCATGGATTTTGTGTAAGCTTATAAAAAAAGCGTTTTGATTATCTTGATAGATGCATTACGATTAGCAATAAAAAAACTTAGTAATTAAGCTAAATCCTCGACCATTATCAATTTTTGAATTTGTGTCGCATGTTTATTCAATGAAAACAAAAGTCCGCAACAGTAACTGTTCCCAATTTTCAGGACTGTCAAATGCTTCCAAAAGTAACTGATTCGATCCTAGCCAGCACTCAAATCGTGTATGTTGCAGTGGACACCCTCGTTAGCACTCAACTACATAACAATTTAATGCCTTGCGGATCGGCTCGCGTCGGATGAACGTGCACTCATTGGTGATCATATTTCTCTGGCAATTCGAAATCATGATGTCTTAACCAGTCGCGTAACTTTTTGCAGAAACCATTGGAGTCCGTTGTAATGAAGTTACGAAGCGCTTTTTCATGGGAATCCGTGTGACCTCATAGGTGGGTGCATGGAAAGTGAAGGCCGAGGAATAGGAGAAAAAGAAATAAGAGGAAGAAAGAAAATGAGAGGAAGTGGGAAACTACATGTAATATGATGTGGAGAAATAGGAGAAAAAAAGAGGACGAAGCAGGAAAATAAGAGTACGAATGGAAATAGAAATGGATAGAAGTGAAGAAATAAGTGGATAATTATGCACAACTAAGAAGAACAGGAATATGAGGAGTAGGAGGTATAGGGAAAGTGGGAGAACTAAGTGGCAAAGGATGAAGACAGAAAAGCGCGGAAAAGATGTAATAAGATGAGATACACAACTACTAAGAAGTACTGTACAGGAGGAGGAGAAGCAGGAGGAGCAGGAGATGGAGGAGGAGGAGGAGGAGAAGAAGAAATAATAGGAAAAGGAGACATGCACGGGTAAGAGGAGAAAGAATAAGAGGAAGGGGTGGGTGGAAGATATGATTTGAGGAGGAGATAGGCCTAATATAGATCCTTTGATATTATTATCATATCACCATCTTCCCAGAAGAGAGAGAGATAGACATTGAGACAGGGTCTGCAGGGGATATGGTCGTAATGTCCATGTAAAGACTTTCATCTGACCTTCGGGAAATTATCACATCGCCGCACAAACACACACACAAACACACACACACACACACGCACACACACACGCACACTCACACACACACACACACACACACACACACACACACACACACACACACACGCACTCACCGCCACCTCTACCGTCCGCTGAGAAAACTTTGTCGTCGTCCAAGCGAAAATGTAAATATGTCCGTGTCCTGCGAAAGAAATGTCCTGCGACGGTGGCGGAGGACAGTTTGTCCTTCGAAGGCAATTCAGAAGAGGACGATGAAGATATGCAAATGATATGCAAATGACGATCTGGTCGGTCGTCTGAGAAGCAAGAGAAAAAAGTGTCTTTGGCAGATTGACTGTCTCGCTGGCTATGAATATTCAACAGTGTTGATGAATATTCAGCAGTTTGTTGCAATGAATAGATTATTCGACAGTGGAGATGAATATTCAACGCTGACGGTGAATATTCAACAGTTGGTTGGCAATGAATACTCGACAGTGGCGATGAATATTCAACAGTTGGTTGGCAATGAATACTCGACAGTAGTGAATCCACTAGTGATGCATATTCAACAGTTGAGACGAAATTTCAACCCAACAGTTGGCTAGCGATGAATATTTAACAGTGGCGCTGAATATTCAATCGTTGGCTGGTGTATATTCAACATTGGTGATAAATATTCAACACTTGGCTGGCGCTGAATATTCAACAGTGGCGATGAATAGTCGACAGTGGTGATAAATATTCAATCATTAATTGGCTACTGGTGTATTCAACAGTGGTCATGAATATTCAACATTTGGCTGGCGATGAATATTCAACAGCGGTGATGAATATTCAACAGTTTTAATGATTATTCAGCAGCTTTGATGCATGTTCAACGGTTGTCCGACGATGAATGCTTTCAATAGCTTTGATGGAATACCGCCCTGCTGAGAATACCACCAATGTGCTGGAATTCGTCTTTGCGGGGTTTTGTGTGTCTGTCTCTTTCTGTGCATTTGCTTGTTTGTGTGCGTCTAATGTCTTTGTTACTGAAGAGCACTTTAATTGGACAGACACAATAATAAGTATTAGCTCTGTTGCAAATATATTTTTGATAATAATTGTCATCCATTGCTCCTTTAATGTTGTTTCCTTTCGGGCAAAAAATTGCAAAATTGCGCCATTTTTGAAGCAATGTAGTCATTGTTTGAAGCCTACCCTCTCTATCTCTCTCTCCTCCCATCCATGTATTGCGTTGTATTGTATCTATAAATTTATATAGCGCATGCCGCAGTGCACGCTAATAAGAAGCGCTCCCTGTGCGTGGGACCAAAATCAAGGCACTCATTCGCAAGGTGGCGGAGGTGACGGTGACTCGACCAAGTCTGGATCCCTTGCAGGTTGGTCTCGAATGGTGATCGTCGTCGGCGGATGTGGCGAGGGTAAGCGCCAGTAACATAATCATTATGGCGATGTGAGTTGCCGTCCAAACATCCAGAAATCGGAGTCAAAAGTCAACAAACATGGCTACTAATGGATCCAGGACACATGCATGATGCATGAATTATTTAAGAGATCGAAACGAACATTAAAATGTCAGAATTCAGTGCAATAGTTAGTATAGGCGTGTGGAGTGCATGATATCGATGATTATATTAACCCTCAGGCTACCACGCTATTTTTGTAACACTGACTACCAAGGGGGGGGGGGTTGTTACCACCCCCCCCTGGATTTTGGGTTTGGTTTGAGATATCATAACTTGTAATACACCTATGGATTCAGCATTCATTTCTGCACAAAATGGTATATTTAGGTTTAAAATATATGAAAGTACCCCGAAGTTATGAATTTTTTACCGTAGGCACCCGTCGATTCCACAAAATGTATACTTTCGCATGAGCAAAATATTAGATTCTGTGTGTTTTAACATAATTTATTTAATTAAAAATAGCTTACATATAATAAAGTTCAATATTCAACTATAAAAACTAGTAATAAGTTAGTTTTAGTTACAATAAAAAGAGAAAAAACATGTAAAACATGCTGAAAAACGCTTACGCAGACTTATCGGTTTGCGTTGTAAAAAAAACCCGACATTTTCACACATTTAAATTTATTTTGAGCACTTCCGGTCATCAAATGTCAAATTAATTGGTATCAAAAATAGCCCTAAATGCCCTCTATTGCATGACATAATTGATTTTTCTTAAAAAATAAATTATGAATAATTTTTAATAGGAAAAACATGAAAATTTTATGAAAATAAAACACCTTTATTTATATTTTAATTTATTTTGAGCACTTCCGGTTGCCCAAAGACAACTCACTGAGCATGGAAATGTAGCCCCACATTCCCTCTACAGAATGGTGTAATTGGTGTCTCTTCATGTCAAAGGACGGATAAGATACAGCCGATAATCTAAGGGGGGGGGGTGGTATCCACCCTCCCCCCTGGTGCCTCGGGTATATCGGGTATAACATTTGAATGGTATGGTATATCATCACACATTTTAGCTCAAAATGTGTGCAAATGAATCCTCTACAGCTACCTAAAACGTCAAAATTTTATTCCTAACGAAAAAAGTTTGATTTGGGAAAAACCTAGGGGGGGGGGTGGATACCACCCCCCCCCCCTGGTAGCCCGAGGGTTAAAGCTGTCTCGGTGAACACCATCACAACATTTTAAGAGAAGGCTATAAAAAATCTGTTAAATTAAGCATTGCAGGCTAACTTGAAGGGTGCGTCTAACACAGATTATCTACTGTAACACGTCTTGCGATATAAGTTTACATGTAATGTATTCGCCGCTTGGAAAACACGAAAAAATTAATAAATGGGAGAAGAATCACAAGAACGATAATTATTGTGACAACAGCGAACGAATTTCGAGTAAATTGTATTTACTCTTAGCATTCTTATGCGGCGGTGAATCTCGAATCCGAGATGCGGACTCTCAGACTCGGTTGAATTAACCCGAGTTTGCATTAATTTTCTTAGTTTGAGAACCGTGCCAAATGAAAGCATAACAAAATGTCGACGAAACGCTGAAAATACTCCACAAGATGATTATGCCTTCGCAATTAATTTATTTTAAAATTATTTTCTTAGTTTGAGAACCGTGCCAAACACTATCCATAACAAAACGTCGGCTAAAAACACAGAAAATACTCCACGAGATGATTAATTGATTATGTCATCGCAATAGAAGTTCAAGCGAATGAAAGGAAAGCTAAACAATCATCAACATTTGATCAACCAATCGAAATCGAACAGATTAGATAAGACATCTTCTAGATCTCTTTCAAGGACGATTCTATTCGTGCAGCAGGTCTCAAACTATAAGCGGCTCACATGATCATAGTCTACAGCTGCAGACGTAGTCTTTGAAACTAACGAGATTGCGATGATCATGTTTGACAACGACGACGACAACGACGACGAGCCATCGAGTCATCGAGTGTGCACGAAAAAAACATCGTGATTTATTTCTAATCAAAACCAGCGAAGAGAAAAGACGAAAGGAAAAGTTCATGACGTCCGCGCGACCTCTCTGTTTGTGCTGAAGTCGGATAACTCTTTACACAGCAGCAGCAGCAGCAGCAGCAGCAGCAGCAGCAGCAGCAGCAGCAGCAGCAGCAGCAGCAGCAGCAGCAGCAGCAGCAGACGAGAAACTTTGCTTTAAAAAACGACGATCATCGATTTCGAGATTGCCTTCGTCGAATCCTCATTCGTGGCTTTGAACTTTATATATATATATATATATATATGTAATTATGTATGTATATATATATATATATATAGGCCTATCATACGCTATTCTGGAATGTATGTATAGGGTAAAGACCCCAAGGGTGAGCAGCCTCCAAATGTGAGCATCCCCCTATATCTCACAAATTCATCATATTCTGTGGTGTCACACTGCGAATATCCATGGTAGTAACCATAAGCACACCAGAAAACGTTTAAATATACTTGGTGGCACTCTTTTCGCAAGATGTAAATTATTTGAAACAAAATGATGCAAATGAACTTATTTTTCATTTTTTCGTAAATAATCGATAACTTGGTCGTGTATTTGGCTATGGTATAGCTACTGGTATTGTTAGAATCTGTTTAATGTCCACTTTAACAATGAGCGATAATAAGAAAATTTTCTAGTGCCGTTTATTTACAAGAATTTTGTTCTCATACTGACTGCCTGCACCCTAATGTGAGCACCAAAGGAGTACCCCATTGTGAGCATATGGTGCTCACATTACGGCCATCAATTTTACTACATTAGAAGCACTAAAACAGTACCGCAATGTGAGCATCGTGCTCACATTAAGGACATTACTTTTTTTACTATATTAGAAGTGACAGGAGGTTTAAACTGAGAAATTGAAGCCTACACTTAGCATATTAATTGGCCCAAATCTAGATATGTTTCATTGCTATGCAGTAGGGGCCATATCATTATGGACAAGGCTAAAAAAATAGTTATTCTCACATTTTGCACTTATTTTATGCAATCAAAGGACTGAGAACATCATATGGCATGACATGGCATAGCAAGGCATGGCATGGCAAGGCATGACATGGCATGGCAAGGCATGGCAAGGTATGGCAAGGCATGGCATGGCAAGGCATGGTATGGCATGACATGGCAAGGCGTGGCAAGGCATGGTATGGCATGGCAAGGCATGGCATGGTATGGCATGGCATGGCATGGCAAGGCATGGCATGGCATGGCAAGGCATGACATGGCATGGCAAGGCATGACAAGGCATGGCAAGGCAATGTATGGCATGGCAAGGCATGGTATGGCATGGCAAGGCATTGCATGACATGACATGCCTTGCCATGCCATGCCACGCCTTGCCATGCCATGCCTTGCCATGCCATGCCATAC
>OX243826.1:3672819-3825319 GCA_945859605.1 Lumbricus rubellus | reverse complement strand
TAATACGAGTAAATAGAATATAATTTTGATTATCTATGTTTTGTCCTAATTTTAAAATTTATTTTTTAATTAATTCGATAGTTTTAATTTCTTCTAATATTGTGTACTAAAATGAAGTGTCCTATTTGCTTAAGTTAGGATTTGTTGTGTTGATTACAAAATTACTGAATGCATTCCATCACGGGATAGGGCTGATAGATCACAGCACCCTATATTAAAATTTGTATTGTTTACACGATTACCATTTTCATCAATCTAGCTTCCATAAGTTCTATTAAGACAAGAATTTATTTAATCAGTGTTGCTTCTATTTGAGCAACAATAACTATTTCTGGCCATTCTATATTTTAATTAAATATATTGTTCATCAATCCAGATTTAATTTCAGTACGAATTTTTTTATCGATCCCACTTCTATTTAAGTAAACATTTTTGCATCAATCCAACTTCTGTTTAGCGAGAAATCTTTTTGTCAATCCTATTTGTCTGCGTCCAGCGCTACAACCCACTCAGTGATGAATTATCTTTAGAATAATTAAAGGAAAGATGACCCTACAGTGTGTTTGTGTGTGCCAGAATAAAGCACACGAGAAACTGCAGCACTGTTCAGCTAATTCATTTGTCAACTTATCATTGACAAGAATTGGTAAAACCGTATAAATTGTCTAACACTGTGTAATGTTTAAATCAGATTAGAAATGTTTCATGTTGTCAAAAGACCATACATGTATATTCTGCATCCAAGTGCAGTTTAGAGCTGCATATCAACTCAGGAGCATGTGCATTTTTAGCATACTTTCAACCTTGAACTTGAACTTGTTTATTGATCCCAAGAATATCGACCAGACAATTATGCATTCACAATAGCACACAAAGTGATTAATTACAGTTAACAATTACGATGGTGAAGCTTAGTGTACAATCATTTCTGTTAAATGTAGGGAGCAATAGGCTACCCGAAGGGAGTGATCCCACTACTGGGGCCTATTTACCAAGGAAAAGATCTTCATTATAATATGATAAATGATAATAGATCAGGAAACAGATGAAAACGGGAGTATTTTTGGAATCAAATAAATAGTAGTAGTGGGATACCTTCCCTCTACTCAACTTTAAAAAAATGAGAAAAAATATATAGGGTGTCTCGATAGGTCGTGAACGATTTTGAATGCAGACAAATATATGTTATGCACAATATAATGTGGAAAGTTTTATACTGGTGGATAGGTTATTCAAATGAAAATGTTAATATAAAAAATTAGATCACTAGCTCACTTGATAAAATTGTAGCGCTAATATCCGTGACGTCATCAAATTCGTGCCAAATAAACGTCAAGTTAAGCCGCAAACAATATTGTACGACCATCATTGTTAATCCACACATAATTAATTAATTAATACAAATTATCATTTAGTATTTAATAATGTTTCCTCTACTCTTTATTAGAGCCTCAAGTCGATTAGTCATCGAGCCAAATAGATTTTTCAGAGTTGTCAGAGGTAGGCCTATTGATGTCCATGCTTTACAAAGCGACGTTTTAAGGTCGTTTGGGGTTCGGTATCGGCATAAGCCGTTGCCGCCATAATACTTCAAACGGTTTCCATTGGTGACAAATCCGGCGAATTATGCGGTCAGACCCCGTGAGATGTAGGCTATCCATTGATATTTTTGTTCAACCATTCGACTGAGGCCATTGATGTGTGTGCACGTGCACCATCTTGTTGAAATAATCCTTCGCCGTTATTATCAAACATTTTTGTGGCTGTTAACTGAGCGCGGACTAGGCTACACTTCACTGGAATGCGGGTTTGACCTCTTTCTCCTGTATCTTATTGATGTAATAAGTCGAAGTGACTGAAGTTTTATTTGGAATGATATGAAGTTTTGTTAATCCAACTGTTTATGCCGAACCCGAACACCAGACACTGAACACCTTAAAACGTCGGCTTCGTAAGGCATGGACATCGATAGGCCTAGCCTACCTCTGACAACTCTGAAAAATCTATTTGGCTCGATGGCTAATCGACTTGATGCTGTAATAAAGAGTAAAGGAAACATTATTAAATACTAAATGATAATTTGTATTAATTAATTATGCGTGGATTAACGATGATGGTCGTACAGTATTGTTTGCGGCTTAACTGGACGCTTATTTGGCACGAATTTGATGACGTCACGGATATTGGCGCTAAAATTTGATTAAGTGAGCTAGTGATCTAATTTTTTTATAATAACATTTTCATTTGAATAACCTAACCGCCAGTATAAAATTTTCCACATTATATTGTGTATAACATATATTTATATGCATTCAAAATCGTTCACGACCTATCGAGACACCCTAATGAATAATTAGGGCTCTGATATAATTATGTATTTCAACTGCATGTTAATCATGTTAGTGCTTCGCATGTGCATGCTTCACTTAGCACTCGGAGTATGATCTATATTTTGGGGAAAGCATGGGTCGAGCTTAATTTGGTTTTCATCATTCAGTCACACGACAAATTTTGAAATAATTATTACGATAACATTCTACAAAATATTCTGAAATGAATAGATTAAAAGAAAGTGAGGTGCACACGCAGTCCACGTATTTAATTCCATAGATAATTTTAATGAACAACTGTAACCATTTGTGGCCACCTTTATTTACGTAGTAGTAATATTATTTGAACAATTTTTAATCTACAACGTTCGTTGAATGCCAATTTCGAGTGTCTGAACTTACGACAAGAATGTCGTTAAATTAAATTCCCATAATTCATATTTGTCTCAGGTGACGCCAGTCTCAAGCCACTACAAAATAGGAGGGTGACGTCAGCAAATCGTATTTGGCTATGATGTGACGTCATTAAACATAAACTGACAACCATTGCATTTCTTTTTATTGAGACACGGTGTTATTTTGCAATTAAAGTAAGCGGCAGATAAAATTATACTATTAAACACGTATTTTATTATTTTTATACAGGTTTACGTCGTCTGATGACGTCAAGGAACGTTGGCGAAAGTGCAGAAAAATGCGTATACCAGGTAAGTTAGATTGTCGTGACATAGGCCTAGGCTACATTCGATGCTGTTGAAGAGTGAGTTACATGCACAAGATTGCTTTAAACACCTCTATAATGTACTTCAACAGCCAAATATAAAACCCGCGTTAATTAACTTTGCGTATCATAAATTGCCTAACATAATTTGCATAGTTGGTGTTATTAGCTGTTAACCAGTTTGCTGTTAAACAATGAGCACTAATGATTGATCAAAAATATTATGTTTTGGCTACGGAAACGAACAATGATATAGTTATGACAACGTTACATGTATATGGTGTATTTTGAACGCCATGAATTCATTTTTTTTACTGCACTGTATAAGATGTAAATTGTCGTCAACGGCCTTTGATGTCATACGACGACGTTAAACTTTGGTTAAATAAATATCATACCACCGTCCTGGAGGTCTAGCGTGTAATTCAGCTGTGATGATCGTAACCGTATACTCTCGAAATTTCTACAGCGCCCAAAAGAGCGGAGTCATGGGAACCATCTTATTCACAGGCGCACGATGAGGATGACGATGATGAGTCTTACGTCCGAAGGCTGCAGGTTCATTGGCTTTTGTGGCCCCCCCCCACTCCGAGGGGGATGAGATCTGAGTGATGATTATGCTAAAATAATTTCCGTGGGCGACATCGGTCTTTGCTGTTATAAACCGTTGTCGTTAAACCATGAAATCATCCATTATTACTATTGTTTACAATGTTTTATATAGCGCCGCTTTTAAATATGATATACTCAAAAGCGCTCCCGGAAAACACCGATGATTAAGTAAGTAAGTAAGTAAGTAAGTAAGTAAGTAAGTACGAAGGAGTGTGTTCGCTGCCAAGGAGCGGGAAGGTTGTGGGTTCGAATCCACCTCCAGCCTGGATCGGCGTAGGGACCCTGAGCATAACCTTCACTCGCAATATTGCTCATGCGCCTCGGTGTTAGACAATGATTGAGTATCCGCGCGGTATCGGTATCGCCTCTAAGTAAAAAATCTTGAAGGTACGCTATAACGGGGCGCGATGGTGTATTGGTGGCGTCGTTGCCTTGGAGCCGGCAGGTTCGAGGTTCGAATCCACCTCGCCGCGTTAGGACCTTGGCAAGTCCTTCACTCACAATTTCTCAGCGCTTCGGCGTGAAACTCCGATGCAGTGTCCGCTCTGCATTCGGGAGCGCCTCTGGGTAGAGCGAGCTTGAAGGGGCGCTATAACAAGTGCACATACAAACAATAACAAATGCTCATAATAATTATCATATACACAATAACTGAGAATGTTTTGATTTTGAATTAGACACCCCGAAATAGTGTAAAACTTCTGTTATAATTATTAGAACCTACATACGGTCAGTTTATGGCTTGTATGTGATTGTCCTGCTTCTAAAAAAGCTGTCACAGTGTAATAGAAAAATGCAACTATAACGAAAATGTAAACATATCGATCTATCGACCGTGTTTAAGTAATACATGTAGTGTTGCGTCATCAATTGGATGTATTCATAGTTTAACGACACCTTATGACAACAAATGCCACTGCTGTAGACATAATTTATTTTCTGCATTATTATCTAATTATTTGAAGAGGACAGTTTAATAAATTATGATCAGACACAGAAGGCTACCTCTTTTAATTTTAATTAGGGTTTGATAAATAACATCCGAGGAGTGCATCTTATTACTGGTCTAAGTACCTTGCTCAGAAGTGCTGTAATATGCCGAGCAAATTTCTGTCCAGGGTAACGGCCTCTGTTGTCATAGATCCATCCATCCATCTTTTAAGTGGTATGTCTCTAGTGGTGAGTCTAGTCATCAGTGCAATAAAAGCAGAAGAGCAATAAAAGAAAAAAGTCTGTGTAATAATTTATCTGTAAACATTGAGAAGTACCTCTTTAAAATGTCATGTTGGCTCTATAAATAAAAACAGAAGCACAACAGCGTTCTAGCTTATTATATGTATATAAACCGACGTTGAAGTGAACTGCATTTACCCAAACGAAAGGCGATAACTGTTCAAATTGTATGATGTCCATGGGTTAAATGATGGGTGCAGAATTTTTTTGCCATATATAAGACGTCGTTAAACTTCGGATCCATCTTAAACGTCAGCTTTTTAAAGGATGGAATTATGCAATAAGACTATGTAACTTTTATTATGACTACTGCTATTGTTACTGCTACTATAGGCCTACTTTTGCTACTTCTAATGCTGCTGCGGGTACTACAACTACTACTATTACAACTGCTATTGCTACAGCTATACTACTACTGCTGCTACTACTGCTACCATTACCACTACCACAACCACTACTACTACCACTATACTACTACCACTACAACTACCATTACAACTACTACTACTGCCTCTAGTGCCAGGCCTACTGACTGACTTAGTGACTAGGCCTACTGAGTGTTGCTTATAAATAAAATAATGTAACTGGGTCTTATCGCTTCCTAATCGCATGCATCGCCGAGCCCATCAACTGCAGCCTTGGCCTACGACTGTCAAGGCGACGCGAGTCAAAGTTCACCTCCTCTCCCTCCCTGTCTCTCTCAATATCTCTGCATTCGTCTGTTCATCCGTCTCCGCCTATGTCTCCGTCTCGCTCTGTACCTCTGTCTCCTAACCTTGCCTCGCTAGCAGAGAACAGAGTCCCACTTGGTTCGTAATATATTTTAATACGCGCACATAGCCTAGCCCTAGACACCTCTTTAAAGTATAACTTTGGCTGTATAAATAATGACAGCGCCCTTTCGACCGGTTAGCTAGATCTCGCTTCACAATCATGATAGTCTAAATGTTGCCCTAGTTCTTCTGCTTACCTAGTGTTTGATCTGACGCTAAATAAATTGAATTGGAATTACTTTACGCTTACATAGACGATGGAGGTACAGAAGCGGCAACCGAGTTACGCTGCACTGGCTCTCATGCAGATTACAGCTGGCGGAAGCGCAGGTAATGTAAAGACATTTACATTGTAATCTGACGTAATATGATGTAGCGTAATATTAGTGATGTGATTTAATGCAATGTAAGTGGTGTAATGTAATGTAAAATTCTAATGCTCTGCAATGTTACCAGATTGCCTTCGCGATACACTGTGTAACTTTCATGTTTTGCACCTTCCTTAGCCAACTTCCCATTGTCTGCTTAGTTAAAATGTGCACGAATTCGTTACGGTTGTTTATGTAACAATGTCTGGTACGCTGGTGTAATGTAACTAACATTTGTATAGCGCCACCACAAGAGAATGAATGAGTCTTGTTTGGACGTCTATTCATATTGAGAAAAAATACTGTTGTTGTTGTTACTGAAGGCCGATCGAGTATGAAAGGTCGCAGATGATGACCATTGGGTATCAAGTGACTGGGTATCATGAATGATAAGGAAATAGAGAATTTATTCAAGACATCCAATACTTTAATGTAGCCTATAGGCCTACACCGATCAACATTTTTAACAGCAGATATTTACCGACATCATAATTATCATACATGTACATTTCACGACAGCTGGGGCAATCTTTAATTAGCTTTCTTCAGAAATCGATCAATTAATTAAAATTCAGCTTCATCTGCAAGTCCGACGTCATGCCCAAGTAAATGCATAGTATTTTCAAAGAAAAGTTAGCTGTGTTCTGGCTGTTTTGAACGGGTTTTGAGTCCAGATATCACGTGTGCACTTTCAAAATTGCATTTCGCTAAGTTTGCTTCCAGATCGTGACTAATCAATAATGATAGGCTATGTATACAATTTGTGTACGAATAAAACAATAAATTTAAATCAGAACCCGATAATACTGCTGGACACCTTTAAGTTTCGCAGAACCCACGTTTAAAATAATCCGTATAAAATGCAACTTTGCAATAAAATTAGGAAACTCATTCATTCATCCCACAATAAAGTTTCAACACAAGAGGCCCAGAACCTTTGATTGCGTCGTGGCAGTGACCCAATCCTGAAGAAACATTTTTATGCCAGCAATATAATAGAATGATTCAGTGCTGTGCAATTATCTAACACGTGGAATTTTGTTAAACTGTTGCGTCTGATAATGATCGACCTATTTTAGTTTCTTCTAGGTACGTCTGAGTTCCGTGGAACCCACTTGTGAAACTTTGCCCTATAATTATTATTATGAAACTTTATGTGGAATGAAACTAGGGCATGCATTCATTCATTCATTCATTCATTCATTCATTCATTCATTCATTCATTCATTCATTCATTCAGTCATTCATTCATTCATTCAGTCAGTCAGTCAGTCATTCATTCATTCAGTCAGTCAGTCAGTCATTCAGTCATTCAGTCATTCATTCATTCATTCATTCATTCATTCAGTCAGTCAGTCAGTCAGTCATTCAGTCATTCATTCATTCATTCAGTCAGTCAGTCATTCAGTCATTCAGTCATTCATTCATTCATTCAGTCAGTCAGTCAGTCATTCAGTCATTCATTCATTCATTCATTCATTCATTCAGTCAGTCAGTCAGTCAATTAGTCAATCAATTAGTCGGTCAATCAGTCAATTTTTCAACCCGTCAGTCAGGCATTCGATCAGTCAGTCAGTCAGTCAGTGAGTGAGCCAGCTATAGGTCAGTCGGTGTGTGATTTCAATGTCGCGGTTGTCATATGCTGTGTTCGGTGTGTTGTTATTAGGGTTCATTGAGGTTTGTCTGATGCATCCGTTGGATCTGATCAAAACCAGATTTCAGATCCAACGTGGTCCCGATGACCCAACGCGATACACGTCGATGATCGATTGTGTCAAGAAGATGTACAGAACAGAAGGGTAAGAATGACGGTTGATCGGATGGATGGATGGCGGGTTTCAGGGATAGATGGAAGGATGAGTGGATGGATGGATGGACGAATGGATGGATAGATGGAAGGATGGGTGGATAGATGACGAGATGACGGACAGACAAATGGATGGGTAGATGGATGGTTGGATGGAGGGATTCAGTGTTAGATGGAAGGATGAGTGGATGGATGGACGGACGGATGGGTGGATGAATAGATGGGAAAATGGGTGAATGGGTGGGCAAATGACGGGCGGACGGATGGATGGGTAGATGGATGGCCAACGAGCAAAATTTTAACAATGATGCTCTGTGCAATTTAAATAATTATCATGTCATGCAAACCAAAGTGCAGTGCGTAAATATTTGGTTACCATAAGGACCTAATTATTTATATAGAACTTAGGATTAAGACTAAAAGATGTTACTTTTTGATTGACTCTATAGATGATGAAAGTCTGTTACGCTTCTTCTGAATGTCTGTTCATAAAAATTCGGATAGCAATTATATTATTGGTCAATTAAAGAATTTTTTTATTCTCATCTTGCTCTTCCTCTACCTCTTTCTCTGTCTCTACCTCTACCTGTGCCTGCTCCTGTGTCTGTGTCTGTGTCTGTGCTTGTGTCTGTGCCTCTACCTCTTCCTTTCTTCTGCATCCATAATTATTGTTGTTTCAGGCCATTCTCCTTCTACAAAGGTATCCTTCCACCCATCTTGGCCGAAACACCAAAGCGTGCGACGAAGTTCTTTACCTTTGAACAATACAAGAAGTTGTTCCTCTTCGGAGCCGACAGTCCAACGTTTCTGGTTAGTTATTAGTAAGCATTGAAATGTCTGCAACTGTATGCGATACAATACAATGCAATGCAATCAGATAATAAATACAACTCAATACAACACAATGCAATAAAATAAAATAATAAATACAACTCAATACAAAGCAATACAATACAATGCAATGCAATAAAATGGAATAAAATATAATGCAATAAAATGCAATGCAATACAATCAGATACAATGCAATGCATGCAATGCAATAAATACAATACAATAAAATACGTTGCTATAAAATGAAATAAAATAAATGAAATGAAATACAAGGCAATGCAATACAAAATGTATTCGTTTTTTGTACTCTAAAGTCCTTGGTATACATTCAGACGAGCACAATCGACCGTGCGGCGGAATAATATCTAGGGCGCTGGGCGATCATACGTGAAGGACTTGCTCATCGAGGTAAACACTGCAAACCGTCTCGTCTACAATGTAAACGTGTCAGTGAACTTGTCGGGAGGAGTGGGGTGGTGGGAGTGGGGGTGAGGCGAGTGGGAGTGTGAGGAGTGGGGGGAGAAGTGGGGTGGAACTAGATGGGTGTGGGAATGGGTGTGGGGGTGTGGGGTTGGGGGAGTGGGGTGAAGCAGTGGGGGTGGGGGAGTTGGGGAGTGGGGTTGGGAGGAGTGGGGGTGGGGGAGTGTGGGCACTCAGAATATCGGAAGCATGCAGAATAGCCGCTCGCTTACCAATATAAAACCGTGGCAACCTGCAATCGCACTTTATCCTGGAATGCAGGCGTCCATGACTAATAAGATGGACAAGAAGCAGTGGCTGGAATATCAGGAGATCCTGAGTAGCCGAGTGGAACAGTGTCGTTAACCCCGAAGTACACACATGGCTGGAATATCGGATCATTCGGATGCATGCAGGAGTCCTAAAATCTCAATTCAATTCAAAATAGGTCATTTCAAAGTAAGCCATTTCAAAGTAGGCGATTTCAAAGTAAGCCATTTCAAAATAGGCCATTTCAAAGTAAGCCATTTCAAAATAGACCATTTCATAGTTTTTAATTTAAATGCAGGTCATTTTCAAAGCATTTCATTTCGAAGTAGGTCATTTTCAAGGCATTTCATTTCAAAGTAGGTCATTTTCAAAGTAGGTCATTTAAAAAGGTGCTATATAAATTTCTCAAGTGCTCTCAGTTCCTTTTGCTCGTATTTCCATCATGCAGGGCTGTGCGTTTACTGTTGTCTTAGCCGTGCTGGAACTGGGAGCACCACTGAGTAGCGTCTTATAGGATGTGCTATGTAAATACTTGGAGGAGTGAATTAATTTAATAAATTAATGATTAATTATTACTTGAGCGCACACAATCCAGTGTGCTTATAAGTTTGTTTATAAACGTTTTAGTAACCCTTACTTCCAATATCAAACCTTCGAAGCGTGTTCTTTATATATAACGGTCATCTTTTATAATAAGGGTTTTTAGAACAGCGTTCTGATCATTGCGTGTATATGTAGTAGTCGTTTCAGTTTAACGACATTGTGTGGAAACAATAATCATTAGAGTCCTCCTTCTCCTTTATCCAGGATTGCAATGGATTCGCAAGATCAGTGGCAGAGTTGCGTGTAGTAGTTCGGTATAATTAAAATTTATAGCCTATAGAATGATCTACAGCAACGTTTTAAATGTGCACATGCATTAACAAGAACACAAGATAACATAATAGGCAAAGCATTATTTTTATACATATTTAATATGTACATGTATACATGATATATACACTGTGTCCGGAAAAAAAGGGACCCATTTTGTAAATATGAAAATAAATAGTAAATATTAATCGATTTTCACAATTCAAAGACCGTTTTTATCCTAACATAATTATCTAACAATTGCGAAAATATAAAATTTCCAGTCCAAATAATGACGTCATGATGACGTCATTTGCACAAAAAGTCAAATTTAAGAGATAAATGCGCAAAATCATCAAAAATTTTAATATTTTCATGATGTAATTTATCAATAATAAAGTAAGTTTAATTTTAGTTTTATATCTGAATTAATTTGTGGTCAAAGTGTACACCTTTGGCCTCAGCGTAAGCTTCAGAACGGTCGCGCTAATAGCCAACAGCAGCATCGATAACCAGCGTATCAAAATCCTCCCCAGCAGGCATTAACAATTCGCTCACGGAGTTCTTCAATGTCTCTTATCCTTGTCTTGTAACCATCTCCTGCAATAGTCTCCACGTTTTATGATCAACTTGATTTAAGCTCGGTCCGTTGGGCGGCCAAAGATTATAAGAGGAATGAAATCCGGAGTCTCCTTAGTCAACAGTTCAGCAGTTTAACGAATTCAGTGAGCTGGGACGCCATCTTGTTGAATTGTTTATTAATCCGAGTATTCGCGGATATCAGACATCAATTTTATATGGAGGAGACAATTCCTGTAATGAGTTGCATTTATTTTTTACTCCTGGTTCTGTTAAATGGATTTCCGTTTCACCAAGAGCCAATATACCAGCCGAAATCATGCATGACTAGCCGCTAAATGAACTTTAGTGCAAATGACGTCATTCTGACGTCATCATTGTGACTGGGACTTTTATATTTTCACCAGTATTAGATAAATATGTGAGGATTAAAATGCTTTTTGAATTGTAAAAATCGATGAATATTTACTAATTATTTTTATATTTAGAAAATGGGTCCCTTTTTTTCCGGACACAGTGTATATATATTTTTTTATAAGTGGGAGGGAGATGTCGTGGTTTGGTGAGGTGGAGGCAGATGTCAGATATAAATAATTGTTCGGAGACTTTGGGATTTTTCTCATTTTGGTTGATTTCTTTTTCTTGTCAAAGAACTTGACTATTGACGAATGGCGTTTTTAGCCCAGAATCTAACAGTATAATCGATTCTTAGTTCGCTTACTGTCATGAAACTTCGAGAGAACCGTGAGAGGTGCTCTAAATCTGTGTTCTGATTAATATTATACTGGGAGTCAGAAGGGCTTTTTGGCGTGCAGTCCTTGACATAATGTGCAGTTCTGAATGAATGTGTGCAGTTGTAGGAGCACTCCTGTGCAGTTAAAAGTAGTTAGAAAGGTCTTTGTAATCAGGTCAGAGAAAGGAGAGTTTAAAAAATTCATTTAAAAAACTCTGAGAAGCAGTGTTTGTGCTACTTTATTTTCTCTGGGTCTTTTCGAAGTCGGAGCGCCTCTGATTGGTGTGCACCGTGAAATGCGCTTCATAAGTTTATGGATACAATGCAATACAACAATTGACAAAAAGTACTTTCTGCCTAAACGGTAAACTTTATCAAAGTTAAACTGCTAAGCAGTTTAGATCTACATGTACGCTGCCTTGCTGTTGAATGGAACAATGGACCTTGTTAGTCTCGGTTATAATGTTATTAGATCTGTATAGCATTGCCGACCTTTCACACGGGTATGGTATTACCATAAATTAGCATCTATTAAAATAGTGTCGCTGTTCCATGCACGGCTGATGTGGTATTACCATATCCAACAATGCAACAGATTGTCTACTTTTGACATCAGTATTAAATGAGATTGGAGTCCTGTTACTGGGCTAACCTTTCAGGGGTCAAAAAGGCATTTAATAAGGTAAATGTTTGACTGATGATTAACTTTCCAAATATAAATCAAATTCGGAATGTGATGTCTTCATAATCAGCATCGTCATCATCATCATCATCATCATCACCATCATCATCATCGTCGTCGTCGTCGTCGTCGTCATCATCATCATCATCATCATCATCATCATCATCATCATCATCATCAGTTTCTTGCGCTCCAAATGAAGCCAGCAATGAAGGCAGAAAGCTGAGGAAGGAGTAGGTAAAAATTTTACCGCTAGAGATTTTGGTATGAGTTCCAACATCAGCTGACGTAGCTTTCCATAGGCTTAGACTATGAAAATATAATTTCAAGAAATTATTAGCAATTTATTAAGCATCATTCTATAATAGTCATGCATCAATTATTAACGGCAGCAAGCATTTGCTTGTTTATAAATGAGTTGCTCAGGTTCCCTACAAAAAAGTACACAAAAAGTCATAACCGTTATAATTATTATTCACCATGGGAACTAAAATTGTGGCTCAGTCACCTCTAAAGCCCTAAAAATTGCATATCTAGGAAAGTATGACAACGGTCTAAGGGTGTCTAAAAGATCATTCTCATTATTTTATCGGTGAGCGTCGAATTTTCATGCAGCGTAGTTTGATTCCGTTGTACTGTAGGCCTAATTGTTATAAGCGCAAGAACTATATCCAAAGGTACGCCGTTTTCCATTTTAATATGTAATCCGGTAGCACCTTTATGAAGGTGTCTAAACTGGTTGATGCGTTACTTAAATGCCGAAGCCCGCTAAAAGAAATCTAAGGCAGATATTCTGACCGCATTGTAGTCGATTGAAGACAACGTTTCAGCGGCTAAACACCATCACACACGATCACGGTCTCTTGCTTTCTACTTGGGAACATTTATGAGTTCTTCTTTAAGAAGCGCTATGCAATTGAGCAAATAATATTGCAATCACTAAAGCTAAATTGTAATAGTTGGCAACAGTCTGACAGACATACGATGTCGTTAAGCCACAAAGCATAAAGACGGCATAATCCGTAATCACCAAACGAGATATGCCTAATGTCGATCTCAAAGCATGCCTCTGACAGACACGCGGTGTCGTTAAACAAAATTATAACAAATATCGCATTTAGACACCTTTACAACGTGGAAAAGAGACTCAATATATAAAACTTCGTCAAAATTTTACTTATCTTCATTTTACGAGTCCTTCCAAGGAAGCTGAACTTGAATCAATGGCTTTGAAGTCCTGATACAACGACTATGTTTTTCTGTTTTTGCCAATCCGAAGATCAGATCAAGGAGGGCGCCGATGATTATCTTTGTTATGGCAGATCGCTGCTACAGTTAAACAGCAACTATGTGAAAGTTTGCGATCGCCACACAAATATTAACTTTAACAAAGTACTGCGACATGAACGACAGACACAGTCTTGTGTTAGTGTTGCATACCGTTGAACAATGGGAAGTGAACAACAATAATCGTTAGAAAAATTCATTTCCACGTTTATATAGAATAATTTGTTTCAATTTAAAAGGTGTTTAAAGAAGCTGCCATATCCAATCGACTCCCGTGCACGTCCATGCGTCCGTTAAGCGGCACTGCACTATAATGAAGATGATTACGTTGCCCTCCTATTTTCTCCAACCTTTGGTCTGGCAATATCAGACTACGAGCAATGGCGGCGGATCAATAGCTCAGGCCTATATGAGTGCGAGGTATAAAACTTGTGCAAAGGATGTGTGAGCATATATAGGCAATGGCTTAACAGTTTCAGTTTAACGTCACTGTGTGATAACAAGGATCATTAGCGTCGCCCTCCTCCTTTATCCGGACTTGGGACTGGCACTGGCAGAGTGAAACCAGTGACGAGAGTTAGCAAAGGGCTTATATTCATTATAGGCACATTACATCGTCAACTGATGTTGTTTTAATGGTGTCGGAAAAGTACTCGCCATCTAATGTTATATCAGTATAGTTATAGTTTCCATTTGTCCATCTTGTTGGGACTGTTTTCCTTCTCTTCAAGTGTGCGGGATCTGGGTGTTGTACTTGATAGCTCACTTACCTTTACTGAGCATATTTCCAATGTTACACGCTCGTCTTATTTTCATTTAAGACGTCTCAGAGTCATTCGTCGCTCTGTCTCCTCCTCCATATTCACTACCTTAATTCATGCTTTTATATGTTCACGAATTGACTATTGCAATGCTCTCCTCGTTGGTCTTCCTAAAGTTCGTCTTTCACCGATTCAGTCGGTTCTCAACTCAGCTGCTAGATTGATTGCCCGCCTTCCCAAGTACTCTCACATTTCTGCCTTTATGTTTCATGAACTTCACTGGCTTCCTCTCTGTGCTCGCACACAATTTAAGATCCTCACTCTGATCATTAAGGCTCAACGGGGTCTTGCCCCAAAATATCTGACTAATATTTTACTTTGTCCTCACTCGGCTTCCTCCCACCGTCCACTTCGCTCATCCACCAGATTTGACCTCTTGGTTCCTCGGTCTAGAACTGCTATGGCTCAGTCTCGATCATTTGTCTCAATTGGTCCTTCTCTTTGGAATGCCCTTTCTCCTTCTGTTCGCTCTACACTTCTCTCTGGTAGTCTCTCCTCTGCTTTGTCTCTTCTCAAAACTTGTTTCTTCTCGAGGGGCCTTGCGCACTGGGAGCGCCTCTGAACGGTTCACCCTACTAGAGGCGCTTTATAAATGTTTAAATACAATACAATACAATACAATACATCATGCCGTGCAAAGCACGGCTGATTACGGCAGTGCTGAGCAAATTTCACAGCACGGTGTGTTTGTAAGTTTAGTTAACGACGGTTCCATAGTATAATTTATTACCATAGCGATTTGTCTTCTTGGTGCATTCTGTTTTCGGTTTTTCCATATGAAATTATAACATCGGTTGATATCTATTTAAGGGTGTCTTGCGTATCATGTCACATCGCCATCGTAGCTACAAGAGAGTTTGCTACTCGCACGGACAATTTTAACTGCAATATCTTCGCGAGTCGCGTTCAATAGGTTAGACATGCCTACGAGTCCAGTCTATTTCCAGACATTTTGTCCACGGGATTCTCGAGAGTTTTCTGATGCACCTATTCTCAAGTGCTTTCCAAGCACTGCTTGGATACTCTTTCCTTCCTCCTTCTTCAGTGTCAAGGCTTCACATGCGTACGTTGCCACTGGCCACACCAACGTCTTCATCGACCTCATTTTTATTTACGTTACTGATTATTATGGACTTTTACCGATATCGTCAACTTTCAGACCTCTTGTACCACAATAACCATTGCACGTTTTTGCTCGCAAGCTTATTATAAATTGGATTTAACAACGTTTTAAAGGTGTATAAAGCGAGCGATATAATTCATTCGACGCCGTGTTTCACAGCCAACAGAAGGTCAACTGTTACACTCTAAGCATCGTATTGAACATGACATTGCGCAAGGATATTTCTGGAACTCGCAAACTATCCGTTGACGAACGTCATTAATCAGCAATTGTTGTAAATAAGCAACTTTTATATCGATAGTACACAATACGCAATGTATGGATAGGCTTATTATTGGCGGCATATAGGCCTACCAATACAAGTCGTAAGGTCAAATCCATAATAATATTACGTATGCCCAAAAAATCGTATTTTCAACTTCCTCCACCTATTGCAAATCGCATATTTTATGAACCCGTCCCCATGCAAGGGGTATACGCACAAATAGTAGCTTCTCTACCCATTGCAAAAGATAATTAGCTAAAGACGCCTATAAAACATTTATTTCACAGTATGCTACTATTTATTTTTGACATCATATTTTCCAGTTAACATTTATTAACTGTTTAGATTTGAAGAGAATCCAATTGTAATTGATTGACAATGATTAAATGCAATAAAATGCCATCGGACGACTAATTATTATGCGATAAAACAGAGTTGGAAATAGGCTAATGTGATTACTGATAAGGAAAGAGAATTATAAGCTCCAGAGTTTATTTTCGGCAGAAGTGCGAATTCATTACATTTTTCACCATATAAGTCGAATGATTTTAAGATTCCAATCATATATAGAGACAATAATTATAATTATAGCAAGAGTATTGTGTATAGGAAATAGAAAACAAATATTTCCTATGAGAATAGTGATGGCAAACAAACAATCTGTTCATGATATTTTATAACCTTTTCTGGATACGGTATGATAATTAATCTAAACAGAGATGCTATTGTCAGACTGTGCATTAGATGGCACATTTATAGTATTTAAGTACATCTTTATAAAGGTGTTTAATAATAGTTTTAGCACTCTTCTATAATTACTTGTAATGACATATTTTGGAGGTACACCTAACCAGTCTGAATTAACATCCTCAGGGCTTCTACAGCGTTCTAGCTACTAGAATATAGCGAGGATATAATCGTCGATTCGATACTAATATTATTGTTAAACAGTTTTGTGGTGGTTGGTACTTCACGCACGTAATGTTTTAATAAAGTGCTTGATTATTTTATGTGTGTTTTAGACGCTCACTTTGGCTGGTCTGTTCGCCGGTCTAACAGAGGCGATTGTCATCAACCCATTCGAAGTCGTCAAGGTTCAACTGCAAGCCGAAAGAAGCAAGTTCACTCAGGTTAACTATTTCATTAGTTAGTTGGTTTCCGTCACTGTATACGTTAACAATGATCATCAGCGATGCCCTCGTGTAATTTAATTTATCTAGGCTTGGAACTGGTACTGGTAGATATGCGTAACTGATTAGAAACGGTGACAGAGCCCTAATTATGTTAAGCTTTTGCAGAGCGTGTCCAGCCACTGAACAGCTGCAGCCTCATCAGCCACATACAAGGCGGTTAAAACACCCAGGAAGCCAGTTATTTCACAGTCATTTACGATGTACGACATTGTCTGAATTTCCCCACAGCTACACAGCGGGTCCGAAGCCTGTCTCTATGGCACTTTGCATGACAGAGCCCTTTTATATTAGACACCGGTAAAACAAAGTTAAACGACGCTTGATATAGAGTTTGCAACAACGCATTAATTCATAATTTAGCTTTTTCCCGACGCCTTCAGAACATTTCCGATTATTGCCACATAGGCTACAATTTCGTATACATGTATTATAATAGCATAAGCGTGAAACGGTGTCTATAGCCTTATCGCTTATTCATATTTTGGGAGACTCTATTTCGTTCACAACTTGTCTGGTGTTTACTTATATGCGTGCAGAGTTATAATAATAATCATATAGTTGAGGACAATAATTGAACGTGAAACTTGTTATCACTCAGTATCGTTAAATCGAGACTACTACAATATAGGCCTAGTACTATACTTTAATACCGACTCTACAGAAGTTAAAAATGACAACAACAAAATTATTCATAACGTCGAGAGATTTTCCGTCTGTCTGCTCTTCTATGTCTGTCCGTCTGTCTGCCCTCCTATGTCTGTCCGTCTGTCTGCTCTCCTTTGTCTGTCCGTCTGTCTGCTCTCTTATGCACTCTGTTTGTGTATGTGCGTGCGTGTGTGTTTCCACAGCAAGAGTCGACATTCTCGAAGGCCCGTGCAATCGTTGCCAAGGATGGTCTGGGTATGCGTGGTCTCAACAAGGGTCTCACTTCGACCCTCCTGCGCAACGGTGCATTCAATATGGTCTACTTCAGCTTCTACCACAACATGAAACCACTCATTCCTAAGTCACAGGTAAGAAACCAAGGTTTGCTATCGACCAGTATCGTGATTATCGTTCGTTGTCTTGCATTGTATGTATAAGATGAAGATTTGTAAATCTCCAGCTAATTAATACAATCAATTATTTTTAGGACCTTCCATTTTCTTTATTTTATCCAAAACTGTTAAATAGGTTATTTATTCAAAGAAATTCACCAAGTAGCTAAAGCATCCATGACGTCGTGATTTCAATTGTTCCTATCGTCTTCTCTCTTCCCATCAGACGCATTGGTCTCAATGGTCTGTGGCCAACCCTTGGAATTGAACGCAGCACCTGTGGATTATCCGTTACCATACGCTCATAGATTTCAAATGATGCTTTAGTAATGCATTGTTCGCGTTAATTCTACCAGTTAGCCTACAAATGTTTTCTTTTCTTAATCTAGCCTATCTGTCTAAGAAAATTATAGGCCTAGGTCCTCTTCAAGAGGACATGCGTCGTGTTTGTGCGTAGTTCAAAATAATTATTAGGCAAATATCCAACGTAGGGCTTTGTAAAAGGGATTTTTAGAACTGCACAACGTCTTCATTCCCTTCCTTCCTCCGTGTTAAAGTTTCCTTTCTTCTTGCTTTTCTTCTTCATGACCCTTTCTTCAACTCCTGACTTTTCCAATTACCTTTTTTTAGTGTAATATGATTTGTGATTATGATTACATGATGCTTATTCTTCCAATGAAAATCGTATGATGTCAATAATATAACGGATGACAATAACCTTTTGGGTGACAATAATATACCCTTGTTACTATTTTTAACTGCACAAACATGCTTTTACAAAGTCATAAATCCATTTTAGAACTGCACATTAATTTTTGCCAAGAACTGCACATTAAGGCAAGAGCCTTTTAGATTGTGCCCCCATTTCCCTGGTCATAATATGATGACTCTTAATGAGTCGTGTCCCCCTTCTCTTTTCTTCAGGCCGTCACTGAAACTACGTGCAGTTACAGGGGTAAGTTTACAATTACGAGTACGATTACACTGTGTGTGTGTGTGTATGTGTGTTCGTGTTGTTGTGTAGTCTGCGAATGGTGATCTGATGTGGCGACTTGCCATTGGCTTCTGCGCTGGTACTTTCGGTTCACTACTCAACCTTCCATTCGACGTTGCTAAGAGTCGTATCCAGGGACCACAGCCACAACCGGGCGTTGTCAAATACTCAAAGTGTCTCGCCTCCATAGCAATCGTCTACAAAGAAGAAGGGTACGAGTATACATTGTATACAAGCCATGCAGAGGGGGTGTAATCCTCTGCCAACAAGGCTTGTCTATATGCCATCCCTAATGTATTTTCTACATGCATTGTATTGATCCATTGTATTATTTTTTTGCCGCATTTGACCATTTCTTTTATAAATCGCTTTTTTCTTGGAAGAGCCTTTTCAGAAGTGTTCCCATTGCTATAGAAAAACCAAAGAGAAAAAGCAGTGAGAAAAAGATGAGGAAAGATTACGACAGAGTAGTTGTTTATGTTCGCTATTTGACAGCACTATGCTGTAAGAACGGTCAATATCGTTACCCTCCTCGTTTTTTCATGCTTTGGACTGGTAATTCGTCGAAGAAATGTGTCGTAACGACGATGGCTCGCGTCAGCCATTGCTCATGGCCCCGTTATATAGCATAATGTAATGTACTGTAAGAATCTGGAATTTCTCAGAGCATCATAGAAGCCACGTCACGGAAACCAGCTTATAATACATAAAGCCAAGTCAACAGTGGCCAGCAGGCTATTTCACTTGTGCCAAGGCTGGATCTGGCAGAAATCAAGGCGATAAAACAACATGGTTCAACGTCGGAAATTATCGTGATCGTAGACATGTGTTGGCGTAGAAACAGCATTATTCATCCTACATGTATAGCCACTGTTCAACAGTAATCACCACAATAATATTATTAGTAAACTGTTCTAGACCGACCACACGAAACCGGATTAGCGGAAAGAACTTTCTGATCAATGCTGATGTTGTACAACTATGCTCAAATATTGGCCATTGTCATACCACATAATTATAGTATATTACAGATACTATGTGATCATACCTTGTCGGGGCATCAGGTCACTAACACGTCATTCATCGAGCACCTAGTTACTGAAAAATAATGAGCGAATCTTATAATTATAATATTGCTTACATTTAAAGGGTGTCTTATTAAGGTCATAATATTATAGTTGCAGTTTAACGACACTGTGTGATAATAAAGATCACTATTATTATAATAGTGTCGCTCTCATCGTTTATCGAGGCATGGGATTGGCATTATTTGCAGAGTGCAACCGTCCTGAGAAAAAATTGAGATTTTTTTATTATTATTCCACAGTTTAACGTCATCCTATGGCAGCAAAGGCCGTTGACGACAATACAATATAAGTGTACAGAGCAGTAAACAAAAACTTATGTAGCCTCCAAACTACACCAAAGAGGTGCACGGAGCTGTACAATCTCAATTACATTCAATTTGTAGACAACATAAAGTAGTTCATCGGACACTCGTTCAGGTTTACACATTATGAAAAAAGATCTTAAATCCATACATTAGATATTAAAATTGTACATTGATTGTCTCATATAACTAATTACGTTAGTGACTCCAGTAAACAGTTCCTGTTACAAAAGTTCAATATGTAAGTGCATCAATAATCATAATAATAATGTAATGTTTCTTGTACAAAAGAAACATGCACCATTAAATTTTAAAACATCAATCAAATATTATAAATCTGATCAAGATACAAATGCCATCTATAACAAGGATGCAAACGATTTATTCACAAAATCCGACCTTTAGTTATAAGTTTAATCAACCGATACACTTGATTTTGAGATTTGTTGCGCGTCTCATAGGTAAATAGCATAGATTAATGCATTTCAGTGGTGTCTAAGGACTGCACGACAAACTATAATGATACTATTGAGTTATACATTTCATAGCTTTCATCGACAAAATAATCTGTCGTCGTAACGCGACAGTTAACAAGCTCAAAGACAGCAGCGGATAAAGCCTAACAAACGTTTTATACAGCAATCTGTGTTATGAACTTCTTGTTATGAAGTTATTATGTGCGCGTTCATCTAGCGCTATGCCTCGCATTCGTTTTGACTATAATGAGAAATGATTTTTTAGCGCAGTCAATTGCTGTATTATATACCTTTGACGAAAAGTTGACTTTATGCTTGTTGCAATGCTGTAGATTTTTCGCGCTCTACAAAGGTCTGCTACCGAAAGTCATGCGATTAGGTCCAGGTGAGATGAACGGAGATTTTGCTCTTATGCATTGTATGATTAACTTTGCGATATTTTTATAGCGCATTTTTCATAGAACTATCGAGTAATACAGCTGTGCTACCCATACTGTGCTTTTGACGAGGCGATTGAAATAATACTAGAATAATATTCAAATGCTTTGGTGTAGTAGTGTATTACAAAATGGTGTTAACCTACGTCAGAGTTCTGCTGCATTTGATATTGACCTCCTTCTAAAGTTCAGAGCTGCACGCGCGCGCGCGCACACACACACACACACACACACACACACACACCCGCATACGCTACCTTAATTTAAGCTCCCATTCCATGTGGGAACAATTCATGAGTTCAAAACATACGTTAAAGTACATAGAACTCTGTGGGGTCAAGACACTACTTTCACTTATTTTCCACACAGCTAATAATATTCATGACTGTGTTTAACACACACACTTGTCTCCATGTGGATGGCTTATAGAACCAGGAGTGTGTGTTGTGTGTGTGTGTGCGTGAATGGTGCCAAAACATACCTTATCGATATGCACCTAAGATTACAATCTGTCTATCCCCATTCCACAAGTCAGTCTAGCGTAAACTGATTAATTAATACACTAGCTGCCAGTTTCTTCTTCATATAATAAACCACTGTTACGATGGGCTAATATATGATGAAGAAAATAAGTTATTTCACCCAAAAATCCTGTTTAATAGCCTAAGTAGTTTAGGATCCATAAAAACATGATATCTGAGAGGAAGAGAAAAGAATCTTAGCCAAAATATCATCTTAACTATCTGATCTTGACGCCTTTAATTACGAACACAAAATGTTAGAGAAACCGACTTTGCATCTTAGGGGGTTGTAAACTTGGGAAACTTGGGAAACTTGGGAAACTTGGGAAACCTTAAAACTTGGAAAACTTCGGAAACTTGGAAAACTTGGGAAACTTGGGAAACTTTGGAAACTTGGGAAATTTGGGAAACTTTGGAAACTTCGGAAACTTCGGAAACTTGGGAAACTTGGGCAACTTGGGAAACTTGGCAAAGTTTGGAAACTTGGGAAACTTTGGAAACTTGGGAAGCTTGCGAAACTTGGGAAACTTGGGACACTTGAGAAACTTTGGAAACTTGGGAAATTTGGGAAACTTGGGAAACTTGGGAAATTTGGGAAACTTGGAAAACTTGGGAAACTTTGGAAACTTGGGAAACATTGGAAACTTGGGAAACTTTGGAAACATCGGAAACTTGGGAAACTTCGGAAACTTCGGAAACTTGGGAAACTTGGGAAACTTTGGCAAACTTGGAAAACTTTGGAAACTTGGGAAACTTGGGAATCTTGGGAAACTTGGGAAACTTGAGAAACTTTGGAAACTTGGAAAACTTGGGGAACTTGGAAAACTTTGGAAACTTTGGAAACTTGGGAAACTTGGGAAACTTTGGAAACTTGGGACACTTGGGAAACTTGGGAAACTTGGGAAACTTGGGAAACTTGGGAAAGTGGGGAAACTTGGGAAACTTGGGAAACTTGGGAAACTTTGGAAACTTGGGACACTTGGGAAACTACCTTGGAAACTTGGGAAACTTGGGAAACTTGGGAAATTTGGGAAACTTTGGAAACTTGGAAAACTTGGGAAACCTGGGAAACTTCGGTAAATTGGAAAACTTGGGAAACTTCGGAAACTTGGGAAACTTGCGAAACTTGGGAAACTTTGGCAAACTTGGAAAACTTTGGGAACTTGGGAAACTTGGGAATCTTGGGAAACTTGGGAAACTTTGGAAACTTTGGAAACTTGGGAAACTTGCGAAACATTGGAAACTTGGGAAACTTTGGAAACTTCGGAAACTTGGGAAACTTGGGAAACTTGGGAAACTTTGGCAAACTTGGAAAACTTTGGAAACTTGGGAAACTTGGGAATCTTGGGAAACTTGGGAAACTTTAGAAACTTTGGAAACTTGGGAAACTTTGGAAACTTGGAAAACTTTGGAAACTTTGGAAACTTGGAAAACTTGGGAAACTTGGGAAACTTGGGAAACTTGGGAAACTTGAGAAACTTGAGAAAACTTGGGAAACTTAGAAAACTTGGGACACTTGGGAAACTTGGGAAACTTGGGAAACTTGGGAAAGTGGGGAAACTTGTGAAACTTGGGAAACTTGAGAAATTTGGGAAATTTGGGAAACTTGGGAAACTTGGGAAACTTGGGAAACTTGGAAAACTTGGGAAATTTGGGAAACTACCTTGGAAACTTGGGAAAATTGGGAAACTTGGGAAACTTGGGAAACTTGGAAAACTTTGGAAACTTGGAAAACTGGTGAAACTTGGGAAACTTGGAAAACTTGGGAAACTTGGGAAACTTGGGAAACTTGGGAAACTTGGGAAACTTGGGAAACTTTGGCAAACTTGGAAAAATTTGGGAACTTGGGAAACTTGGGAATCTTGGGAAACTTGGGAAACTTTGGAAACTTGGGAAACTTGGGAAACTCGGAAAACTTGGGAAACTTGCGAAACTTGGGAAACTTGGGAAACCTGGGAAACATGGGAAACTTGGGAAACTTTGGAAACTTGGAAAACTTGGGAAACTTGGGAAACTTGGGAAACTTGGGAAACTTGGGAAACTTCGGAAACTTCGGAAACTTGGGAAACTTGGGAAACTTTGGAAACTTGGGAAACTTCGGAAACTTGGGAAACTTGGGAAACTTCGGAAACTTCGGAAACTTTGGCAAACTTGGAAAACTTTGGGAAGTTGGGAAACTTGGGAAACTTGGGAAACTTGGGAAACTTGGGAACTTGGAAAACTTTGGAAACTTGGGAAACTTGGGAAATTTGGGAAACTTGTGAAACTTGGGAAACTTGGGAAACTTGGGAAATTTGGGAAATTTGGGAAACTTGGGAAACTTGGAACACTTGGGAAACTTGGAAACTTGGGAAATTTGGGAAACTTGTGAAACTAGGGAATCTTGGGAAACTTTGGAAACTTTGGAAACTTGGGAAACTTGGGAAACTTGGAAAACTTGGGTGTCAGGTCGGGAGCACCTCCGATGAGTTCTCTTGAAGGGGCGCTGTTTAAATGTACGATTACAATTACAATTAGCTGAGTTTGCAATTATTGTATCCGAAATATTATTTTAAGTGGAAGATATTCCAATCTGCCAAGGCTGATCCTAAATTGTTTTTGTAGGCGACTATTTAAATAAATAAAGGTGTTCATACTTGGAACTATAATAATATTATGGAAGATATATTTTGTTGTTATTGAAATTCTGAGGAACATTAATAGCCATTTATAGTAATGATACTTTTTATTTTACAACCATTCATCGTCGTCATCAACATCGCCACCATCATGATCGTCACCGTCATCGTCATCGTCATCATCATTATCGTCGTCGTCGACGTCACTATCGTCGTCATCATCATCATCATCATCATCAGTACCCGACACCATCCATTGGCGTCAATAGGTACGAAAATACGACACACATGGCCATCAGTTGTTTGTCCATTCCATTGTTCCCTTTGATGTTTGTTCAAGTCATATTCTGTTCTCATAGTTTATATTGTCTATCCAGTGCAATCTCCGCCATCCATTGTTTCTTTTACCATCCCATGTGCATCACGTGCCATTCGGTCAGCTGCGAGAGACGCCATATAAATTAATATATAAAATACAATACAATTATACGACTGGCATTCTCTACCTACATGTCCAAACAATCACAGTCTTCCTTGAGCGACTTACGACTTTGTGCAGGATACTATAATTATTATACATGTAGCAGAGTTGTTGGGATAACTAATTATTGTCTTAACTTCCTGTAAACATATAATAATTATTTTGCTTATACATTATGCTGCATAAATATGTAAGCTTATCATACATGTGTTAGGATGCATCATAATATGTAATATAATTATATTATATGACGTATAAAGTCGTATATATATATATATACATATATATATATATATATACACTGTGTCCGGAAAAAAAACAACCAGTTTTGTAAATATGAAAATAAATAGTAAATATTCATCGATTTTCACAATTCAAACACCATTTTAATCCTGACATATTTCTCTAACAATTGTGAAAATATAAAAGTTCCAGTCCAAATAATGACGTCATAATGACGTCAGTTGCATCAAAATGCATATAGCCGGCCATTCATGCATGGTTCGGTTGGTATTATTGGCTTTTGGTAAAACGGAAATCCATTTAATAGAACCAGAAGTGAAAATAAATGCAGCTTATTAGAGGGATTGTCTGCTCTATAAAAAAGTGGTGCCTGATATCCGAGAATATTCGGAACAATAGCCTACACATTTCAACAAAATAGCGCTTCAGCTCACTGAGTTCGTGAATCTGTTGATCTGTTGACTAAAAAGACTCGGAATTCATTCATCTTAATCTTTGGCCGCAAAACGGCCGCCCGCTTAAATCCCACTGATAATAAGAGTTGGAGATTGATGGAGGAGAAGGTGCAGGCTACAAGACAAGGATAAGAGACATTGAAGAACTCCGTAAGCGAATTGTTAACGCCTCGGAGGTTTTGATAAGCTGGTTATCGATGCTGCTGTTGGGTATTAGCGCGACCCTTTTGACGCTTATGTTGAAGCCAAAGGTGTACTCTTTGACCACAAATTGCAGTCTGACATAATTCAGATATAAAAATAAAATTAAACTTACATTTATTATTGATAAATTACATGATAAAATATTGAAATTGTGGATGATTTCGCGCATTTATCTCTTAAATTTGACTTTTTGTGCAAATGACGTCATTATGACGTCATTATTTGGACTGGAACTTTTATATTTTCACAATTGTTAGAGAAATATGTCAGGATTAAAATGGTGTTTGAATTGTGAAAATCGATGAATATTTACTATTTATTTTCATATTTACAAAACTGGTTGGTTTTTTTTCCGGACACAGTGTATATATATATATGTGTGTGTGTGTGTGTGTGTGTGTGTGTGTGTGTGTGTGTGTGTGTGTGTGTGTATAATATAAATAAACATTATGTACATGAATTGGTGTTTCAGGCGGCGCCATTATGTTGATTGTATTCGAGACGGTTTACGAGAAGCTTCAAAACTGGTTTTCTGTATAAACACCGACGAATTGGAGATACACACATTCTACACGCCTCCTCTCACAATACAACGCTTCAGCATTAATATCTACGTGTATACCTTGGCTACGTGCAGAATATCTTTCCTGTGATAAAATACTATGATTGGGACAGAAAACGACATGCGGTGCGATAAGCTCTGTTACACACGCGACGAATCTGGCGAAAATCGAAAGTATTATAGACCACCAAAGACTTGTCCATAATTATTATTATGTAGTATTATAATACGTGATAATTAATTAATTTTGAATAATTCAGTGGCCTGTGATGCTGCGAATATGGACATCGATTGTCTTAAAATGATATAATGCAAGAAACTGAAATAATAGATCACGTTACATGCCATACCATAATGTACTCGTTATGTAGGCTATTATGCAAGTCCTATAATAGAATATGCTAGATCTGTTAAAAATTCTTATGCAATTTTCTTGAAATTCGTCTTTCTTGATTAGGGTTATAGCATTTTTGCATGTGTTAATTAATTAACCTTGGGTGCTCCCCCCAGAGCACATGGACAATATGGATAATTTTGTCTGTGCTTGAATTCATAACTCGGTGGTTTTTGATTTGACACCCTCCCCCATTTTGATCTGTCATCGGAAGAGACTGGGCATGCAGTCTAGCAGTATGCTTGTTTATGCAGAGTATATGAATTTTTCCATGCAGCTGTGCATGTGTTTAATTTAGGACTGCGGATTTTAACGATTAACTAACCGATTAATCGTAAAAAAGTAATCGATTAATTTCGTTAGCAAACCTTGGCCTTTAATGAATGAACTTCAATGAAGAGCTGACTGGGAAGGTTCAAGCGGCAACATACTCAACCTTATTGTTGATACCTACAATGCATATATATATATATATATATATATAAACATTGAACACTTATATAGCGCCTTAGAATTAACCTCATGAAGGCGCTTAACGTGGCTACCAGACAGTTCTAAACAAGCGCGTGATACTGCACTGCATGTATCTCATGAAACATTCTCAAAGACAATAAAATTTCTGTCTTTTATAATGTTTCATGAGATACATGCAGAGCAGTATCACGAATTGTTAATGGAAGACTGTTCCAGTATGAAGGTCCAATGCATGAGAAAGCGCGGTGGGCCCGCATCACTGTACGGAATCGTGGGATTATCAAGTCCCCACGAGCCGCAGAGCGCAGATACCGACTGGTTGGCTGGAGACGGGAATGAAGAGCTCCCTAATATACTCCGGTGCCATTGACACTCGTCCCATGACGATGATCTTGTCACATGTACATGTATAACCATGGGCGTCCGCAGGAATTTTTCTAGGGGGCGCAAACTTTTAAATAATTGCCACATTGTCTAAATTTAATGGGTGACAGTTTGAATTTCTATATTACCACGAGAGAATCCTATTCGCCTACCTATACGTTATGCGCCCAAAGAAAGATATATAGGCCTATAGGTTGAACTTGTAGAACGCACCGATAATCACGTTGAAAATCGCTTTTGTAATAATCACAACCAAACAATCTAAATTTATGCGCAACTATGCGAAAAATCCAGAGAGGCGCACTCGCGCCCCCTTGCGCCCCGCTGCGGACGCCCATGTGTATAACTACTATAACTGTATATCGAGACGATGATGCTATCCAGTTGTCGTGTAGGAACTACTTAGGCCCCCCAGAAATTTGCGCCAAGAAACTGAAAAAATTGCGCACCAAAAACGATAAATTTGCGCCAATTTTGCGCAAGTTAAAAAATGATAAAGTTCGTTATTTTTCATTGAAGCAGTGAACCAAAGTGTTTTTGTCATTTAGTGTAAAGCTTTGGCATTCTAGAAATTAGAAAATCGAGCAAAAAATGCAGTTATAAAGTTTCTATAACCATGATATTAATGTATTCAGACGATTGCAAAGAATTTTAATCTGGCAAAATTTACGCCCACCTAAATCTAGCGCTCATTACAAATAGGCCTACAACTTCAAGATGGTATTAATTATATATCATAATATCTGCCTATAATATTATAATGAATCACCAAGTTACAAAACGTGTTGAATAGTAGCCTTCCGTCTTCGTGTGCACGCTTGACGCCTATATACAGATTAAATGCATTCGTTCTGTCATAAGCTTAGACAGCACGCGACGCTGCCGTGTGATCGCTTTGAGAAACTTCGTCTAACATATTTTATTGTGTGGCCGTGAAGTTCAGGAATTTTTTTATAATTTACGTTTTGTGCATTACTACTAAAAATAACGATCTTTAACTAAAAATTCCGATATAATTTCGTCCCATTCGGCGGCCGCCATTTTTATTATCGCCCATCGGTTTCGTTGCTATGTTGAACTGCCGCGCGCTGAAGTGATTTTTAAGTCAATCAAAGCCCAATTTAGATAAACTAGCAAGATGTTGTCAAAAATTGCGCCAAAATCGCGCGGATTGGCAATTTTTGCGCTGTTGCGCGAAACCTCAAAATTTGCGCAAATGTTGCGCTGCGCAAGATCGCGAATTTCTGGGGGCCCTAACTACTAGGAAGCTCCTTGATAAGATGAGATGACTATAGTGTGGTTGAAGTCTGCACAATGGAGCAATGAAGAGTACTGCAGGCTGTCTGCGTGTTCTGTTAGTAGTTAACATTTATGATAAGTGCACAACTGTAACCGGTTGTGATCGGTCAACCGGGTTGTTGAATAAACAGCAGTAATTAACACACACACACACACACACACACAAACACATACACACACACACGCTCGTATCAGTTCAAAGTAATAAAAAAATTAATGTCATGATCAGGAATGTTTTTGAAGCCAGAATGCTAGATTATGGCATTTTGAAGTCGGGAGCTTAAATCTTAATTACGGAAACAGCATGCAGACAATCCTCAAAATAATGTACATGTAGTCCGAATGACAACGTTTTAAAGGTGTCAAAAAGAACGCTCTAACTGTCTAACATAATAATTATAATTATTCTGTAATGCGCTAATTGTATATCTGCTACCACTGGCAGGGCTTAAAGTGTGGCAGGACGGTCGTGGACGGCGTCCGGCCACTTATTTTCAAATCTTCATGCCATCCTGCCACTTATTTGACCAGCGCACGCCTGAAAATGTAAGAGGCGTCCTGACACTTCTTTTGGAAAGGTAAGGTGCGTCCAGGCACTTCTTTTTTTAACACTTTTAGCACTAGCTACCAGTGTCAGTGATAAACAATGCAATTTATTAGGTGGCACTGATCAAATCCAATGGTAACCCCAAATGGAATCTCCCGAAATTATTTCTTCAGTGGTCACTCGCCTTGCACGCGTTCTCCTTTGGGAGGCTTTGGGGGTTGGTCTACCGCGTCAACCAAGTCTTCCTTGACATCTTGCAATCTGGAAAGACAAATTGCATCATGCCTTTTTCACTATACCGCTCAGCTAGAACTGGTCACATTAATGTCTTCAAGAACCACAATAATTATTATTGTCATCAGAACTGGCCTTCTTTTAATACTGTTATCTCAACGAATTATCTCCAAGTCACTGCCTTTGCTAGGATTTTTAACCCATCGCTTGACAGTACGTACAGCTGTAGATTAATTCTGTTGAGTGACACTTTGCAACTACAACATCATTAGAATAGCCCTCCTCCTTCGTCAAGACGTGGGATGGGCACTTCCCGGAACTAAAGCACAGGAAGCACAGTTTGACAATTGACATGCATTATGAAATGCTTCGCGTGACTGCGTAAAAACAGACATTGTAGTACTGTTATCACTTAGTCACGTGAAAACCGGATTTAGAATTACTGATTATTATTATTACTATTAAAAACGTAATTCCATATAATTAATTAAAAGTGAAAAAAAAAACATATTGTGCCCAGGGTGAGGATCGAACTCACGACCTTCAGATCGCTCAACTATTCAGTTTGGATTATGAGACTGACGCGCTGCCTACTGCGCTACCTAGGCACACGGTTTGAACGTAAATAAAACGGCATTCGAAGAAGATCTCTATATCTGACAGCAAACTATTAATTTAATATGAGAAATAACAGAAACCAACTTCTTGCCAATTAAAGGTAACTTAATCGGCCTATGAGATGATAAAAAAAATGAAACACCAGGAAACCGACATAATCCTTTAGCGACCTCTTTGAGCGTGTTATTCGCCAGAGGGCGAATCAATGCAGAGCCACCATAGACGATTATTGTAGTCTAGAGACTCTAGACCGACACCATGATTAATTATTATACGCCATCAGTAGTCATCATATCAATACCGATATAATCGGATCTGAATAAAAGTAGGCTATCCTACCGCTTGCTGTATCAAAATGATAAAAAAACAATGACTTTTCTTGTCAAAATAATATCTTAAATCAATCTTGCACACGAACAGGGTTTCCACACTTTGGCAGTCTTCCAAAATATACCCCGCAGTCGATCGAGTCGATCGATCGAGTCGATCCTAACTCGGCCAAGTCGAGTCGATCGAAAAATCGTCGACTCGATCGACTTGCAAGTCGAGTCGATCGTGAGTTTTTTTCGATCGACTCGATCGACTTGCGAGTCGAGTCGATCGTGAGACATGCCAAGTCGAGTCGATCGAAAAATCGTCGACTTGCAAGTCGAGTCGATCATTGCTCCGTCGACTGCATTCCACTTAAAAATATTTATCTTAGGCCTACTATTTCTTGAAGTCTCAAAGTGAACTACATGATATAATGACGTAATTCAGTTTTTCCACACGAGTGCAGCTAATGAACTTTTGGCAGCTGACGATTTCGTGTTTGTGGAAGTTGGAACTGTGAGAGTTTATAGACGTACGTTTTCGATTTGAGTTCAACCAGTAGAGGCGGATACAGAAATATTTGACGGGGGGGGGGGGGTGAAATTTTTTGGTCTTGGGCCGACAAAATGTTTTGTTGTCTTCCGTGGAAAAATCCTTCTTTTAGTCTTTCGCCCAAAAAACTTCTAGAAACTCGTGGCAACTTCGGTTACTTAAAATCTGATGACTTTTTAGTCATGTGCTAGTTTCTCTCTCACCTTCCTGTTCCCGCTGCGTTGATTTACAGCTTCTTGAAAACTGATGGGAGGAGGGTCCGAATGGAGTGGGGCATGGCCGGATTGCCCTCTTGGATCCGCTTCTGAATGAGCAGGATACATTTAGGCATGTATAAATTATTATATGTAGATGGTAATTTTGAGAATATAAAACGGGGCCTTTTATGACGTCACTTCGATCAGGATACAGATCTACTATCATATAATTTCATTAATTTTGAGAATACAAAACTAGACCCATGCTTATTGTGACGTCACTCTGATTATGATGCAATTTTTTACTATTATAGGCCTATTACAGGTTCACCTCGAGAATTAAAACAACTAGACCTATTGTGACGTCACTTCGATTATGATACAAAATGTAATATTATAGAAGTGCATTTTGATAATATAAACAAGGCCTACTGTGACGTCACTTTAATTATTAATTATTATACATATCTACTATTAAAGAAGAGCATTTTGAGAGTATAAACTAGACGAATTGTGACGTCACTTCAATTATTACGCAGATCAACCGTAATAATTTTTGAAACTCATTAATTTTACAGAATCTAAACGAGACCTATTGTGACGTCACTACGATTACAGCGCACATCTACTATAAATTCACTGAGAATACGAAATTAGGTTTAGTGTGACGTCACGACGATTTCATTTTGAGATCATATAACTGCAGGGGTGAGCAAGAGACAAAACTAGGTCAAGTCGACTCGAAGTCGATCGAGTCGATCGTCGGCCGAGCCAAGTCGATCGAGTCGTGAAAAGGTCGGCGAGTCGATCGAGTCGATCGTCGGCCGAGCCAAGTCGATCGAGTCGTGAAAAGGTCGGCGAGTCGACGAAGTCGATCGAGTCGATCGTCGGCCGAGCCAAGTCGATCGTAGCCCACGACTCGATCGACTGCGGGGTATATTCCAAAAACATGGAATTTTGTGGTCGACCTGAATATTAGGATTTATTCTTACATCCTTAGACCCCAGTTATTGTTTTTGATGGACTGTAAACAGAAGTATAAAGTATATTTATTTGATTTTTGAAAAACATACGTATTTACGCAGTTCTTATTATCCATTTCCTGATTTTATCAATAGTGTTGACCTCTTTTCAAATAAAACGTCTTTGTTGATTTTGGCGCCCTCTTTAAAGCATAAATAAACAAATAACTAGGATTTAATCGCATTAAAAACAACTTTTTATTTCATAGAAATGTCTAAAGAGAGGCACAAAACGAAAGTAAAAGGCAAAGTGTCTTGTCCAAATCCGTTGTTTGTAGATTGGTTAACTGAATGGAAAGAAGATGCGGCCAGAAAGGAGCTAAAAACACAATATACTTACAGCAAGGTAGCCCTACTCATTCGTAAAAATCTTACAGAACCACAATCCAAAAATTAAATGTCCTCTGGATCCCCATAATCTTTTTCTAGGTTAAATATAAATTATTTGCGCGAATTTAACTTTAGCGTATTGATAATCCTCAAGACATGAGTACCTGTCCATGTAATTAATTATGACCGCCCTAGATTTCGCTGAGGTAGAGCGCTGCTTTTCTTGCGCTAATATTTATATTTAACAAGAAAAAGATTACGGGGATCCAGAGAACATTTAATTTTTGGATTGAATCAACTTTGCAAATTTATCACACTTGAGGAATCGAGTTTGGGTATTCTGGCATACTAGTATACCAGAGTTACATATAAAATGATAAATATATCTTTTCTTGATTTGCAGGCACTGCGCAGTCTACAGAAGTATCCGCTGACGCTGTATTCTGGAAAAGAATGCAAACTGCTCGAGGGATTTGGTATGAATTTTATTTGTAGTAAATTTTAAAAAAAATCATTTTTGGCTATTAAACTTCTCTAATTAAACATTCAGATGTATACTATTAATTGAGGCATTAAACCCTAGTCACAAGAACTACCATAATAGGCCAGTCTTATGTTCAATTCTTCAATTGTTTATTTGGATTTACTAATTTCTTGCTCCTAAACTATTTATTATCATTCTTTGCATAAACTTAACTACTCTTATTTCTGTCATGAATACTATCCTGTTGGGCCACTCTTGCATTCAGCACCTCAATAATATTGTGGCCTTGAAGTTTCTAATTTCTTGCTCCTTTCCCATTATTGTCACTCTCCACGTGACTTTCTTTTCTTCAATTGAAGACGGTGATGATTCGGTTGTATTGCCATGCATGGATTGATTGTCTGAGTCAGTGACATGTTGTGGATTTGCTTTGTAGGAGATAAACTTTGTAAGATGATTGACGAGCGTTTGGAGCAGCACCTGTCGGACTTAGGTTAGTAGTAACACTATTCTCAGCCATAGAGTCCCTCTTCAAGGTTACTACTCAGGAGCGCTCCCAACCCAACCAATGAAGACAGTTTAAGATCGCGATAGAAATTGTTGGCTCTAACACGTAACCCAAAGGTCCCATCTAGGACGCCCTTGGCAGCAGGCGCAGGTTACGGAGGTAACCCATTCCAGACCACAGGGCCGGCAACACAGAAAATGCGGCAATCTCTGGTAGAAGTATGTGCATAGGGGACAAGGAATTCACACTGTGCAGATGAGTGAAGAGAATAGCAGGTCTGGAGATCCTGTGTGGCGTTGCAGGGAGCGGCAGGGATGGGTAGGTGCCAAACAAAAAGGCATTGCCACACCAGTGTAGAAACGCTATATAGTCAATTTGCTGCGAGAGAGGTGGCCATGTTGTAGAACATTATTGATGTACTCAGAGACTTGGTCATACGTAGAAGTATGACCAATGAGGCACGCCATGAACAGCAAAACCCGTTCCAGACCTCTCAACCACCCTCACTGGTAGACCAATTTAGCTGCAGTTGTCAATTCTCGAGATAACATTAATTTATGGATGACATAATTAAGGTCTCAGTTGAAGATTAGAATCTATTCGCCACTTGGGGTTGAACGCACTGGGAGCGCTTCTGAAAGGCTCTTGTTGCAAGAAGCGCTTTATAAATGGTCAGATAAGACTTACGCATCATGAAAACATCACCTTAAAATCAAAAAGAGCCGCAAAGGTGTACACATGTATCATGGAAAGTGACACCGTTAACATTTAGAATGAGAATGCTTTCTGATTCATGCTGTATCTTGCTTTCTGAAATCTTTTCATAGGCACCGGCCAATCTGCCAAAGAAGTGATAGACGAATACAAAGCCTCTCTTTCATCCGGAAGTTCTGGTGAACAGTCTAATCGTCCGCAGAATTCAGCACGACGAAAGGAAAAACAAAATCTTCCTCGATCTATTTGTTTCGGTGAAGATTCTGGCAGCGAAAATGAAAATTTGGGAACTGATAGAAATCAGGTAGACATGGTTTGTTACTGTTTAACGACACTGTGTCATATCAGGGATTATCAGTGTCGCCCTCCTCTCTTTCTCCAGGCTTGGGACTGGCACTGCCAAAGTATGAGTGGTGGTGGAGTTAGTGACTGTAGTGAGCTCTTATTGATTTTTTTTGATGGGAATCATATTTTGCCAGAGTTTATTGGTTTGGTTCAGGTTATCAGATAAGCCATTTTTGGCCATTTTTGGCGTTCTTTGGACATGTGATGCGAGCAAACGGCTTGGAAAAGGAGATGATGTTGGCCTGCGGAGAGGGAAAAAGGAAGAGAGGACGCCCAAGAAGAAGGTGGATGGAAGAAATACACGAGAGAACAAAGATGAAACTGGAGGAATTGAGAGACGCGACGGAAGATCGTAACACATGGAGAAGGTTTATCACAGCGGTCGCTAAGGTTCCAAGAATCGATGGCACAAGGTGACAAGGTGATGATGTTTTTCTGGCCCATGGAATGGAGCCATGCCTAAAGACTGCACAATTTGAGAGTCAAAGTTGGCCTACAAATTAAAGTTCTGTGAGTGTAATTTTGACTACATACATTTGAATGTTAAATGCACCAGCTCCCTCATCAGTTCGCTCTGCCATCCTCTCTGGTAGTGTATCCTCGTCTTTCTCTCGTCTAAAAACTTGCCTGTTTTCTAGGGGCTGAACGCACTGGGAGCGCTTCTGAAAGGCTCTTGCTGCGAGAAGCGCTTTATGAATGGTCAGATACAACACAATACAATACAATACCAGTTGACATTTAGTTTTAAGACATTTCTGAATTGGGTTCGCCAAGCATAATAGATTGCACTGCCACTTTGAGGAGTTGTGATTTTCATGCACGTAGTCGTCTTCTTGGTGCAGGTCCTTAAAAAGCAGAATTCTTCTCATCGGTTGGGTGTGGAGAATTCTTCTCATCGGTTGGGTGTGGAGAATTCTTCTCATCTGACGGGTGCGGAGAAGTCGGCGACGGCAACGAGAAGTCGAGACTATGTGCCGCAGAAGAATTCCGGTGCTTATGCTCTTCTCGTGGTTCTTTACCAACGCCAGCAGGTTACTTTGAAATGCATTGATATTTATTTATATTGTAATAAGTAGTCTTTATTAAAAGCTTTACATCAACATCACTATGAATGTTCAATCAATCAATCAATATATAAATAATTCGATCTATGAATAAATCCATCGATCAATAAATCAGTCAATGGATCACTGAATAAACCAATCCATTAATAAATCAATCAATCAGTCGCTCAGTCAAATGGTATATTTTGCAGCCAATTGAAACAGAATCGTGTTAAAATGTAATTACTTGCCTACACAGAAGAAGGCCCTAAATTTATAGAGAATCTCGATAAGACGGGACACTCAATTAAAGGCTGCAAACACGAAGTCTTGAATGTTTGTAAATTCCATGGCAGCGCTTGGGGCTAGCTTAACCCTTTACTCGTTTGCCTCGAGAATATCCGCTGAAAAGACAAAAGACAGGCTTAATGGGAAAAATGAACGGGTTAAGGGACTGCTCTTCTTCTGAATGTCGTGCCTCAATGCGTCGTAATAGTTCTTCTAATCATCTTGCTCAAGATCACTCATATGGCCTATACCAACGGTTCTCAACCGGGGGTCCGCGGACCCCTGGGGGTCCGCGGCGACGTGCTTGGGGGTCCGCGAGCAAGTCCTGAAAATTATATATTTCTTAGTCACAAACGTAGAAACAGTCAAACAGAAATATTTTTGGTAAATTTTTCGATATTTCCTCATTTCAATGGCGACATGAAACTAAAAATACGCTGATTAATGACAAATTCATCTGTTTTAGATGGGTCGGTTTGTTTCAGTCTCTAGATAATAGATAGGATAATAGAGTTGCACAGTCGCGATAATGCGCCAAAGGCGCAAAATTTTATTGGGGGTCCGTGACCGTGGCGCAAAATTTAAAAGGGGTCCGTGAGTCTGAAAAGGTTGAGAACCGCTGGCCTATACAACTAACTAGTGCATTCGTTTCATGCTTTCAGGAAATGGCAGGGGCTGACTATTTCATGACGAAAAAAGAATTAATGAGAACTGCTCAACCTCTCGCAACAAAATCGTTCACCATTGTAAGCGACTGTTTTGTACATACTGTGCAATTTCCTCTTGATTCTTCATTATGGAATCTGTTTACATGCTCAGAATCTTTTGGAGAATCGTAGATATTTTAGAGAATCATAACCATTTGGAGAATCACAGTAAAAACAGTTTAACTTTGTAAATGTAATTGCGATAATTTATACAAACACTCTGCAATCAATGAAATGCTGATGCTTGGAATTACACAGCAAATTTCTTTTTAAAATTTTTAAGCGTAAAGGCTTTTGACGTTCTGAATTTATTCGTTAATTAATTCAGGAAGATTGCTACAGTGGCTCTCTGTTTGAAGTATAATCACTAGTTTAAAAATTGAGTTTCGAATGTATTAATTATATTTCTAGATATCCTAACAAATGCAGTTAATTAATTAATTAATTTATTGATTTAATTCTTGACAGCCTGATCCTGGCTCGCACTACACAGCTTGGTCGTCAATGGGAACCCTTCTCAAGAAGGAACTTGTCACACGGCAGAGCTGTCCTGCTCAGTAAGTCACCAATCTAATCTAATTTAATCTAATCTAATCTAATCATTGGACCATGCTCACGGAATGATCTTCAACTGAATATGCAGCATGAACTGAGAACTCATTTATGCTCTGTTGGTTATGCACCTGTCATTCTAATTAATGCAAGGGTGATGTTATACATCACCAAAAAAATCTATCAATTGAAACTTTTAAATTTTTTATGTTTAGTCGATTGGTTTATTGTTTAAGTCTACAACCATACTGATGATGATGATGACGACGACGACGATGATGATGATGTTATCATTATCACGATCATCATTATTATCATTATGGTTATCGTTTTCATTATAGTTGATGATGAATTGATAATGATGATAATAATAATCAATAATCTATATAAATAAAAATGAAACTTTGCGATCCTGCGGTCACGATCACGCCGAAACTGACGCATCAATTGTTTTGAAAATTTACCAAAACCTTCCATTCCGATACCGCAAGGTCACGACATTTCTTTTCCCGAAAAAAACCCAATCGTTTCCACAAAAAGTGAACTTTGCAATCCGTTCGCCCGCCATTTGCAATTTGAACGAAACGGCACGCTTCCAAAATTTCAGAATCGTCTTTACCCGAAACAAAGTGACTAAACATTAATGAGTGCGCGTCCCCTGACGTCATAAGCGACTCGATAAATGATTACGTTACGGCCTTCAAAAATTCTTGGGCTCTATCCGCTGTCAGTAAAGGACGGTCTGAGGGACGAAACGAGCGGAGTGGGAGGTGGACGGAGCGGAGGGGAAGGGGGAAGGGGATGGGGAAGGGGAGGAGGAGGGGAGGGGGAGGGGAAGGGGGGGGGGGAGGGGAGGGGAGGGGGGGGGAGGGGGGGGGAGGGGAGGGGAGGGAAGGGAGGGGAGGGGAGGGGAGGGGCGGGGAGGGGAGGGGAGGGGAGGGAAGGGGAGGGGAGGGGAGGGGAGGGGAAGGGGAAGGGGGAGGGGAGGGGAGGGGGAGGCGGAGGGGAGGCGGAGGGGAGGCGGAGGTGGAGGGGATAATGGAGAGGGAGGGGGAGGGGAGGGAGAGGGGAGGGGGGGTCTTTTCTGCCACAGCAACGCGTGGCTGGGTACAGCTAGTAATAATAATAAAAATGACAATAATTCTAACGATTAATACATGTACTCTCTAGGTACCAGATCACAGCATCTGGATCGGACCTCGCTCGACTTCTCCTTCTCGCGGAAAACTCCTTCGAAGACAAAAGGGAATCTAAAAGCATTTCACCGCAACGTCCCCCGTTTTGCCCAGAGAAACGTAAAGACGCTTCTCAGGAAACGTCACGAACTCTTAAGAAATTCAGAACAGTCGACTCAATAGTTGAATCCAGATCCACGTTTACAAAACACCATTCGGTGGACGATTTAGTCTTTCGTTCGAGTGGAGAGAGAGGGTCAAGGACTGGTTTCGAGGATCTTACCGATGACAGGGAGGAAAGTTTTGATGGGTTTCTACCGGAATATTTGGAGAAATATGGTGGTAGTTCGGTTGATGAAGAGGTGTTGGTTGGTGATGTTGATTTATCGTCAGCGAAAGAATTGTTGGGTCGTGACTTGTCTGAAGCTTCAAGGTAGATGTCTGATTGTTTATGATCTTTTTTGATGATAACTGGTTCAACGCTGTCTGTACATCATCGCTATCATATTATATCATCGTCGGTCAATCAATCAATCAGAATTTATGTAGCATCCCTTCAGGATCTCTGCTCAGAGGCGCTCCGAGCCCAAGTGTTAAGACACATCTGTCAGGAGTGAGACATGTCTGTCTCTGGATTGAGATATACCTGTCTTTAATATATTATTACCACAACACTGTCCTAATTGATGTCTTCTCTGTGCAACTCGAAGTTTATTGAAACTTGATCTACAATTAATTGTAATGAGTTATTCTTTCTACTTTTTTAAGCTTCAGTTTTGTCTACATCAACGAAACTGGCCAAGAAGTGACCTACAAGGACGAAGCCCTAGTGTGCATAGATGGTATGTATTGTGGATTGGAGGAGTTTGCTAAAGTAGATCATTTACTGGTTATGTGATTGGATGATTGATCAAACTAGGTCATCTGCTGTATATGTGATTGGATGATTGATCAAACTAGGTCATCTGCTGTATATGTGATTGGATGATTGATCAAACTAGGTCATCTGCTGTATATGTGATTGGATGATTGATCAAACTAGGTCATCTGCTGTATATGTGATTGGATGATTAATCAAACTAGGTCATCTGCTGTATATGTGATTGGATGATTAATCAAACTAGGTCATCTGCTGTATATGTGATTGGATGATTGATCAAACTAGGTCATCTGCTGTATATGTAATTGGGTGAGTTTATGAATCTTGGTCATTGGCTTTATTGTGATTGGATGAGTTCATTTAAATTAGACTAATCAGACTGCATGTGATTGGTTGAGCATTGTCAAATTCGGGATCTTCAAGCCGCTAACCTAAGACATTCTTTTGCTCTAAGTGTGTCAGTAAAAAGCTTGCAATAAAAACTATTTATTACCAAGTAAATAAATATCAATGCATATGAAGGAATAATGTAATCAAAACAGTAAAAGAAGGAAGGAAGTGAAAATTGCTGAACCAAGCTAATTAACTAACTTCAACTTGACCAGACAGCAATTAATGATGATCAGTTCTTTTTTTTCTCTGTAAACTGTTGCTTTAATTTATTTATATTGTGTTTTTTGATGTATTGTTTTTTCTGCAGACGAAATCTCCGTTGGTTTTCTGGTGAAGGTGAAATACGAAGATCTTTTGATGTCACAGAAACGATACAAACTCGACATTACAAAGTGAGATTAATAAATAATAATAATAATAATAATAATAATAATAATTGACACGAGGGAAACCAGTTATCTTTTCCAGCGCATTGCCATTTTAATCCAACGTTTCAACGCCATTGCATTCCAAGGCACCTTTGCTTCGCCTGATCTTGACGAGTTCTAGCCGTTCCAGAATACAATTTTTTTTAAGTCTCCGGATAATTTTTTGAAATCCCGAGGGATCATTGATACCTCGGGTAAAAAAAAAAAAATAAAAAAAAAAAAAAAAATAATAATAATAATAATAATATTAAAAATAATAATAATATGTGGAGCTCGAGTGTCAGCGAATGGTGCTCATGGACTTTCCTGTAGTCTTGGACCGGGACGGATCGCCAGACACGCCACATTAAACGATCTAATCAGCCGGAGTCTCACACGCGCAGGATTCCCAAATGTCAAGGAACCACCTGGTCTCTCTAGAACTGATGGCAGACGTCCTGATGGTCTCACGCTGATACCTTGGTACAAAGGACGGAATCTCGTCTGGGACGCCACGGTGATCGACACTGTAGCTTCATCATACGTCCAGACGACATCCGTTTCTGCGGGAGCTGCAGCGGAAGTGGCGGCTACCAGGAAGGTCGACAAGTACAACCATCTTACTAACACCTATCTCTTTGTTCCCCTGGCTTTCGAGACCATGGGCCCAATCAACATCGATGGACTGAAGCTTCTGAAGGATTTGGGGCGTCTCCTGACAAAAATCACAGGAGACCCTAAAGAGACAAGCTACCTGTTCCAGCGATTCTCAGTCTGCGTCCAACGTTTCAACGCTGTTGCCTGCAGGGGTACATTCGAAAAGCAGCCACAGCTATCCGATTGACTACTGATTCCATAGTCTTCATATTCACTATTCGTTGCCTTATTTGCCTGTGTGAAATGAACTACTATAATAATAATAATAATAATAATAATTTTCTCTTTAATTGAGTGCCTGCAAACACACTGCGCTTTACATACATGTACAAGTTATGCGGTATTAAATCTTAATTAACATCAAACTTAACTATACCAACTGAACAGACAGCCTGCAATACATTGATCTCTACAGACAAATGTCCAGGCTTTCCACTTGAAACTAAAGTCTCACCTCTTTAAAAACTCTTACCTCAACTCCTTTTTTTCTCAACCATGGGGAGGCTATCCATATAATTATTATGTGCGTGAGGGGAGGGTCGCCGTATATAGGGGGGTTTGCGTATAGTATGTTACGCAGGGAGGTTTTTTGGCAAAATTTACGTATGCAAAGTGAATTTTTATTTGTGATGTCCAGTCATCCACAGTTTTCTATTTGTAGCTATTACCTCACAGTCGACCAATGGCATTAATTTTGATTAAGCCTTCATTATAATTTGTTTCTGTTCTGGTCTGGAAGTCATAAATATAATGTTTTTAAAGAAAGATGAATAGTAGCCTACGGTAAAATAAATGTTTTTTAGATGGCTCTAGCTAATTAACTTTTGCATGAGGAGGGAGGAGTATATGTGCATATGCACAAATACTCCTTCCTATTGTATTGTATTGTATTGCATTGTATTGTATTGTGTGTTTGTGCAAGGTTGGGTTGCGGCGATTTTGTGTTTGCGTATTTGGCGGACGAGGACGCACCCCACACTTCGACTGCACATCAGAAGCCAATCACTGAAGAGTTTGCCGGTTTAGGAGCACAGGGTAGGTTGAAATTTTGGGGATTTTGTCGGGTGGAGGTGGTGTATCAAAAAGATGTCATACAATTTTCTTAGAGTGCTGGTCACCAATTTTCAAATTGTTAAATGGAAAAGTTAGAAACACAGAAAATTTCTACTTTAAACAATTATTTTTTGCCGTGCTAGAGTCGGGAGCGCTTCTGAGTAGTCCCCTTGAAGAAGCTCTGTTTAAATTCTTGAATGAATGAATGAACGAATGAATGAATGAATGAATAAATGAATGGGAACAGGCAACACAAATTTATTCCATCAACAGCGAATCCAATATAGCGGCTAAGCGACCATTAAACGTATCACGTGACCAATTTTTTTAAATTGATTTTAACTGACTATTATAATAATTATTATAACTCTGGGGTCGAGCTAAAACCTAGAGGTATAATATTGATAGCACACTAATGTTGGAGCAGCCTTTGTAGTACAAGTTACTGATTAAATTTAGCTTACGAGTATGTAAAATAGTGTTTGTTGAATACGTTTTAAAGGTGTCTGATGTTTATCCATGAACTGCACTGAGATTATTATTATTTATTTTTATTTTTAATATTTTTTCATCTCCTGATGTAAGTGATTATAATAATAACAATAATAATAATAATTATTATTATTATTATTACTGCAGTAGTTGTCTATCATTCCAGGTTTACAGACATGGATGTTTTGTGGATTGTCTGACGATATTTTGGATGCTATGTTAAAGCTTCTAAAGATAACGAGTTACCCTTATTATGCTTAAATATTATCTTTTGTGGGTATCCATTTAAATCCCGATGAGCTGTACGTGTGTGTATATGCACACATTTATATGTCATATATATATATATACATATATATATATATATATATATATATATATATATATATATATATATATATATATATATGGCTGCATGTGATGGTGGTAGTAGTGGTAGTGATAGTGACGGTCGATTCTTTATTAAGTTAATATGATTGGATTTTCTCTGTTATTTGACTTGCACACGTACAATGGGACATAAAACATTCAAAAGCTAAAAAATTCGTTTATGTTGATTTAATCTTTCCTCACTAAATGTGTGTAGTGACCACTAACGTTCACCAACTTACCTTAGTTGCTATTTAATAGTGCTCTGCCATAAAAAAGATAATCACCGGCACCCTCCTTTTAAAAATGTCTTCCTGGTACCACCAGAAAGACAGATGCGGGGTTCTTGACTTCTTGCCCATTGGAACTGTTGTGTGTTGATTCGAGTCCAGCTTTTATAATTAAATGAGGAAGGAAATATGTATGGAGAAAGTATTGTTCGAGCAAAGTTAACGAATAAATAGAGTCAGCCAGAGACGTTTTAAAGGTGTCTAAATGCCGGATTTGTTTTTACGTGAGTTTAATGACATCTCGTGTCTGTCATGGTCATTGAAGTCCTCCTTTGCTTGTTCAATGATTACGCGTTAATTATTCAAACGTTTATCTTTGTCTCGTGTTTGGGGTTTAACGGCATCTTGTGGTAGCCAGACTCTTGTCATCGTCCGTAGCTTGCAACCAAAATGCGGATAGCAATTGGTCTATTAAAGAATATTCTTATCTTATCTTAATTAACAATTAATTTTTATTAATAATTATATGTTTCTATTTAATGATTTTTAAGAATTTCAAAAGTAATTCCTCAGGTGCTCCTAAGGAAAACGAGAGACAGCGCTTGTGTGCAATGGTTTTTAAGCGTTGGCACATTGCCTTCGAACAACTGTGATGCGATTATAATATCTGCCTCAATTTTCATTTTGCTGACATCAGAGTTTTTGGGGCACGTTACCCAAGTTGTGCATTTAATGCTCTATAGACACCTTTATAATGTGATTAACTGTTGATATATTTGAATGGAAAACGTTGCTAGTTGGATTGCTTTGTTCATAAGCTTAACATTAAAGACGGTTTCAAGCTATGCTGGAATGCAAAGCGTTCGTTTATCAATGTGAATGCTATTTACAGACACCCTTAACACGGCGTCGAAATTCGCTATGTATATTTTTATAGGACACTAGAGTTTAATGTGACTTCTTGTGAAGATTGAGAATGTAGAACGGTTTGATCGTCCACCTCTTTTGAGTCGGTGTGAGGGAATTTGAGCAAATCATTCATACATAACTGCTTAGCGCTGTCAACTGTTACATGATTATTAGACAGTTAATGGTGCTTTGGTCCTGGACATGACGTTAAACTGCATCCATCCTCCGCCACAAGGGACCAACAACGTCTCTGTGCCGGTCCTAAGTCTGGGCAAAGGAGGAAGGTTTGCCAGATGGGTGGAGATACACTGGCACAAAAAGACCAAGACCATAGAAATCCGCAAAAACCATGACACAAGTGACATAGCGACCCAGATGCTTCAAGGTGTCATGATGTGGAGCATACATGCACAGGCCGGTCAGGACAGATCAGTGGAGAGAGTTGGAGGAGAGAGCATACGTGGGACACATACGGGCATTGTCCCAGGTTGTCCTTCGTACCCCTCTCCCAATATTCTCATCAATCGGACAAGGTGGTCTAGCGACTCCAAGATGGTAATGGTATGGAGCGGACCTGTCTGTTGACCGGACCGGTTGAAGCTGGGAAGCATGATGCGAGACAGACTCAGACAGAGAGTGGCGTCGGACACCTACGGGTTGTTAACCCACGGATAACGATGACGATGAATGGTGCTTAATACATGAATACGAAATTATTGAAATTGTATTTTCAGAGCCTAAATCTAGAAAAGCTACGTCAGCTGATGTTGGAATTCCTGCTAAAACGAGCAGATGTGATAAGTTACCAATGATGGTGTTTAGTAGCTTCAAGTTTAACTGTCTTCAAGCGACTATAAATTTAATGAAAATTCTGGTTGTAATATCTGCCTTAATTTTCATTTAGCTGACACTGGAGTTTTAGGGCACAGGGCCGTAGTGCATGCAGTGCTCTTTCTAGACACCTTTATAATGTGGATAACGGTTGCCATATTTGAATCGAAAACGACGGCTAATTGGATGGCTTTGAGTTTGCTATATTAAAGACGGTTTGAAACTATGCTGGAATTCATGGCGTTCGCTGATTAACGTGAATGATCTTTTTAGACACCTTTAAAACGGCGTCTAAGATTGCTATGTATTTTTTGTTAGGACACTGTAGCCTATTGCATCGTCTCGTGGCATGTAGGTTGTAGAAGGGCTTGATCCTCCCTCCCCTTCTTTGAGCCTTTGTGAGGGAATTTGAACAAAACATTCATACAAAACTGCTTAGTGCTGTCAACTTACACATGGTTATTAGATAGATGATGGTGCTTTATACATAGATAAGAATTTATTGAAATTGTATTTTCAGAGTCTAAGCATAGAAAAGCTACTACGTCAGCTGATGGTGAACTTTCTACCAAAACGAGCAGATGTGAAAAATTACCAATTCATTCCCTTGTTCAACCATCAGTGTCGGCTTTATTCGGACCACAAAGAGATGACAATAACTGTGTTGGTAAGAAGCCTGCAACCTATCCAGTCACAGGTGGTAGAGATGGTGCAGGCACTAGAGATGTCATAGGTGGTAAAGATGTCACAGCTGGTAGAGATGTCACAACAAGTGGTAGAGATGTCACAGGTGGGAGAGATGTCAGAGATGGTAGAGATGTCACAGGTGGTAGAGATGTCACAGGTGGTAGAGATATCACAATTGGTAGAGATGTCACAGGTGGTAGAGATGTCACAACAAGTGGTAGAGATGTCACAGGTGGGAGAGATGTCACAGGTGGTAGAGATGTTTCCCGGCCTGGTCGCTTCTTCCAACAGAAGTCCAGTTCCTGTGGGTCGGCTGCATCCATCACGAGCGCACTTCAGAGTCTGAATGGAGAAAATAGTCAAAACATCGATTCACAGTCGAGCGCCATTTCAATGGATGATCTTCGTGAACCCGATTTCGTTTTTCCACCTGAAACATTTGATGTTGTGCTTTACGTCGACAATCATGAATACTATCGGTGAGTTTACAGTGCCATTCAAGAATTTTTATTATTATGATGATGATGATGATGATGATGATGATGATGGTGGTGGTGGTGGTGGTGGTGGTGGTGGTGGTGGTGGTGGTGGTGGTGGTGGTGGTGGTGGTGGTGGTGGTGGTGGTGGTGGTGGTGGTGGTGGTGGTGGTGGTGGTGGTGGTGGTGGTGGTGGTGGTGGTGGTGGTGGTGGTGGTGGTGGTGGTGGTGGTGGTGACGATGACGATGACGACGACGACGACGACGACGACGACGACGACGATCATGATGGTATTCACCAATGACAATGATGCTTGTTAATAATAATAATACAGTAAGAGTAGCACTTATACTTATAATGAACCATCTTACGACTTAATGAATTTTTTTGTAGAAACAGATTGAAATAATAAAGGAGCATGCAAAACCTACGTTTTTATGCAATAAATTAAATAAAATATTAAAGCAATAAATTATACAAAATGATTTTATTCAACTGTAAAATTTAAAAGTTAGACGGGTATTAAGTGTTGGTACTGTTATATTTAAAAGGACATAATCATAAACTTTTTTATACAGCTACCTAACCCTGGGCCTTAAGCGTTGCTTGGTCCCTGTGCATTTAACGACATGACACTCCTCCTCTCCTCTCCATGATGACTACTTGGAGACTTTATGCAGAAGTGTCTATGACCAACTGATGTAGTAGTAGTAGTCTCTGTTTTTATGACACTGTTAGCAAAGTTCATTAGAGTCTCCCTCCTCCTTTTTTCAAGCTTGAGTCTGGTACTGGCAGAATGCATCCCGTGGAAGGGTTTATCTGCTGTCATTCTTTGTTTCCATGCTTTTAATGATATCTGTTGGCATCAAAGGGTTCTGGGGCAATTACCCCTGGACAATTACCACCTGGACAATTACCCCCCCCCCGGACAACTACCCCCGTGCCAATTACCCCCCCCCCCCCCGGACAATTACCCCCCCCCGTGCCGGCGATTAGATCTATGTCGTCAGTAAGGTGCAGGTTGTTGATTATCCGTCCATTAATCCTAACCCCAATCTATGTGTCTCTTAGTGCAAAGCTCATCACTGCCTCGAGAATCAAGTTAAACAGATATGGTGACGCACCTCTGTCTCACTCCTACCGTCACCTTAAACCACTCAGTTAAATCACCATCCACTCATCTTACATGAATGATTATTAATTCTTGAACACAGCTGAGTATATATAGCATCATGTAGCAACATTTAAAAGGTGTGTAAATTATTACGAGTAGTTTTCGACATATTTTAACATCTACAGGCGCCGGAGTTCCTTGTCGACAGGGTATACAGTGTTTTAAAAAGTTGAAGTACTTCTTTTAACGTATGAAAGTAGTAGCGACAATCATTTTCATCATCATTCAACATGAGCAGTGTGCTCATAGATGTTCAGTGTCAGCTTTGTCTTCTTTTTTCAATCCATACGTGGCCTTTGCTAGGTCACAATGAAACAATTCATGCAATGGGCCTCCACACCAATCCACTATGTCGCTCATCCATTCCCTATGGGTCTGCCGCTCTTGTTTTCCCCCTCAAATACCAGAATTTTGAACTTCTTGTCGTCTCCCATCATGGCGATATGCTGAAAAAGACTCGGTTTGCATCTCATTGGTTTTTGTAGGATCATTTCTGTCCTGCCCACTCTCCAGAATATTTCTTCGTTAGCTAGTTTAGTTGTTGGTGATAACAAAGATCACTAGCGTGGCCTTCTCTTTTATACATACTTGAGGCTGACTGGTAGAGTGCAACCAGCGTCGGGAATAAGCGCGGCTGATTGTTATGAATCAGTGCTTTTAAATAAATAAAATTATATAACTTGGATTAAACAGCATTTTAAACGTGTCTTAATTATTAGGAGTAGTACCCGAAAACCAAATACTTTCAACATTTGCAGTTTGTATTTTGATAATTATGCACGTTCTGAGTAAAGAAAGCAATGGTACAACACAGCTGGGTTTTTTTAAAGCATCGTGTAGCAATATTTAAAAGGTGGCTAAATTTTTGCGAGTAGTTCCTTTGACAAATGTTATTCAACATTTTCGTTACGTTTGAACGCAGCTGTGTATTTATAGCGTCATGTATCAACATTTAAAAAGTGTCTAAATTTTTCGAGTGGTTCGGTATATATAATTATACCGTGCTTGCCTGATGCTTTTCATGTTTCTTAGTGGAGCAAACCACAACGAAGAGCAACTCATTAAAGAACTCAATCGAAATGGAGTCAACTACAAAGTCTGTAATCTTCAGATCGGTGATTTCCTTTGGGTCGCACAACAAAGACAAACGACAGGTGTCGCCACTTGATATCTAATCTAATCAGTTTTATAATATATATATATATATATATATATATATATATATATATATTATAATCTGGTTAGTTCTATAGCACCGTTCATGACTACAAGACAACAGTAAACATTTTTTGTAATTGTAATTGTAATCGAACATTTATATTGCGCCACTTTAAGAGAAGTCCTCAGAGGCGCTCCCGACCTGACGCCAAACCATAATCAAAGAGAATGGTCTTCAAACGTTTGCTTACAATGCTTAGAGGTGAGTTGCAGTCAGGTGCAATCTGCGGGGAAAGGCTGTTTGAAATCGGAGAAAAGTGGAGAAATCGGAAGACAGGCTGTAGAGGGTGTACTAGTTGGAAGAGATGACTCTTTAGCTTGGAATTGGCTGGCATTCATTTATTTTTTTTTATTTATTACAGAAATTTGATATATTGCCTCTTTAAGATTGACTACTCAGAAGCGCTCCCAGTCCAAATGCGTTTGAATAGTCAGGAGACTCTTGATAACAGTGGGAAATGAGACAGAGAGACCAATAGGCATGTGACAAAGACTTGTAAGGAGGGCTTCCAGGTAGCAGGACCAGTCATTGAGGCGCTGCCTGATTTCAGTCCACGTGTGAGAAAAATAAGTTAATCTTGTGCAGCTGAAAGCATCAGGAGCTACAACATCCATGTGCTGACGAGAAAAAGTGATCTATGAGGCACATGTAAGAAAGAATTCCTTATCCAGTGTACGGTCGATGAAAGGAACTCATTATGGACGTAATTATTATGGGTTGATATTTTTTTATTCTTTGTCATGACTCGCATTATAGTGATTAAAAATCCATAGCATGCACTGATGAGAAAAAGTGTCTTTCTAACTGAACAGTGGATTGATTTAAAGACAAAGATGATTAGAATTACCCTCCTCTTTTATCGAGGCTTAAGACTGGCATTACCAAGTGACAGGTAGTAGTGGAGTTTAATAAATAGTTGAGTTTTTGTGTTGTTTTTTGAAGGTGGCAGTAGCGATGTGTCGAGTCCAGCTCTCGTTCTCAACTATATAATTGAACGTAAGCGAATGGATGATCTTGCGAGCAGCATCATTGACGGACGATTTAAAGAACAAAAGGTTTGGATGAAGATACGTTCAGTCATCAGCTTTATCTCGCTCCACATTAAATTCAGTGTTCTTATCTTTGTGCTGTTTTCTTCTCATCGTCGTTTCCATTGTCTTCTTCATCGTCGTTTCCATTGTCTTCTTCATCGTCGTTTCCATTGTCTTCTTCATCGTCGTTTCCATTGTCTTCTTCATCGTCGTTTCCATTGTCTTCTTCATCGTCGTTTCCATTGTCTTCTTCATCGTCGTTTCCATTGTCTTCTTCATCGTCGTTTCCATTGTCTTCTTCATCATCGTTTCCATTGTCTTCCTCTTCATCACAATGAGATTCTTCATAAACAACATGTACATCTTCACCATTATCATGATCATCATAATTATCATCACCTTTTTTATGATTATCTTCATCAGTATCATAATCATTAATACCGTTATCTCATCATTTTGATAGCATTTCAGTTGTTGCTGTTCTCTGTGCCTGTGTGCTCTGTCTCCAAATACCTTTCTCTATTTTCAATTCCAATTTTTATATTGTCAAAAGATTCAAGTAAGATGATGAGGGTAAAAGGATAGACATTTTAATTAAAATAAAAGGATTTTTCCGGTACTTATTAGACGAATGTAACACTTAAAGAAGGTGTCTAAAAGACTAGTGGTTCAGTTTAATTACTATTTCAGCTGTTGCTGGAAGTCCTGTCATCTGTTATACTGTTAGTCCTGCCATCTTTTGTCCTGTAAGTCCTTTAATCCTATAAGTTTTCGTCCTGCTAATCCTGCCATCTTTTCTTGTGTAAGTCTTTTATTCCTGAGTCCATTATTGCCCTGTAAGTCCTTTTGTCATGTTAGTCTTTTTCCTTTTTCGTCCTGTTAGTCCTGCCATCTTTTGTCATGTAAGTCTTTTATCCCTAAGTTCCTTTTTATCCTGCAAGTCCTTCTTTGTCCTTCTTTCTCCATAGTTGGAGAAAATAATTCATGGTTCCCTTAACTGCTCTTGAAATAACAAAAGTGTTAAGTATCTGTTGCTACCATTAGAGCCACCTCTTGTCATTTGTTGTGCGTAGTTTCGATTGCGTGGCTGTGGAATCTCTCATCCGATCTATCTTGTTGAGGATTATGGCTCAATGCAACACTTCAGCATTCCTGAAGACAGTCTCAATCAAGCAATTGTCAACACTCAGGTACCCCTACATGCATGTGTTTGCACTTGTGTTGGTATGTATGTATGTATGTATGTATGTATTAGACTGGTCCAACTTAACATGTAAAAAAATAAAATTTCAAATATCAAATTGGGTCACAGTTGTCCTTGTTTCTATACACCAGGCTAGCTTACATGCCAAAAATTAAAAGGATTCAATGATATTTAGAGGTGGCTCAAACTTGAACGTTTTTTCTGTCATTAGAACTGCCACACGCAGGCTAAGGCTGCAGCCGAGCAGGAATTGTATTCAGCCGAGGTACCTCTCCTTTTGCACTGCGACGGCAAATGTCATCTATAATTGATCCAGACCATTCTGAAAGTGTTTCTGGAACTTGAGAGAAAAGTGTCTTGTAGTTTCCAAGGTTATTAGAGAATTTAAAACATCAAGTTAATGCTAGTCTTCAAATGTTGAATGATCGGAGGCGGAAGCTGAGGATATAATATATAATTATGGCCTTGCATTTGATACTGCAGCCTCACACATGGGCTTAAAGACTTGTACAGTTGTACTCTTATCTAACAGACACTCAATGAGGAGCCACCGCCGTATACTCGCATCTGTGAAATCCAGTCAGTTTCTTTACTCCCACAACCCTAGGAATTTCGAATGGACCTAAACGATTTCTATGAAAAACTAACATCAACGTGAAGATTAAGGCGAGCTTCTGCAATTATCGCGTGTCATCCTTCTTGATAGGTGTTTGAGAGAAGAAGTGCAATTTCGTTTCCAGCTTCTGGGGCAGTACAACATGCAAGGTGGCTCATCAACTTCTAGCAAAATCCTCAAAAATCAAATGACTCTCCGCATTTGGGGTGAAAAAGTTTTAACAGATCTAATGTCGCCCTTTTTGTTTCTCTTGTCTATAGAGTATATGGTCATGAAGTTTGGTTAAAGGACAGAGAGCTCAAAACTATTAGTCAACACTGTTAAACTAGTCCGAACTTAATATCTGCAACGTTATTGTGCAGAAAGCTGCCACGACAGCTTTCAAGATACACCCCTGGTGTTTTTACAAGCATTTGATTAGTCTGGTCTCTTTGACCCAGAACTGATGTGAATTAATGCAAATACCACTTTGGATAAGAGTCTCAAATGTTCTGAAAAGAATATAACATCAAACAGGATTGAATGCAAAATGATGAACTTTGGAAATCCACTGGAATCATAATTTATGACAAGCCGAAGATCATGACTCATCGACCTATGATCATTGCCAGCATGTGGCTGGCAGAGATGTCTTAGGCTTTCTTCTCGATGACACCAGACTTTGGCAGTTGCATTCAATTTATCTCATCTTGAGAGACAAAGCCAGGCAGATTAAAGTAATAAATTAGGCCTACTGTGCAGAGAAAGATATCCATACAGATAGTCAACCCTTCTGTAGCAAGAGTCAAGAATCAAGACAATATCTTTTGTCAAGCCATTACAGAGCCATAAAAGTCTCTGTAGAGGAACATATCAATAAAGACTTGTGTTAATGTTGTTCTCAGTACCTATAGGAACTTACGAAACAGTTAGCACTAAATAGTGATTTCCTGCCAGTTTTGTTTCAAAAGACTTTTTGGTCATAAATGCGAATATACTTACATTATGAAGAAATTTCGATGAAACAATATGTATCGTTCAAAATTGAGCCACCTCTAGATATCCTTCTAGTGACACAAAAATTGGTCCAGATACTCACTGAACTGAGTGGAACAAGAAAAGATGTGACCCAAATCAATTTTCAGACTTTTGTCTTTTTGGACCACTCTAGTATGTATGTATGTATGTATGTATGTATGTATGTATGTATGTATGTATGTATGTATGTATGTATGTATGTATGCACTTTTGTAAGTATGTATTGCAGGCCTGCGTGTGTTTGTATGCATGCATGTAAGTTTGAATATCGGTGTGTAGGCTTATGTAGAATATGCTAAAGTAAAATGTGGTAAGATACATGTGCTAAGTAACGGATGCTTTAGTAAAATATGCTATAACATGCCAAAGTTAAATATTCTAAAGTTAAATTTGCTAGTGTTATATACATGTGCTAAGTAAAATATTTAAAAGTAACATAATTTTATGCCTTAACCCATTAGTGCCCGACGTCCGTTATAAAGGACGCTCAGAAAACACGTTGCCAAAATTAGAGCTAACTGTATAATATAGTCATCACTATTTTTTTAAATTGGTGGGTCAATTGGCTACAGATTCCACTATTTTGATTGCCGGATTATGTGGATTAGAAATATTTTATTGCTTGTGCTAATGTGTCTATTGCAGCATGTCTAAAATCCTCGCTACCCTTAGCTATTATATTTATGTTTGGTATTGAACGAGGATGAATTTAGAGAAAGTGTAAATGTTGTTTGTAGTAGCCATATTGGTCAATATCCTGACAAAATATTATCCCAATTGCCGCAAGTTTTCCAAAGGAAATTTCGATTGAAATGTAAGCGTCCGTTATAACGGACGTCGGGCACTAGCCCAGAGATGACGTTTCCTACAGTAAGTCTCTATGCGCCATTGTTCCAGCAATTACCACCGTCGTTGCATTACTTGTAATATGAAGAAAGAATCAGCCTACAGTTTATTCAGACTGGCGACTCACTATTTTGACATGAATATAGTAGACTTTTACACTTCTGACATGAGTTTGGGTACGGTGGGGCATGCAATGAAGGAGCCTGTACTTGAGGAACATGTACACAGGTCAATTTACCTTGAAACCCATAGCAGCCAGGTGCAAAGAACTAGTATCACGCGTCACGCCGCACTATACTGATTATTTGTTGGCGTGATCGCTGTGTTGTAAGAAACTTTTACCCCCCTCCCTAGCGGAGACCGGACTCAATCCCTGTCCGTCCTCTCCTTGGCCGACCATCCCCTCCCGACGTAGGCTTTGGCTCGTTTCTGATTTCCCTGTTTTGCACTTGGTTCAAGAAGCGCCCACCCTGTATTATAGAACATAATCCTAGTAGGCCTATTATAGTTAGTCTTCAGTGCACGAATTTTTAGGATGGTGGACGAGGGTCGTTTGCAGGAATAGTCACATAGCCAGAAGAAAGCATGTATCTGTTTTTCAAACTTCCATGTCCCTTCTCTACAATCAAGGCATTGGCGATGTGTTGATATGTAAGATAGGCGCGATGCTAACATGATATGAATTGTGGCGGACCTACCCGTCTCGTCACAAGCGGCACAAACCCCCTCGCCGCCGGCGCATCGACCGACGCACGAGGGGTCGCGAGCTGGGCCTCTCGACTCGAGCGCAACTCCCTTGCTTCAAATTGATCGGAGCCGCCCGAGTCGCTCTCTCGCCGGTGTCTACTATCAGTGTAACGGGCCGCCAAGGCGCCGTCGCTCCCTTCACTATCCGGCCAAGACGGCTCTGAAACGGTCGCTCGTGAGAGGGTATAGAGCTCGGAGGCGTTGGAGTCCGACTCTGCCCCGTCCGCGGCCACCGGGTGGGTAGCAACCTGAGCGCCAGGATGGCCGCCTGTGCTCAAATCAGGGTTCGCTCCTCTCCGGGCAGACGACCCTCGCTTGGAGCTCCCCTTCACGGCCACGGGCTTCTTCGTTCGCTTGCCCGACCGTCCAGACCTCCGTCTTATCATATTACACGCCACAGCTCGTGTACTGGTGCCACCGACGGGCATCACTGAAGATTGTCTTTTCTCCGCAGGCCAAAACGCCCGAAACCACGGCCATTCGAGGGGTCCGAGCCCCAAGCCGCGCCAAAACGACATTATCAACTTCGAAACCAGGGAATGGAAAACACGGACAATATACTAGGTCGCTGCGTCGATTCGCAAACGGCAACCTAACCAGCTGGTACCAGGATCAATTTTACAACGCCCAGTGCGACCAGGTCGTTGTGTCGATCGATCGGCGGCCGGAGATCCGGACGACCGCCGTCAATTTGTTGCACGTACGGAGGCGAAGACGGCCCTCAAAGAAAAGACGGACCGCTTGCTCTCCGATGGATCACTGTCTCTTACGCCCGTAGGCAATGCACTGAATGCGGCTTCGCGCCGACTTCGAGAAAGACCAGAAACCGTATGCCCGTAGGCAACTAACCTTCGCCGGCCAACGACCGGCCTCGAGAGTGTCCTCAAATTCGCTCTCCTCCACTCACTCACAGGCTCGCTCGCCCGTAGGCGTTGACCGTATGCGGCTTCGCGCCGACTTCGAACTTTGCCCTGAAACACTCTGACGCGCGCTCGACGTCGCTCAGAACAGCATCGGTCGACCCCAGGCGCTTAAAAGGCCGGGGACCTAGCAATGCAATTGAGCTAACGCCTAGGGCACTAAGGGTAACGTAATTAGAGGCTGGTAACTGACTTACAGGGAACCGTTAACTACCCCGACGGATCGGTTGGCTGCGACCGATACGTTCGTTGCCGGCCTTGTACCGATGCGCACCGGCAACGAACCTTACAGGGCCTGTGACAATATTTTCCCTCTCTCGCTCCCTGCTCGTTAAGGGGAGGAAAGATGCGGCACGGAACAGGTAACACGGGAGTGAAATCCGCTTGTTGATATGACACTCCGTTTAAAAGTTATCGATAAATTAAGACCCACGGCGCGTAACCTCGGGGCACTCTTCCCGGGTCGATACCGATCAGGCCAGGCCTCCAGCGGCGCACCTACTGACAATGTTATCTTCGCCCGTCAATACAAGGGCCTCGCGGCGTGAAGGTTGCAGGCACTCAGTTGAACCTTCGCCGAAGAAACCAACACTCAATGACGAACTCACGGGGCAGACCGTGCCCGTCGAATACTCGAACAGGATACAAGGAACACGGGGAAAGACCGGGTGGCCTCCCTTCTAACGTAAATATCTCGAAAACTGTTCTACGGGCACTCACCGGTGCCGTGAGATGGATCAAGCAGCGGTCCTCGCTGCGTAGTTTGACACTAGCCGCTCGCCGATCGGACGAAAACCGACCGAGATATCGTCAATCAAAGTTAACACACACAACTACCAAGGCAGATGGCTACCTTAAGAAAGTCACAGTTACTCCCGCCTGTTTCGCGGAGGCAACTTTTATCGAACCACCACTGACAATTTCAACGGTCTCTGCACCGACCTCTCGCCGCGAGCAGGAAGGGCAAAATTATCTGAATGAACTGAGAGGGGAACCAACTGGACGAACGGACTAGGCCAACGCGCGCCTATCCCTTCTTTTATGATGCGCGGCGCCCGCCCGGAAGGACGAGCGTCTCAAGATGCACTGGATTCCGGTGTCGGCGGTTCGGCCGCGTGAAGTGAATCGCCCACGGGCCACCGATGAAACACGGACTCTAGCTGACACTGAACGAACTCTCAACACCGTGCAGAAAACTCACCACGCGCGTCGTGCGCCGGAGTGGACTCAACCCTTAACTCTCGAACACGCCGGTATGGCAAGCGATCACTCGACGCGGCCCTTCTACTCGGCCGAACGACAGACCAAAGTGTAAAGGAAAGATAATGTAATAGTCAAAGAATCGTTTTGTTATGCATGTATATCTATAAAGAGGCTCGGCGGCCGACAGAGTATGGCCGACCGCCTACACGACGGGGTCACTCTGTCCTATGTATCTTATGTTTCTACGCGCTCTCCTGCAGACTCGAGGCGCTGCAGCGTCGCCTTCACAGACCTGTGCTAGCGCGCGCGCTCGGGGGCGGGTGCCGAAGCCGTCCGACCGAGGCGCGAGTGCAATTCGTTTGCGTTGACTGAGGAACTGCGCGTCAATGATACTCCCTGTTTCCGAGGAAAGAAACAGTTACTCCACAAGGGCAAAGCGGCATACGATATATGCGCGGAAGAACACCCCGGACGCGGGCGGAGCTTCCCTCCCTCAGACCCCTAGCGCTGAGGCGTCGCCACCGAAGCTTTCACCGAGGCAGGTAGCACCCTCTCTCTGAAGCCCGGATGAAGATAATCAGTTGACTGTCGACAGTGAAGTCAACGGCTGATAGATCGATTCGGAGCGGTCAATCGCCGATGGAAAAGATGAGTACAGAATTGTTTACTCCTCGAGGGCAGCCCGAGTGCGGCCGCTGCTCCTCGTCCTCGGACCACTGGCGCCGAGGCGTCGCCCCGCGAAGACCCGATCGGTCGTGAACCACACGAGGCAGTTCTACCTACTGACTCTACCAGTCGAAACTATCCACCTTCTGCTGGAGGGGATTAAAAATCCAGATGACAACGAGCGTGCTCTGAAAGCGAGCGATGGGAAACACGGTATCAATTCACGTACGAGCCCTACCCGCGGCGTCCGTGGCCGTGCGGTGCCGAAGCGCAACGACCGGGCCGTCCAACGGGTGAATGATGAGTTAGCGCGGATATATGAATGTATATTAAGATTTCAACGGCCGGAGCCGGTCACCAGGTAACTGTCACACAACGTAGCTGATCGAGCAGGGAGGGAGCCCAAACCCTTACCCTACCGAACCTTTCGCATGCACCACGGAACGGGTCTTCCGACGGTCGGGGACCGCGGATAATCGAACCGGTATCAATTTGCCCTCGAACTCTTAACCGAAACAGCTATGACGCAGAAGAGCCGGGTTAGCAGCTATCTATACGCCACTGGATACGTTTTGGCCGGTAAACGACGTCGAATACCAAGGTATTGAGTGGTCGTCAGCGCGCCGTATATATCGTGATAAATGCAGAATCATACACAGAGTGTTGTCTTGCTACACGTATCCGACACTTAAGCAGAGCAGCGTGTGGCAGGCTTTATTCCACGGATGTTTTAACGATTTTTATAGATGTAGCTCTCTATATCCAGTCATTTGCCAATGCACGTAAATTCGACCGTAATTCGAATAAAATTCATATCTTTCGATCGGATACAGCTATCGCTTAGCTCTCAACGGCAATTCGGCAGCCAGATAATTTATCTTTCGAATGGTGTATTCAGAAATTCGATACCATTATCCGCGCAAATTTTATATGCGCCCAAAGTCAAAAGTTGCTGCTTGCACACTATACTTTGGCTATAAAACACGAATCGGTCTTCCGTAGGTGAAACTTTTCAACGTGAATTTTGACCGCTTAACGCCTCACGGCAAACTTGTAGCGAAACGATTTACCGGACGACTCGCGTATACCGCGAATTTCTATCGGCCATAGCTCCGGCGCTATAAGGGATCCCGCGACCCTACTTTGGCCGCCCATGTATTGTCAGTTACCAGCTTATGTTTCATATTCGAAAATTCGTCTTGTGGCATTTCCGCCACACTCCTCCCACCTTACCTTGATGCGGAGCATCCGTTGGCAAGATGCGTGCGTGGGTAAGCCTAGAGGGACCCCCCTCTAACGCCTACCTACCTGGAATCTTGGGAGATAACACTAACACGTTATCTCCCGATCAAGAAAGCAACACGAACACGTTTACATTTCAACAGAAACAGCAATGCAAATGTCAGTTATCACAAATTCACATAATCTTCTTTTCTTCCGTACATTCGAAGCCCTTTTCTCGTAGTCGAAGCTCCTTCCATCCAACGTTCGTATAGCCCTCGTTTCAGGCCTTGATTCCTCCGTCTCCAGCGCCATCGTTTCAGCGAGTCCCTCGGTCGGGACCATGACGGGAATCCTTTCCGTATATCCACGAAGCCTGTCAGCGGCTTCGTCTCCGTCTACAGCACAAAGCATTTCCATTCAGCGGCATGCTGAATCTCCACGTCTCTCGAACCACCAATGTTGCACCATCGTTCCATCACCATCTGCAACAAAAATTACAATTTACTTGTCGCAGGGCCTATCCTTCGGAAATTCCAGGCCAGAAGTGGGGAACCATCAATTCACCATTAGCGGTCTATCCTTTGGAAATTCCAGACCAGAAGTGGGGAATTCTCAACCAAACTCGTTTCAGTCAACCGTCCCGACGTCCAGAAGCGAGGTCTTCCGCTACGGGAGCTATCGGTCCAGCAGTAGAGTAACCGTCAATTAAACCACGTCGAACTGGGATCCTACAGTCCAGAAGTGGGGTAACCCTTCGCTAACTGAAAACGAAAAGTTTACGTGTGAGTCTCCGCTCACAGAAATCCAACGAGTCAGAAGTGGGATACTTTTTATGACGAAAGGAAAACGTATACGTGTGGATCTCCGTCCACTATTAACCAAAACGAGTCGTCGCGCGAGTCTCCGCTCGCTAAAAGCTAACCAGTCAGAAGTGGGGTACCTGCACACCAACTGAAAAGAAACTGTCTACGCTAGCATCGCTAGTCCCGAGGCCCTTTATTGCACCGTGAAACGCTACAGTGGCGTCTCGTATACGAAATGGATCATCAAAAGAAACGTAACCATGGTCTTCCGACCGTTCTCCGAAAAGTCCACCGAATTAATCGGTCCAATCTCCGTAAATCGCCACCTCTCCAACACGAACCGTTCATCGGTGCAACACACCGGCTTCAGGAACTGAGACAATCCACCGTGACAGAAACATCGCCAACTTGGCTTCGATTAGAGTGCGAGTATCCGAGCAACATCACGGATGCAGAATGGTCCAACAACAACTGGACGACTTACCGATCGCGTCCCCAGACACCGTTCCGCTACCAAGCACAGGCCAAGCGCTAACGAATCACGCTGGCTTTGGCAATTACAGCGCATAGAACACAGACAACAGGAACCTCAACTTCCGACCTCGCCCGATCGCTGGGTAACTACACGAGAGACAAGACCCGGAGACGCGCTTTAGGTGCTGATCAAAGATCGCAAACCATGTTCACACAAACTCCGAAGCAAATCCTCTTACCGACAACGTCAGCCTGACAGGTGTGAGTTATTCCAACTATTGGAGCCCCGACTTCCTACCTGACCCGTTGCCTACGGCGACAACGACTCGCTCAGGTGCGAGTAACTCCACGAACCAAATACCATCTGCTTAGTATCTCGTCTCAACGCCACGAGACTACCAACCTCATAAGCCCCTCTGTCTCTCCGCCAAGCTCCACCTAACTCGATTGCTAGGGGACTGGTAGCGAGAAAAGTCACCAAACGAGTCCCAGAACCTGCGATGATCACCCAACTCATCGCACTACCGTTGTCCTCAAAAGAAACCAGTGTCGAAACGAAAGAGCGACTCAGACCTTGAGTCTTCCGGCCAATGCTCGGACAGTCCCACCGTAGACAACACGGTCAGCAGATCGAAAATAAAATGAAAGACTGCACCAAGTCTTTATCGAATGAACGCCATTACGCGTTGCGCGAGACCCCACAGGCACCACTTTACTGTAGACCAACGGGTCCACTTTGTGACTACCGTGTGTGTCGTCTCGCGGAGAAGAAGGAACCAGATTTGGAGCCTTGAACAGAAACAGATTCATCAAAAGGAAACGTAAAATACTGTCAATCGACGTGTCTCAAACCAACCGCAATCAAGCGGAGACTAACCCCGCAATCCTTGTGCCGTCCCGACTTGTTGGACACATGGCAAAAATAACTGTAGTGTATCATAAAGCGAACTAAAATCGTATCCGTTACATCTCTAACCCACGCAATTAAGCGTTGTCTTTTAACGTTAGCCACTAGGGCCGCTGCACTCGACGAGGGCGTCGATGCAAGCGTCGGCTGGGTCTTCCGACGCTATCCACAACAGGCGCGGGGGACTCCGCGGGGATTGCACTGGATCCCACCAACTCTGTGTCACCAGGGAAAGGTCCGGCCTCCGTAGTAGGCTCTACGTCCTCTCCCGACACCCAGCTACGCGGGGTCTCACCGTAAAACTTCTTGAGTTTATCTACGTGGACTACCATCGCGTGCGAACGGACACTCCTCTGTATACGATACAGGACCGAGCTCAAGACTTGAATCACAAGGAAGGGACCGGTGTAGACACGAGTCCACTTGATCTTTCTTCCGCACCGTAACCTGGGGTAGTAGTAGTACACCCAGTCTCCGACGACGAACTTATTGGGCTTCACCCTAAGATCGTACGCCTTTTTCCTGCGTTCAGCGACGCGACCCAACTGCTCTCGTACCAGTTGGTAAGCCACTTCCATCCGCTCCTGCTGCTTCTCGACGTACTCTTCAACTTCCTCTGCAGGCGGTCGATCGCAGTCTGTCAGCTGCGCGAGAATCAAATCTAACGGCGTGTGATTCTCTCGACCAAGGAACAAGAAATTAGGAGTCCGTTGCGTCGCCTCGTGCTCCGTCGCACGATACGCGGCCATCACGTACGGCAAATGTAGATCCCAATCTTTCTGTTTCACTGAGACTACTTTACCAATCATTGCGTTCAACGTTCTGTGGAACCTTTCGATCATACCGTTCCCAGAAGGATGGTACGCCGTCGTTCGGACTTTGTCTATTTCCATGAGTTTGCACAGCTCCTGGAACAAAGCCGACTCGAAACACGACCCCTGATCCGTAAGAATCTGGCGCGGCATTCCGAAGCGCGAGAAAACGTTGACCATCAGTGTCTTTGCAACCGTGACTGCTTCTTGATTCTTGATGGGCAGAGCCTCTGCCCAACGAGAAAAGTAGTCAATCGCCGTCAGTATGTACTTGTGCCCACGGCTCGAAATTGGATGCGGACCGGTAATGTCTATACCAAACCGTTCCATTGGCTCACCAACGACCGGACACTGTAGGAGACCTTGTCTCGGAGGCTTTTCCCTCCGATACCGAGCACAATTATCACAACTCTGGCACCAACGTCGTACGTCGTCTTTCCAACTCGGCCAATAAGCACGACGTTTCACCTTTTCGAGGCTCTTCCGCAGCCCGAAGTGTCCACCGCCAAAGCCACCGTGTATGACTTTGAACAACTCCTTACGTATCTGGATCGGAACAACCAGCTGATACATCTCAGTGCCCCCGGTACCTCCGTGTATGTACCGTCTGAAAAGCACTCCTTGCCGAACCTCTAACAGATCCCAATGGCTCAGGATTGTTTTTGTCTCACCACTCAACCGTGCTGATTCAAGTTCGTTAGGTTGGCGACCCAACTCTTTCCAGCCCAAGACCGGACCAACCCTGATGTCGGACAACTGTTCTCTGCGTAACGTTTCTTGCGTCCAGCCCGTCTCTTGGCCGGCTATATTCTCGTACGTAGCGGTGGGTCTCATTGCCTCAACAGGGCAGACCCACGCCGTATTCTCAAATGTCTCATCATTCTCTTCTGTCTCTTCCGTTACCTCTCCCATCGGTCCACGCGACATGGCGTCCGCGTTACCGTGCTGTGTTCCCGCTCGATGAACGATTTCGAAGTCGAACTCCTCCATCGTTTCAAGCCAACGTGCCTGCTGACCAATGGGTTCCGGAGTCTTCCGTAGCCATTGCAGCGCTGAATGATCAGTACGTAACCGAAACCGTTTTCCTAGGAGATACTGTCTAAACTCCTTCAGGAAATAAATCACAGCTAAAAGTTCCCGCCGTGTCACATTGTAATTCCGTTCGGCCGTAGATAACAATCGGCTCGCGTAACAGATTACCCTCTCCTCACCATCCTGCACCTGGGACAAAACCGCACCAATCGCGAAGGCCGAGGCGTCCGTATCTAGGATATACTGACCCTCGTCTTCTGGCAATGACAAAATCGGAGCAGACACCAGTCTCTTCTTCAACTCCACGAAAGCCGCCTGACATTCCTCAGACCATCGGAACGGGACGTTCTTCCGAGTCAGAAAATGAAGAGGTTGGGCCACAACCGCAAAGTCGAGAATGAAACGCCGATAATACGAACAGAGACCAATAAACGATCGAACCTCACGTAGGTTCTTAGGAACAGTCCAACCCTCCACAGCCGTAATCTTGCTCGGGTCCGTCGCGACACCCTGCTCGCTCAGGATATGCCCAAGAAAAAGTACCTCGCGCTGCATTAGGTGGCACTTCGATGGCTTAAGCTTTAGGTTGTATTCCTGCAACCGCTTAAAGACCATTTCGAGTCGCTTCATGTGCGTCTCAACGTCACGAGAAAACACAATGATATCATCAAGATACACGAGACAGATGTCGTAATTCAAGCCCGTTAGAACCAAATTCATCAGCCGACAAAACGAAGCAGGACTGTTACACAGGCCGAAGGGCAGTACCTTGAACTGGAAGCTACCTCTCCGCGTGATAAACCCAGTCTTATGCTTATCCTTCGGATGCAAGGCCATCTGGTGATAACCTGCTCGTAGATCGAACGTACTATACCAACGGGCACCACCAAGGGTATCTAAACTTTCACGTATCAACGGCAAAGGATGAGCATCCTTCCGTGTCTTCAAATTCAGCTGGCGGTAGTCAATGCAGAAACGCATGCTACCGTCCTTCTTCTTCACCATAACCACGTTTGAGGCCCACTCCGATATCGAAGGCTCAATGATCCCCTGGGACAACATGTCCTCCACTTGCCGATCGATCTCCGGTATCATCATTAGCGGTTGCCGTCTCAGCGGCTGACGAACCGGTCGCTCCTGTTGCGTGTCGATCTCGTGCTGAATCACAGACGTAAAACCAAGGTCCAATTCACTGAGTGAGAACGTCGTTCGATAAGCCATGATGAGCTCTCGAAGCCGTTCCTTTTCGTCTGGGGAGACTGCTCCAGGCACTTCCTCCCACAGGCGTTTTAACACTGACTCCGCTACTACGTCGTCTGGCTGACTGGCGGTCGCACGAACCATAGACGTAGGCGCTCGCACACTGTTTTCACGTGCCGTTGCACTCGTAACGTTCAGGAGCTCCACCCGCTCCAATCGACACTCTGTTTTGCCCTGCACTGTCAAATCTTTATCGCTAACGTTTAACATCCGTACCCACACCGTTGGCTCCTTTCCCGATACCAACGTTCGTCCAATCACCAACCCTTTCGTCACTTCAACCGGCGTCGTCGTCCACACGTCCGTGTCCACTCGCAGATGCGGGTATACAACAGATGCTGGAACGTCGACCTCACACCTTGCTGGAACCACGATGTCTTCTTGCACAATGATCCTGCGGCACATCGTTTCGGTTGCCGCTTCTCGTAAAGGAATCTGTGTGTCGCCCAAGTAGACGTTTCTTCCTGCAAAGTCCCATCGTGCCTGATTGGCCTCAAGCCACGATAGACCCAGGATAACCTCGTTCACCTGATCTGTTACCAAGCAATGCAACGGGTACGACTGTTTCCCGATGCACACTTGCAGCGTCGCTTCACCATCTACTCTGATTTCGCTACCGTTCGCCGCCAATAGTCTTTGGTGCGAAGGCGTCATTACCGATTTAACCATAAAGCGTCGTGGGACCAGAGACATTTCGCTCCCTGAGTCCAGTAGACAGTTCCTGCGTACTCCGTCTACGCGAGCCACAACATAAGCCATGCGGCTTCCCTTCACCAGCCTGTTCTGCGCCTTCTCCGGCGCCGGCTCATTCTTAGTCGGTTCACTAACTTTCCCGTTGTCACGTTGTTCTGGTAACTGTTGCGTACAGAACTTTTGTGAATGCCCTTTTTGTCGACATCGAAAGCATTCCATCTCTGCGTTTCGGAATCGTGGCGGAAACTCACGTCGCTGAAAAGCTGGAGCTTCGTTCCTCCACGGTCCGTCCGGTGCTCTTCCCGGATTCCTCCAGTTCTCAAACGGTTTATCCGAAGTGAAGTCGTCCTTGGGTCTCGTTACCAAGCGGCTTACTTCCTTTGTCAAATTCCGAATTGCACTTTCTAAATCGTCTATGCGATGATTCTGCTGATCGTTAGACGGCTGCACCGTCCGATCCTCTTTCGCAGCTTTTACTCGCCCTTGCCTGCGGTCGCCGTCTCCTCCAGACGTAGACGAGCGGCCGTAGGCCTCGAGTCTCACTGCGTGCTTGTACGCCGATTCCAGGCTGACGGGCTCTCGCTCCCGCACCTTCTGCGCTAGTTCCTGATTGGACAGCGCGTCTAGAAACGCGTCACAAGCAATCGTTTCAACGAGCTCGCTCGACGGCCCAGGATACGCTAAAACCATAAGTCGCCTGACCTCTTGAACCACACTGCTCAACGGTTCGTTATTCGTCTGACGGTATGCACGTAGCTTTACCCGGTACAGGCTCGTCTGTTCTTCCGAACCGTACCTTGCTTTCAATTTATCAACCAACGCCTGCCAAGTAACGTCGCCCTGGGCACCCATGTCCCATAGCAACTGCGAAGCTGGCCCCGTCAAGGCACACATCAATTGGTCGGCCTTCTCTCGGTCGCTCCAATTGTTGCACCTGGCACAGACTTCGAACTTCGCTAGAAAAGCAGCGATGGCCGTCTTGCCGTCGTACTTCTCAAGCTTGATACGGATACCACGGTCAGCTGGACTCCGACCTCTCGTCTCCCGATCCACAGACCGACGTTGCGAACCCGCGCGGTGACGGCGTCTCCTGGGACGGTCGTCGTCGTCGCTAGTCTCACCTTCATCGACTGTGCTGGAAACTACAGGCCGTTTCTCATGCCTTCCGCTCACATGTAGGATCGATTTCCGTTCCGTTCGCACTTTCGCCGGAGACGCGTCTTCTTCGCTGGACGTCTCCTCTCTTCTGGCCCTTCTCGGCCGTCGTTCGTTCTGCCCCTCTCGCTCACGGCTCTTGTCGGCACGATGCTTCGTGGAGGAAGTCATCGGCTTGCGGTAGACACCCGCCTCATCTGAGGCCTCTCGCTCACGTTCCTTGTCGGCACGATGCTTCGTGGAGGAAGTCATCGGCTTGCGGTAGACACCCGCCTCATCTGAGAACCGTAGTTTTCTGGGCCTCTCGCCCTTCTTATGCGCCTGACGACTGACACTTTGTTTATCCGGAGTTGTACGCCGATAATTGATGTCCGCCTCTGTGGACGCGTCATCCGACGATAACAACCTCCGTTTCGAACTTGATCCCCGTGGAGCCACTGTCGGTAAATCACGATACACGGTATCATCAGGCGCCCAGCCGTCGATCGGGACGGTAGACCGATGAACCCGTTCAGGCCTGTCTCGGTAGCCTGTTTCCCTAGGGTCTCCTGCCCTAGCATCACGTACTACAAGTCTCCGGACCTCCGGCGGTCCACGTAACCTCGATGGCATCACCTCCATCGGCACTGTCTCACGCGGGTCTGACCGGAACTCTGGATACGACATCGAACGGGACGCCTGAACCCAAGGCGCTTCCCTTTCCCGAACGACAGGCACTGTCAATTCTTCGAACCGCTGTGTCATCCGCGCCATGCTCTCGCGCAGGTACGACACCTCGGCCCGAACATCGGATGCGTCGTCTCTCCGCGACGACCTTGATTCTGCTGACCCTCTTTCCGCATTCACTAAACTGTCCCTACGTTCCGGACACTGCGGACGGTAGCTTTGACTGTCTACCTGTCTCACACTTGGTCTTTCAGCGGCTGCTAAACCTGCTGAACTTCGTTCACTGAAATTAACAAGTAACCGTGCGTCTTCTGAAGCAACTGGGGAACCAGATCGTAACCGTCGTGCCTGGCGTCCATCACCAGTCTCTTGAGACTCCGGAACAGAACGAAGCCAATTCTCAACTCCCACAGTAGCCGAAGAACGAGGATCCCGAACATCGACAGCAGCAGAAGCGATTGGACCGACTGCACCAAAGTCATCAGGCGAAACCTGCTGCGAAACTTTTGGACGAGCACCGGAATATTCACCAAAACGAACATCAGGACGAGCCAAATTCCTGGAACCAACATCTGTAGCTACAACTTCGTAATTGTGCCGTGGCGGAAAAGACAACTTCGCCTGCGCCACCCTTTCTCCGTCTGATTCAACTTCACCCGCCGCAGCTTGTCCTGCGGCAACCAGAAGCGAGTCAAAATGTACCCCACTTCTGGTACCACTTTGTGGCGGACCTACCCGTCTCGTCACAAGCGGCACAAACCCCCTCGCCGCCGGCGCATCGACCGACGCACGAGGGGTCGCGAGCTGGGCCTCTCGACTCGAGCGCAACTCCCTTGCTTCAAATTGATCGGAGCCGCCCGAGTCGCTCTCTCGCCGGTGTCTACTATCAGTGTAACGGGCCGCCAAGGCGCCGTCGCTCCCTTCACTATCCGGCCAAGACGGCTCTGAAACGGTCGCTCGTGAGAGGGTATAGAGCTCGGAGGCGTTGGAGTCCGACTCTGCCCCGTCCGCGGCCACCGGGTGGGTAGCAACCTGAGCGCCAGGATGGCCGCCTGTGCTCAAATCAGGGTTCGCTCCTCTCCGGGCAGACGACCCTCGCTTGGAGCTCCCCTTCACGGCCACGGGCTTCTTCGTTCGCTTGCCCGACCGTCCAGACCTCCGTCTTATCATATTACACGCCACAGCTCGTGTACTGGTGCCACCGACGGGCATCACTGAAGATTGTCTTTTCTCCGCAGGCCAAAACGCCCGAAACCACGGCCATTCGAGGGGTCCGAGCCCCAAGCCGCGCCAAAACGACATTATCAACTTCGAAACCAGGGAATGGAAAACACGGACAATATACTAGGTCGCTGCGTCGATTCGCAAACGGCAACCTAACCAGCTGGTACCAGGATCAATTTTACAACGCCCAGTGCGACCAGGTCGTTGTGTCGATCGATCGGCGGCCGGAGATCCGGACGACCGCCGTCAATTTGTTGCACGTACGGAGGCGAAGACGGCCCTCAAAGAAAAGACGGACCGCTTGCTCTCCGATGGATCACTGTCTCTTACGCCCGTAGGCAATGCACTGAATGCGGCTTCGCGCCGACTTCGAGAAAGACCAGAAACCGTATGCCCGTAGGCAACTAACCTTCGCCGGCCAACGACCGGCCTCGAGAGTGTCCTCAAATTCGCTCTCCTCCACTCACTCACAGGCTCGCTCGCCCGTAGGCGTTGACCGTATGCGGCTTCGCGCCGACTTCGAACTTTGCCCTGAAACACTCTGACGCGCGCTCGACGTCGCTCAGAACAGCATCGGTCGACCCCAGGCGCTTAAAAGGCCGGGGACCTAGCAATGCAATTGAGCTAACGCCTAGGGCACTAAGGGTAACGTAATTAGAGGCTGGTAACTGACTTACAGGGAACCGTTAACTACCCCGACGGATCGGTTGGCTGCGACCGATACGTTCGTTGCCGGCCTTGTACCGATGCGCACCGGCAACGAACCTTACAGGGCCTGTGACAATATTTTCCCTCTCTCGCTCCCTGCTCGTTAAGGGGAGGAAAGATGCGGCACGGAACAGGTAACACGGGAGTGAAATCCGCTTGTTGATATGACACTCCGTTTAAAAGTTATCGATAAATTAAGACCCACGGCGCGTAACCTCGGGGCACTCTTCCCGGGTCGATACCGATCAGGCCAGGCCTCCAGCGGCGCACCTACTGACAATGTTATCTTCGCCCGTCAATACAAGGGCCTCGCGGCGTGAAGGTTGCAGGCACTCAGTTGAACCTTCGCCGAAGAAACCAACACTCAATGACGAACTCACGGGGCAGACCGTGCCCGTCGAATACTCGAACAGGATACAAGGAACACGGGGAAAGACCGGGTGGCCTCCCTTCTAACGTAAATATCTCGAAAACTGTTCTACGGGCACTCACCGGTGCCGTGAGATGGATCAAGCAGCGGTCCTCGCTGCGTAGTTTGACACTAGCCGCTCGCCGATCGGACGAAAACCGACCGAGATATCGTCAATCAAAGTTAACACACACAACTACCAAGGCAGATGGCTACCTTAAGAAAGTCACAGTTACTCCCGCCTGTTTCGCGGAGGCAACTTTTATCGAACCACCACTGACAATTTCAACGGTCTCTGCACCGACCTCTCGCCGCGAGCAGGAAGGGCAAAATTATCTGAATGAACTGAGAGGGGAACCAACTGGACGAACGGACTAGGCCAACGCGCGCCTATCCCTTCTTTTATGATGCGCGGCGCCCGCCCGGAAGGACGAGCGTCTCAAGATGCACTGGATTCCGGTGTCGGCGGTTCGGCCGCGTGAAGTGAATCGCCCACGGGCCACCGATGAAACACGGACTCTAGCTGACACTGAACGAACTCTCAACACCGTGCAGAAAACTCACCACGCGCGTCGTGCGCCGGAGTGGACTCAACCCTTAACTCTCGAACACGCCGGTATGGCAAGCGATCACTCGACGCGGCCCTTCTACTCGGCCGAACGACAGACCAAAGTGTAAAGGAAAGATAATGTAATAGTCAAAGAATCGTTTTGTTATGCATGTATATCTATAAAGAGGCTCGGCGGCCGACAGAGTATGGCCGACCGCCTACACGACGGGGTCACTCTGTCCTATGTATCTTATGTTTCTACGCGCTCTCCTGCAGACTCGAGGCGCTGCAGCGTCGCCTTCACAGACCTGTGCTAGCGCGCGCGCTCGGGGGCGGGTGCCGAAGCCGTCCGACCGAGGCGCGAGTGCAATTCGTTTGCGTTGACTGAGGAACTGCGCGTCAATGATACTCCCTGTTTCCGAGGAAAGAAACAGTTACTCCACAAGGGCAAAGCGGCATACGATATATGCGCGGAAGAACACCCCGGACGCGGGCGGAGCTTCCCTCCCTCAGACCCCTAGCGCTGAGGCGTCGCCACCGAAGCTTTCACCGAGGCAGGTAGCACCCTCTCTCTGAAGCCCGGATGAAGATAATCAGTTGACTGTCGACAGTGAAGTCAACGGCTGATAGATCGATTCGGAGCGGTCAATCGCCGATGGAAAAGATGAGTACAGAATTGTTTACTCCTCGAGGGCAGCCCGAGTGCGGCCGCTGCTCCTCGTCCTCGGACCACTGGCGCCGAGGCGTCGCCCCGCGAAGACCCGATCGGTCGTGAACCACACGAGGCAGTTCTACCTACTGACTCTACCAGTCGAAACTATCCACCTTCTGCTGGAGGGGATTAAAAATCCAGATGACAACGAGCGTGCTCTGAAAGCGAGCGATGGGAAACACGGTATCAATTCACGTACGAGCCCTACCCGCGGCGTCCGTGGCCGTGCGGTGCCGAAGCGCAACGACCGGGCCGTCCAACGGGTGAATGATGAGTTAGCGCGGATATATGAATGTATATTAAGATTTCAACGGCCGGAGCCGGTCACCAGGTAACTGTCACACAACGTAGCTGATCGAGCAGGGAGGGAGCCCAAACCCTTACCCTACCGAACCTTTCGCATGCACCACGGAACGGGTCTTCCGACGGTCGGGGACCGCGGATAATCGAACCGGTATCAATTTGCCCTCGAACTCTTAACCGAAACAGCTATGACGCAGAAGAGCCGGGTTAGCAGCTATCTATACGCCACTGGATACGTTTTGGCCGGTAAACGACGTCGAATACCAAGGTATTGAGTGGTCGTCAGCGCGCCGTATATATCGTGATAAATGCAGAATCATACACAGAGTGTTGTCTTGCTACACGTATCCGACACTTAAGCAGAGCAGCGTGTGGCAGGCTTTATTCCACGGATGTTTTAACGATTTTTATAGATGTAGCTCTCTATATCCAGTCATTTGCCAATGCACGTAAATTCGACCGTAATTCGAATAAAATTCATATCTTTCGATCGGATACAGCTATCGCTTAGCTCTCAACGGCAATTCGGCAGCCAGATAATTTATCTTTCGAATGGTGTATTCAGAAATTCGATACCATTATCCGCGCAAATTTTATATGCGCCCAAAGTCAAAAGTTGCTGCTTGCACACTATACTTTGGCTATAAAACACGAATCGGTCTTCCGTAGGTGAAACTTTTCAACGTGAATTTTGACCGCTTAACGCCTCACGGCAAACTTGTAGCGAAACGATTTACCGGACGACTCGCGTATACCGCGAATTTCTATCGGCCATAGCTCCGGCGCTATAAGGGATCCCGCGACCCTACTTTGGCCGCCCATGTATTGTCAGTTACCAGCTTATGTTTCATATTCGAAAATTCGTCTTGTGGCATTTCCGCCACAGAATCAGGCAACGGAAATTGTGATGTCCAATCAGTCTACCTGTGTGACATAGCTTGGTATCTCTTACAAAGTTTACTAAGGCAGCAGAAGTTTGACTCAAGGCAACAGATGTAAGTGTACACAAGGGTCATGGCGTACCATCCAGTACTCAAGTGCTTGGCGTACCATCCACCCAAGGTCAACGTGCTGCTGCAGTCCTGTAAGCCTGATGTACAAGGGGATGGTAACAATCATTGGATTGTACTAGGAAACACAAACTGCCATTGCAAGGCCTGAGAAATGTGATGAAAACCTTTATCCTTAGAGCCACAAGTACTATCACAATACATGAACCGCTCGTGAATAAGCTGGTGCCCTGCACTTGACATTAGGTAAATGAAGATAATTAGCTAATGAAGTAAATAGATGTTGCAAATCATCAAAAACATTCACCAAGCATTGTATGAAATAAGAAGAAGGCTTAATTCTCAATGGCAACCTAAGCACTGGGCTAGTGCCCGACGTCCTTTAAAAAGGACAGTATGGAAAGTACTGATAATGTAGCACGAATCAATAAATAAGTTATCAGCCATGTTACTGCACCAAGTTGATGAGATTACTGAAACCACAACTTCATTTGTTGGGTTTTACCACTTTGGGCACTAATGGGTTAATAAAATATGCCTAAGTAATTTGTTATTAATTCAGATATGCTAAACAAAATGCTAATTCAAAATATGCCAAAGTGAAATGCATGCATTATTATATTCATTCATTCATTCATTCATTCTGAGAATTTATATAGCGCCTCTTCAAGATATCTACTCAGAGGCGCTCTCTGCACTAACTAGCCGAAATGATGTTAAGTTAACAGTCATAGCGAGCAAAAAATAACAACAAGTTGCAAAACAAAACACAGTTAGCTGAAAGAGTCACCAGTGGCATATGTGAAAGTGCTAAAGAAAAATATGCTTTGAGTAAAATATGCTAAAGTAACATTAAATTTTTTTGAAGCAAATTATACTTAACTAAATTTTGCTCTGGTAATATATGCTATAGTGACCAATTTAAGCGAATTGGATATTATGATCATTTTGCATTGTGCTCCAACATGGATCTTTTTTACGCCAAGGTTATCGAAGGTTTTTTCGTGAAGAGAACTCGTGATACGAAAGAAACTGCTGCCTACCTCTTCCTCATGACTAGATATCTCGAGAGCATCTACAAAGTGAGTGACTCATTGATAGTTCATCATCTCTAGTCATTATAGTCATTGCTGTCGTGTTCTTGTACGTTGGGTTACGTATGGTGTTGTCACATCACCATAAAATGTGACACCATCACATGTGTCATCGTTGAATAAGTCACCAGCACACTTCTCACCGTCAAACATGTCACTATCATACTTGTCATCATTGAATATTATCACTATCAACCATGTCGCCATCAAGTGTGTCATCATCATACTTGTCACATAGGACATGTGTCATCTTATGTGACAAATATTTGATGGGTCTTGGCTCAAAACGGGTCATTTCCTGTGTTGGATGGAATGGCCTTCCAAAATTTACGGTTTCATAGATACAGGGTTGAACAACTTCTTACCACCTTTCCAATGGCTTAATTAGCAATGATTGCTTTTTTTTAACTTAACGAATTTTAAAATTTTAATTCAATTCACGTGTAATTTTGTACAGTTAAAAGTAATACAATAAGTCTTCATCTAATTGCGTGCTGCATTTCAACTTCATATAGCGTTCTTGGACAACGTTTAAAAGGTGTCTAACATGGATTTCATATGTGCAATTTTTTCAATTGACCATGCCCATTGCCCAGGTTTGCGCGCTTTCATTTTGTGCCGATATACCTCGTACCATGACTATCAAATGTGTCATCATCATCATTATCATCATCATTATTATCATCAACAACACTATCATCATCATCATCATACCGATCTTGTTCTCATCAACAATCAACTACTGACACTCTTTAAGTAGAAGTTCTTAACTTTCAATGCTGTCAAGACCATCACTCCAGTAATTGTGTCAATGCCATTCCAAGCATGGAGAAAGGAGGTGGGTGACGCTATTTAATTCAATTTGTTTTTGATCCAATAATTTGTATGTTCACGGATTTGTGTTTTAAAATTAATTGAAGTGTTCATTGGAAAAAACAACAACAGTTAAATGTAAAGCTGTTAATTGTTGGAACTTATAGAAATATTGAAACCGCCAAAAGAGGTGTTCAAGGGACTAAGCTCTGTGATTACTTATGGAAATTTTTAAGGCAAAATAACCGATTCGTGGCTTTTCATGATGCACCGTATTTCGTTTTAGAGCAAATCACTTCTTGGCTATAAGCGTCATTTCAAGCAAGCCAAAGAATCTTCTGATGGAGTTGAGGAGAAATTGATGGTTTTTGATGTTTTCAATGAGTCGTCTGCAAAAACAAAGGTATTATTGTTTTTATTTAAATAACCCGGTTTATATAGCACCATTTTAAGAGAAGCTTAAATGAGAGAGAGAGAGAGACAGGCTATATTAGCTTAGGTATTCATTGGCTTTTATATTAAATACTAAATAGCTTAATATCAAGGAAAAAATTTAAAAAATAATTAATTAATGCTAATCAATATTTAATCAGTTGAATAATTTTTAAAGTCAGTGGAAAAGACTAGAAATGTTTAATGTTCCCTCGTATGACATGGCTAAGAAAATGGCGCTAATTGCTCTTGTTCCCATTTGCACGAACCGCAACGATGCAGAATAGAGCCTTTTCTGTGATCGGCCAGTTGTCTTGAATGGGCTCCCACAGGAGTTACGTCTACTTTCTGGGGTCATTACTTAAACATTTTTTATTAAACTCAAAACTGTCCTTTTTTGCCATGCTAGAGTCGGGAGCGCTTCTGAGTAGTCCCCCTTGAAGAAGCGCTATATAAATTCTTGAATGAATGAATGAATGAATTAATCGAGTCAGCCTCTCATGACTGCTGTGGCAGCCTCTATTCATTCATTGAATGCATATGTACAGCGCCTCTTCGATTTATTCAATGCCTGCTTCATGCATTAAAGAACTATTCAAAATCATCAATCCACACATAATTATATAAAAGCACACACATACCAATTTAAAGATGGGAGAGAAAAAATCAAAGATAATAATTATTAGAAATCTTATTAAACATTAAGTTTATCTTTGAACAATCACCTCCTGCAACCGTTGTTGTTGATTTCAGCTGATTCTTATATGAATAATGAAAAACGTAAAAGAGGTGTTTTAGGGACTGCTGTATTTCATGCTGTAGGCTTTGACAGTGTCTGAGATGTTTGGTAAGCATCTCATGCAACTGCATGGCTTGACAGCGGAGAAGGCTACGACGATTCTCGATCTGTATCCAACTCCTAAGTCGTACGTACATGTAATTCGTAACTGTAACCCTAATCGTAGATTTATATAGCGCATTTTAGAGAGAACCGCATCTTTGTCCTGCTCAATGGAGAACTTGGTAAACATTTTCTATGGTTGATGGCTGGGATTCATTGAAGAAATTTTAATATGGAATGTTTAAGAAGAAGGTTAATGATTTATTACAGCGCTCGCCGTGTGACTTGTTTTTTTTAGAGTGTTCGCTTGCATTGGACACCTTTACAATGGTTAAAAACGATGGTATAATTTGAATTGACCTCTTTCCTGTAGACACCTTTTTTGGTGATATCTTGCATATGTAAATAGTTGGACACTGCGCGTGATCAGTTATAATTGCTTTATGAGTTTGAAACTATTCCTATGTGTGTATTGACTGTGACGAAGTCCTTCAATGACATTATTCATTATTATTGTACAGCGCCATAGATATTCTGTTGTATGGACGCGTGACTTTTGTGAACTTTGAAGGAAGGAGGGTAGTTATAGTAGACATAATTATTATGTTGTATTGTAATTATTGTGATGACGGTGCTGTGGAATCTTTAGGGTTGATTAAAAGTTGTTATAGGGTGGGGAGGGTCAAGGTTCGATCCTCCTACCCAACGAAGACTTAGCAATGGAGCCTGAAGTACCAGTGTGTGGTTGCATCCTATGAAATCATCTTCTGTGTTCTGTTTTATGCAAAGATGTAAAAACTGACAAAAGCCTCATAAGAATCTGGAAAACGTTGTTCCACTCAGCCGGTCATTTTGTTAAGACCTTCAGCAAGCTGTTCACTCACAATTTCTTTGCCAGTATTGTTCCTTTGTGTAGTCGACACCCTAGTCTTTGTTTCCATTGTTAAGTCTTCTTTTCACTCCCCAACTTTACTTGGCTCATAGTTTGATCGGTGACAGTGTGTTTGTATAGCGCCTCTTCAATTTATTCAATTCCTGCTTCCAAAATCATCAATCCATATGTATATAGAAAAGCACACACACGTCTTCTTCTTCTTTGGTTCTCTGCCGTCAGGCAGGTTCATATGTCCAATGACGCCACGCATATCTGTTCTGTGCATCCATCTTTAGCCCTCTGTAACCGTCCTTTGTCATCATCCAGTCCAGTAGCATTGTTCTTGGTCTTCCTCTTGTCTTTTTCCCCTCCATTCTTCCTTCGATGATATCCCGTACTATGGTGTCACTCCTCATGATGTGTCCAATCCAGTTTCTCTGTCGCCTCCGTATTGTCTCCATCATTGATCGTTCCTCTCCCACCATCTGCAGTATTTCTTCGTTTGTCTTGTGTTCCATCCAGCTGACACGCTTCATTCTTCGCCAAATCCACATTTCGAAAGCCTCCAATCTTCTTATGTCATCCTTTCTCATTGTCCATGTTTCTGACCCATACAGGACCACACTCCACACCAGCGTCTTGACCATCCTCTTTTTAAGGCTCATATTTAGTTTTCCTCTGAGGAGTTCCCCTCTTTTGTTGAATGCGTCTTTTCCCATGGCTATTCTTCTTTTTATTTCTATATGGCATCTTGCATCATCTGTGACCATACTTCCTAGGTAACAGAATTTCTCCACGTGCTCTATTTCCTCTCCGTTTAATGTGATCTTAAGAATTGCTTTCTTTCCTCCTTTGCTTATCCTCATAGCCTTTGTCTTTTTGATGTTTATTTTCATGTCGTATTCTGATGATATCATGTTCAATCGATCCATCATTCTTTGTAATCCTTCTTGAGTGCCTGCCAACATTGCCTGATCGTCCGCAAACCTCAGAGCTTTTATCAGTCTTCCTCCTACCTTTATCCCCTCATTCACTTCTTCCAGTGTTTCTCTTACAATTTCTTCTATATAGATATTAAACAATATTGGGGATAGTGGGCATCCTTGCCTCACACCTCTTCCTATCTTTCCTGGTTCCGAGTATTCACCATCAATTCTTATTTTCACCTTCTGTCCCATATATAGATTACCTATCAATCTCCTTTCCTGCCATTCCACTCCTATTCGTCTTAACGCACTCATCAGCTTCTTCCAATCGACCCTGTCAAATGCTTTTTCATAGTCAACGTAGCATATGAATATGTCCTGTCCATGCTGGATGCTTCTTTCTGTTAGAATTCTCAGTGCTGCAATCGCGTCTCTTGTTCCTCTTCCCTTTCTGAAGCCAAATTGATCCTCTCCAATGCATTTATCATTTTCTGCTCTTGCCTGTAGTCTTTTCGTGATAACTCTTAGTAGAATCTTTGATGCATGGGTAAGGAGACTTATAGTGCGGTGGTCCTCGCATGTTGTTGCGTTTGGCTTTTTCTTGATTGGAATCATTATTGTTTGCATGAAGTCTTCCGGCCACTCTCCAGTATTGTAGATGTCCTGGCACAGCCGCACCAGTTCTCCCATTGCCTTCTCTCCTAGGTTCCTCAGTATCTCAATGGGGATGTTATCTATTCCCTCTGCCTTGTTGTTTTCATATCACTGATTGCAGCCATGATCTCCTCTTTGAGCACCTCCAGTCCTCTGTCATTTCCATTCTGTGCTTGTGCCTGTTCCTCCTCACACGTACCAATTTTTAAATGGTAGAGAAAAACCAAAGATAATAATTATTAGAAATCTTATTAAACATCAATCACCGCCAGAAACCGTTGTTATTGATTTCAGCTGATTCTTATAAGAAAATTAAAAAACGTAAAAGAGGTGTTTAAGTGACTTCAGTTATTTTTCAAACATTTTCTGCGAACAGTCTCTCGTTCGAGATACATCTGTGACCTGTGGTTGACTTATTAGTGTTTTAAAGGCTTCTGAAGACCAATTTGCATCACCATGGTTGAACTGGAAATAACTCCGAGTGGGCTTCTTGAAGAGGCGCTATATAATTTCTTTAAATGAATAATAAATTCTCATAGTTCTGATAGTCATAATGAGCTGTTCTGAACTTTAGAAGGAGTGGATATCAAATGCAGTTGTATAATAGAATGAAGCGCATGTAATGATTGCTTGCTCTTCATATTCCAGACTCTTCCATGCTTATCAGATGTGCAACAGCGAAAAGGAACGCAACGAACTTCTCGCCAACCTCAAATATGGAATGACCAAAAGGTATCAAAATCATTTCCATCGCTACACGAACTGCATAATTTTTACTTTGACACTTCAGGAAGTATTTCACTCATGATTGCTAAATGCCCATAATGCATGCTTACTAATACTAAGCATTGCTTAGTAAGCATTATAATGAGCTTAGAAATAGCATACTAGTACTTCTGATGTCGCTGGTACTACTGCTACTGTTGCGAGAATGCTAATTACGTTTGTTATGTCACAGTGTTGTTACACAGCTCCTCCGTTTGTTTGTATGTGCACTTGTTATAGCGCCCCTTCAAGCTCTCTCTACTCAGAGTCGCTCCCGATGCAGAGCGGACACTGCATCGGAGTTTCACGCCGAAGCGCTGAGCAATTGTGAGTGAATGACTTGCTCAAGGTCCTTACGCGGCGAGATGGAGTCGAACCTCGAACCTTCCAGCTCCAAGGCAACGACGCCACCACTACACCACCGCCCCCCACAAGTGATCAGACACTGTTGCCATTTTCTGTTGGTACTACTGTTTTGTACTATTATTATTATTATTGTGTTAGTTTAAGCATCATTCTGCAGGCAGTTAATTTATTGACGTGTTGCAAGCAAATATATGGCGATATGTAAGCGTAAAACAGGTGCTTAAATGACTGATATGTACATTACAATCCGGTTTGACAATGCTCAGATCGAACTGGATATACCTGCTGCTGCTGTCATTATTACTACTGTTTATAAGAATAATAGTAGTAATAATAATGATAATAACAATGATAGTGATAATAATAATAATAATTGTTATAATAATTATTATTATTCTGATTTTTTATAAGAGCAATGTTATATAATTTAGACAGGTCATATTGTTAGTATTAGTATCATTATTATTATCATCATTATTATTATTATCATTATCGTCATCATCAATATATTATTATTATTATGTTAATAATTTGAATGATAACATTAAAATAATGATTATGCAGTCTAAAAATTATCCTTTGTTACCAAACAATGAACGTTCACATGCCTAGCGAGTCTGTGATTATTGTTTGTCGTTATTTTGATGGTTCATCACTGTTTTTCTTTTGTATAGGAACTTTGGCAAGCAGCTGAGCAAATCGATTGCACTTCTCTACTATTCATCTGGTCAATTGCCGTAGCTCGGACAACTTGGATGGTCAACACTGAGTTGTGCTAACAGCAGAGATCTCGTTTAGTAGGCATGCATGGACCTATAACACAGTTACACAGAGGACTTTCAACACCTTTTTTGCAGCGTTAAGAAACTGGCTTTGGGTAAACTGTCAGAGTTGAATATGGACCCATCCATGTATTATGTACAAAAATATGGTATTTCGATCCCCTCCCTCCTCGTGCAATTTATGGAACCCCTTTACGTAGCCTACTGTACGTGCAAATGAACTTTTCAACCTCTTACAAAAGTTAATTAGCTGATGCCATCTATAAAACATTTATTTTTCCGATGGTCTACTAATAATTATTGCTAAACATCATCTTTGCTAGCTAATTATATTTGTCAACTGTTATGATTTGCTGCTTGGATCTGAACATAATTTAATTATAATGTAATCAAAAGACATTGGATCACTATTGGATAATACAGAAATATAAATAGACTATTGATCTAATTAATTATTATGCCTTCACCTGGTACTACGTTCTAATGTTTGTCAATTTTTTCTTAAATAAAAGAATTAATGAATAATGCTGATGTAGTTAATTGGAAATTTATTTTTTGTGTGCACACATTTGATTGAAACCCTCCTCTCTCCCTGTAGACACACTTGTACGCAAATTGCTTAATTCGGTTACCACCCCTGCATAGGCCTACGTAATGTATGTACAGTCCAAGATGAGGCTCTAATTAAAGAAAGCTAGTTAGCCCATCTTGTGTGTAGAGAGTGGATGTGTCATATCCTCGGTTTTGTAAGTTGAAGGCTGTTGAAAACTGTAGGAAGTTATTTGTGAAAAGCATTGGCAGCTGTCAAACCAGCTCTACACTAAAAGTGAAAGATATTCGGAGCTGAAATACGGTGAGACATCTGTTTTTGAAATTGTGTGTAAAGATCGATATTAATTTCACGTAAGTAGGGAAAAGAAGATAAAATCAACTGAATCAAACACCAGAATAACGACATTTGCAGCCGCAAGCTGTCGTTTAGCTCTTTGTAGCAAAATATCAAATTTAGACACCTTTAAAATTGAAGCAGGCAACGTTATATAATCGTGTTGAGCAGTAAATAATAGATCATTTCAATCACATGTGCATTCATGCGAATGGACAATGTCAACCATGTAGGAGATAATACATTATCATGGATGCCACTCCTGGGTTTTTCTACCTACATCTATGTACTTCGGCCTTGTATAGGTTTCCACAACACAAGTGATATAGCGACCCAGATGCTTCAAGGTGTCATGATGTGGAGCATACATGCACAGGCCGGTCAGGACAGACCGATGGAGAGAGTCGAAGGAGAGAGCATACGTGGGCCACATACGGGCATTGACCCAGGTTGTCCTTCGTACTTCTCTCCCAATATTCTCTTCAATCGGACAAGGTGGTCTAGGTGCTCCAAGATGTTAATGGTAGGGAGCGGACCTGCTGACCGGACCGGTTGAAGCTGGGCAGCATGACGCGAGACAGACTCAGACAGAGAGTGGCGTCGGACTCCTACGGGCATTGAGCCTATAAGGATGTTGATGATGATAGGTTTCTAGGTTTTTTGTCAGGGTCTAATTCTTTATTGTCACGGCGGTTATTCCGACATTTTTGATAAATATCGATTTTTCGGTAAAAATACACGAAAGACGACAAAAAGAGGGGCAAAGGTCGTAAGAAATTTCAAGTCCAAAAATTCAATGTATTTTTCATAAGTTTCTCAATACAGCTTTTTCTAGCCTTTTTTCGGCCGGGTCTGACCTCTTTTCCAAATCAGAGTGGTATCCCTGCACATTGTGATCGCAACGCTATTAATCTTTGTTAAGTAAATAAGTCTATTCTCTGTTATGTCCAACTCTGCCACGGGCTGCACTCTGCCAGTGCCAGTCGAAAGCCTGAATAAAGGAGGAGGGCGTCGATTATGGTCTTTGTTATCATCCAGTGACGTTAAACTGCTACTACTAGTATAGACGTTTGACTAACAGTTTATATTGCACTTTAGTTAATATAGCATTTTAATAATAAAAATAAAGCATCCTTGTCAAAATAGCATACTCCTTTTTTGGGTTGACTACATTAAACTAACTCCTAGATATATATTATGTCAGATTGTACGAACGGCGATGGCTGTTAAAAACATTCCACACCTCTTTTAAGTTTGGTATTCTCTGTATATAGGCCTAAATGAAAACAGATGTGTAGGAAGTTTATACATTGTATATGAATCAACTTGCTAAAAAATGTTCACAAAATCATCAATGTGTGTCTTGCTGTTGTTAATATTGAATGTCATGCCATTGTACTATGATTGAGCTGGAATATTGTTTGTCGTCTTTACTCTTTTATGAGGAAAAAATCATATCTCATATTAGCCTGTTTAAAAATTTCTGTTTGTATCAGTTATGAATCAAATGTGCAGTAAGAATAGTAATCAAGAAAAGTTTGTGACATTTCATGCACCGTGATGCACAAGACAAGTACTGCAAAATATTAATGAATTTGCCAAAGCAAAAGATTTAACATAACTTGTATTGTTGATGTTATTAACTGTTAACCATTTGCTGTTAAGCCATGGTCCCAAAAGACATTGAACAAGAACATTATATCATGGCTAAGTTTGCTGTTAAACAACGAACAATAATACTGTTATTACAATGTTATATAGTATATCTCGGACGTTATGAATTCATTGTTACTGTACTGTATAAGATGTAAATTTGTCGTCAACGGCCTTTGACGCCAAACGACGACGTTAAACTTTGGTGAAAGAAAAGATGAATATTATGCACAATAAGTCGTCGATCGGTGACAATGTTCTGCATTTTACTACGATACGAATAATGACAATTAAGGGTACAAAGTCTATTCATCCGAATCTAACTCACGTTCGTTTCTGCGATAAGCGTTGCAACTAACAGACATATTTATGCCGCTCTCGCTTACCGGTGTAGCTAACTAGGCGAGAGCACGATGCTATCAAGCAAGAGCTTAGGTCTATTATGCAAGCCTCTGTCGTAAATTTTAAAAAATTCTTTCAATTCGGGATTAGCCTGATATCTAACTATAATATATTAAGGAATATAAAGCCGACGAAAATTAGTTAATTGAAAGAGAATTTGGGTGTGAACGCTGACTTGGTTGTCGATAACATTATAATTATTTGGAAAATGATTGCTATTATTTATATGACAGATATACTTTAAAAACGAGGTGTATAAAACTTCATTTATTGAGAAAGCAGACAACTTCCTATTCTAAAATGTGTATAAATGTATTAATTTAAACTAAACTTATCAAGCAGTCAAAGGTGTTTAAGTATCAGTTTCTGATTCAACTCCACGGCAAGACAGCGGAAAAGTCCACGGCTAGGATTTCCGACGGTTGGGGTTTCAGCCCCCAGTCTTTCTTGGGGCTCATAGTTAAGTTCTTTTTGCACGCCTCAACTTCAATTGGATCATAGCCTGACGTACACCCATACCACGTTATAAAAGTTGTCTTCTAAGTTCTAGGCTCCAACTGGAAAAGGCGATTCTCGATCTCTATATCCAACTCCAAGGCTGTTCATACGTAACTACATATACACTGTGTCCACGATAAAGTAGAACCCAACAAAATGTCATAACTCGGTCAAAACTTCCAGGATTTGTCTGACATTTTAAACACAACAACAGTGGCCATATTTACACACGATCCTAAAGCAGATTAGAAATATTCGTGAGTTTGTCAAATTTATGAGCGTTTGAGATGCAGCACCAAAAAATGCAACTTTTCCAACATGGAAAAGCTGAAAAGAACTGAAATTTACCTAAATATGGTGCTCGAAATGTCATTTTTGTTCACGAACACACGACCATAGACGTAGAGGCTACTGTTTGATGATCACCTGGTCAAACAGCTGCCACTCTTCAATCAGACGCACCCTACGGTTATCGATGTCATGAATACGGGAACGAAAAACGCGCTACTCCGGTACATGCACCCGGATCGAGGTCTGGACTGCTAGGCGGCCACAGCTACGGATATGAAGCCGAGTGTCTTCCGGGACTGCTACTACACTACTACGTCTATGGTCGTGTGTTCGTGAACAAAAATGACATTATGAGCACCATATTTAGCTGAATTTTACTTCTTTTCAGCTTTTTTCATGTTGGAAAGTTGCATTTTTCGGTGCGGCATTTCAAACGCTCATAAATTTGGCAAACTCACGAATATTTCTAATCGGCTCTAGGATCTCGTGTAAATATGGCCACTATTGTTGCGTGTAAAATTTCAGGCAAATCCTAAACATTTTGACCGAGTTATGACACTTTAATGTGGGTTCTACTTTATCGTGGACACAGTGTATATGTATATACAACAGCTATATCGTGGATTTATATGACGCATGTTAGAGAAAAACGAGCTGCTGCTCAATGCAGTCTTTCTTAAAGATTTTCCATGGCGAAATTACGGCTTTTTAAAGAAAATTCTTGAACTGCGAGACATCTTCCGTTCCTTCCCATCTTCCATGGTAAATTAATCCCAATCGGATGACAATTAAATTAATTACCTTTTTTTACTATTTCAAGCTGCACTGAAGCGCTTCCACAATTGCACGAATCCATTAAATTTAGAGCTGCTCATTGTATCAAGAGCTGCACGTTAAAAAAGCCCTGATCTGAAGGTTGAGAATAGATGTAGACTTACGGAATGTTTAAAAAAGAGTGCGTTGGCAGATTCTCTCGCAGAATTCCAATACAGGTTTTATGCGCCTAATAATATTATATAGGACTAATTATTGAGATTATTGTCTGTGGAAGTTAGTACGTGTAGCAGCTGTAGCTGCATGATTGGTGACGGCGCTCACCTTCTATAGCTTTTTTGGTTGGAGCCTTCGCTTTAAAACCTTTAAAACGGTTTAAAGAGATGCTGTAATATGATTTTATGTGGTCCAGTATGGAAGATTAGTGCGCAGTGTATTCATTCAACCTCTTTCGCTTACCCTTAGACACCTTCATTTGCAAAGGTAATGAATACACAGGTATGGTAACATTGAAAGCGATTGTTTAGAGTGGTCTTTCAGTACCTCGTAATTGAATAATTATTGTACTGCATGGTTAGACTGTTAGAATCTCCTCCTTTGAGGCATTTAGCCTACTGCATAGATATTTTGATCAAGTCATTCACTCACAGTTGATCAGCGATGTTATGTGGTCGCGTGTTTACCTGTGGACTGTGAACTAAGGAAAATAATAGCAGCCCAGACTGCAGGCGGCGTATAATTATTGTATTGCTCTCTGAAGACTACAGCACGGACACAGCATCGGAGTTTCACACTGAAACACATGAACGTTTGTGAGTGAATGGCTTGCTCATGGTCTTTGCGCGGCGGCTTGATTTGGATTCGAACCTGAAACCCTCTGGCTCCAAGACACCGAGATCACCACTATATCACCACCATGCACTCCCCACAATAGTTGGACATATATTTGAGCAGGAATGTGCAGGCGGATTTCACGATATCGTGCCAACATAAAGCTCATAATAAATTATATTACATTTTTGGAGATAGCTCAGACTCGGCGTAGGCTATCACAACGGAATAAGATTTTTTCACTATTAGTGAAAAAATCTTTTTCCGTTGTGATACGCCGAGTCTGAGCTATCTCCAAAAATATAATTATCAATTATTGAAGAAAGTTAGCTGGCCTCTCGTTTAAATTGATCGAAAACCAAAATAAATACATGCAAGACAAGAAATTTTATATTCAGATCCAGTTATATTTATCATCGATTTAAAACGATAGAAGAGGAAGTCGAAATCAACAATTTTATGCAAGAATAACGGCGCTAAAATAATATATCATAGTTCTCTGTTTAAACACCTCTAATATTATTGCTTCTGACTGTATAATAGCTTCAAGAAACCTGTAAAAATGATTATCATGGCGGAGTAATGTAGTGGTTGGTAACTGACTTTGATGGCACAACAACAATACAGTTTGTGAATAATTATTATGCTATCCCATTTTTCATCTGTTGATTTCCGACTTCCCACGGAGGTGTGAATACGTAAACCGAAGTCATTCGTCACATATTAGGCCCTATTCAGCTTCCTCTTCGTCAATTTGCTAAATCCTTCGTTCATCATCCTTTTCAATAACATCATTCTCAGTCTACCTCTTGTCTTCTTACTCTACACACACACACACACAAATTACGATACTTAGGAGGGGTTCTGCCCTGATTATGTAGCCAAACTAATTCTCTGTCGCCTTCTGATTATTCCTCATTATTTTTTTTATTAACCATATAGAGTTTCTCTTCATTTGTCCTGCGTTCCATCCATCTGAATGAGCGGATTCTATTATCTATCCACCCGTTTCCATATCCGTATTCCAAAGACCTTAATCATTTGCTGCATCCCTTCCTCGTGGTCCATGTTTCCGATACGTGTAATTTATAACAGCACAGCACTCCATGTCATAGACTTAGAAATGCGTTTCGTCGACATATTTTATTTCACTTTTATTAAAATCTCTTCTTTATAGAAAGCACATTTATCCATAGCTACACCTCTCTTTATCTCTTTTTGACACTCAGTGAAATTTCTTTTCATACTTTATAGATAACAGAATAACTGTCCTGTTTAGATCGGCCAGTCGGTCGTAGCAGACTCTTTGAATTTCCGCTGAGATATTCTGCCATAGTCAAATACACAAAGAGTGATGACTGTTCAAAACCGCACACCTCTTTAATGGGTAGTTCACAAATATTAAGAGGACGCAAAAGGAAAAAACACATATATTTCTTTCATGCCCTAACCACTTTATTGTAGAACTATACAAGGATTTCTCCTATAAACGTGAACGGTCTTTCGAATTTCGATCATGCCGCAAGATGTCGCCAAACCGTCTGATCGAATTACATCGCCAGCAACCCCCCATACTCCCACCCACTGCATTCGCGTATACACGAAACTTAACAAATATTGTGTAGTAGTACTAGTTGCAGTTTAACGTCACTGTGTGGTACCAAAGACCAGTAGCGACGCCCTCCTTCTTTATCCAGGCTTGGGACTGGAACTGGCACAGTGCAACCACTGGCGGAGTTCAATATTGTGTGGATGGATGGATGGATGGATCTAGATTTGACGAGGGCCTACGACAACAGAAATTTGTTTGGCATACTACATCATCAGGTTAGTCATTAGAAACTGCCGTTATCTAAATATTGTGTACAGGGCCAATTTCTATTTGCATACTAACAATGATTTTAAAAAAGGTGTTCTCTGATTTCCCATTTCGACTCATTCCAGCGAAAGTCTTGTCAAGTCGTTCGACTAAATTATACTCGTTAATTCATTCATTCATTCATTCATTCATTCATTCATTCATTCATTCATTCATTCATTTATTCATTCATGCATTCATTCATTCATTCATTCATTCATTCATTCACTCACTCATCAATCCATCCATTCATTCATTCATCCATCCATTCATCCATCCATCCACCCATCTATCCATTAATCCATCTATCCATTCATCCATCCATTCATCCATCCATTCATTCATTCATTCACTTCAAGAAGCACACTCAGAGGCTCTCCCAGCCCAACCACGGTGATCCAACAGTGTGTTCGATACAGCTGGGTTTTTATAAGCGCTGTAAAACATAAATGAGTCAACTCCAAGTAACAAGCGAACCTCAATAAGAAGGCTGTTCCAGACATCTACAATTAACTGTACAGTAACTGTAGTAACTGTAGTTTTGCATTCACTCTAGTTCTTAACTTTGCAACTATTCACAATCAGTCCCGCAAATAATAATTTATCTGTACGAACTCAACTGCATGGCCTTGACTTTTGTTATATCCGTGAGTTTTAGTGTGACGCATGACTGTCAATGGGGAAACGGACAAAAGTCCCCCGGACATTATACCCCCCCCCCCCCCACAAAAGCACCTGAACATTACCCCCGAGGTAGGACATTCTCTCCTCCGGTCTATGATACCATCACCTAAAAATGATGCAAAAAATCTCTAAGAATAATGTCCAACAACCCTGTCAATGCCAGCAGCTAAGTATGGTAAGTATAAGTCGATGGCACTGATCAGTTGTAAGTGAATTGAGTCTGAACGACTTAACGCGGTAGATCATATAATTTTTGTATAGTCTCAGAGGAAAACCTCAATAATTAATTAGTACTCGTCAGCGAGCTTATTGATGTCTAGCCACACTGTGTCATATCAAGAATGATTAATGTCGCCCTCCTCATTTCTTCAGGCTTTTGACTGGCACTGCCAGAGTACGAACAGTGGCGTAACCAAGCGGCAGTTGTTGCAGGTTCAGTGGTTCAGTCTAACGATACTGTGTCATAACGAACGAATATCAATAGTGTCGCCCTCCTCTTTCATCCACACTTGAGACTGGCCCGGTGCGAGCATTGGCGACGCTATAATCAGTTAGGCCTACCCTGCTAAACTTACATGTAGTTTCATATAGACGATTAATCATGTCATGCAATAGATTTTGCAAACGGAAAATAATTTCACTTTGCTACATCTAAAACCGCATTTTAACCTTGAAAACCTTGATTAGGAACCTCCTACACGCAGGCTATCTCTCAAATGATGATGTTAAACGATGAAATAATGACTTTAGTTAGCTGAATCTTTGAGAGTTGGCGGAAAACATAAGAAATATCAGAAAAAAACTAAATTCAGGAAAATAATAACAGAAAGGAAATGAAAAAATAAAGTTAAATAAAAAAAATAACGATGGGTTATACGAAATACGGCCCACCATAGCACGACATGCAGGTCGGCTATGCAGCAGTGGGTTCGGCTTAACCCAATAAATAATTGACCTAAGTGTGATCTTGAGAAGCGCATTTGTCAATATAACAATAGTCTGCCTATACAATGTTTATATATCATCAATTGACATCGTTTGGAAGGTGTTAGAAGAGTGCACACTTAGCCATGCAATCGGCTGCCGTATAATCGTATAATATGAAATAGTCGTTGATAACATGGCAACCTTCAGATAATTCTGCTCTCATCATCTAATGTAGCCTACTGATATTTTTTAAATATTCAAAAACATACACTGTCTATCTTGACTATAAGTTTTAAGCATCTATACTGTCAATTATGTCTGTTGTTTATTGAATTAAACGAATTAAACGAATATGCATTCATATTAATATGAGAACGGAATTTTTTATCGTATTTTAATGTCTGCTTCATGGTATAACTGGCAGCCATTTTGGAACCAAGACCGGATGCTATATTAGAGGGCGTTACGCTTATGAAGCTTGCGCCATGGTTTAAAATATTTACATATTGATCGCGAGTGTGAGGCCCCTGCCTTAAATGGTCATCGAATCAATATCAATGACTGACCTATAGGCCTGCCCGTATCGATAACTTGTGGTTGGATACATACATCTCTCATGCTGTGTCCTAAGCTGTGATGTGTTGCGTAAGTAACGGTCGGTCGGATGTACGGAAACTGGTTAGAGGGTCTCGTTTCGCGCGCATCGCGGTCGTCTGCTTTTGACGAACAGGATTAAGCGCTTCTCTGTGCTCCAGGTAAGGTGGAAAATATCGTAGCAACCGGAAATGTTTTTCACGAATTTATGTTAATCGAATTAATCCATCCTAATACGACATGATTTCTGTTCATAAATTTCGATCGTGAAATAATTCCACACCTCTTTTATGGTTAAACATTGTTCTATAAAAGCGAGCGGATGTGCAGAGCGCAATATTTTTGGGTGATTCTTATAGACAAAGTCGTGTGTTCGTAGTGGAAATGTTAACGATGCTACTAATTGTTATGGTATTGTGTGTTAACAATACCTAAAATATTCGTAAATGCCATCTGAGCGCTCTGCTTTGAACTGTCGAAAGGGTCTGGGGCTGGGATGACCGTCGTGCCGAATAAGTAAGTCGAGCTATTTCGTATATTATGTCATGTATTATATCAGATAGAAAAAGTCGTGCGTATATTTCGCTTGGGGTAATTTATCAAAACTTAATTAGGGTCTAAGCCAGTGCTAAAAACTGCTCACTCCAGACTTTAAAGACCATTGAGAAATAGTGAGTTTGATGCGTCTTAAGGACGAGAAAAAGTTAAATTAGAATTCTATAAAGTTAGTATTTACTCAATCGATTCAATCACAGCCGAATTTTTGCTTACCGATTAGTCAAATATACCCTATACCTAAATTTAAAAAATTGTCATGGCTGGTCATGACGGTCGCTAGAGTTCAAGGAACTGACAGCACAAGGTGACAATAAGGTGAAATTTTTTAAAGCACTTGTTAAATTTGTGATAGACTATTGGCGTTGTCTCGCGGGTGTGGCCCCTGTTTGTTTTCAGGAGCTCTGCTGTTCCACCCTAAGCGTTCAACTCCGTGGCACTATCAGCTTCTTGCCCACCCCCTCGGTCGCCCACTTCTATTGTTCAGATCCGCGCCTTTTTCTGTTGCTGGCCCTGCGATCTGGAATGAGTTTCATGTGGAACTACGTCTAATGCCTAGAACTATTGAGAAGACGTTCTATTCTACTTTCAAGACTGTCCTATTTAGCCGGGGTTGGGTCGGGAGCACTTCTGAGTAGTAACTTTTGAAAATGCGCTATATGAATATCTGAAAGGAATGAAGAATTCTGTTATACTACCGCACCGATGTTGCATATACTAGGACGAAATTATTTTCGATTAAATGTTCTGGCCCTGTGATATGGAATAACCTCCCAAAATATGTTACACTTATACCCACCATTAACATGTTTAAGAAAAAATTAAAAGACTGTTTAATCTACAATTCTACATGTATGTTTACTAGATTTAAACAATTGGTCATAATTTGTTTTGTTTGTTTGTTTAAAAAAATATGTTTGTCATTTCGTTTCAGTTTGCTTTCGTTTCATGTGTAACATGTTGTTCTTTGCACTGTTTACAATAGCCAAACGTTATTTGAGAAAGGAAGGGTTAATCCAGCCTCAGCGGGTCCATACGACCTTTTTGGATTGATCCTTTAACTTATGCACCGATCACTCGAAAGTCATTGAGTGTAACTGATTAGGGCCTATACTGTTATTTTGTATGTGTTTGATGCTTTGTCAGTATACGGCTTATTTATACTAACTAATGAATGAATGATTATTAATTAATTAATTAAAAGTTAGGTGCAGGGCACCTAATGTGGAACTTCAGCTATGAACGGAAATCTGGGGCATAGAACAGTTTATGACCCTAGGCCACGAACAAAAGAAAATCCACGAACGCTCCAATGTGGTACGATTGCCAGGGCGCTCTCATGAGTAGACACCTTGAAAACTATGTCATAAGACCTTATATAAATAATAAAATGGACATCACTTACAGATCCATAGTTCGAACTTGACTATCATTGTCAATCAGGGATGCCACTCGTAGCTTTTTAAACTTAGATCTAGGTTTTTGGATCCTGCTTATGTTTCTGTTTTTTTTACAAGATCTAGTTCTTTTGTAACGGCGGTTTTTCTTAAATTTTTGGAACCCTCAGATATTTTGGTAAAAATTTTACGAAAGACGAGCAAAAAGTATGAGGATTTCAGAAAAATCTGATTTTGGAGCAAATGAGTAAAAAAAAGTCATCAGCAAAATTTAAAAGGAGAAAATAGTTAGATCTGCATATTTTGGGACCTAAAAGACTAAAAAAGGTCGTCAGAAATTTGAAATCCGAAAAGTCAATGTATTTTTCAGAAGTTTCTCAAACTAGCTTTTTATAGCCTTTTTTCGTTCGTATCTGAGCTTTTTCTAAAAATCAGAATGGCATACCTGGTAACTGTAATAGACGATTGCAAAATAAAACATCCTGTTCTCACTGTATCGCAAAATAAAACATCCTGTTCTCATTGTATCGCATAATCTTTCGATTGTCGTCAACAGCATAATTATAATAATATTAAATTATTGTCATGTGACGACATCAAACCTTGCAATTAAAAAAACCCAGTGCCAGTCCCAAGCATGGACGAAGGAGATTGTCGACGCCAATGATTATCGTTATCACACGCTGTCGTTATGCTGAAACTACTTGTTATATGGGCGATTTAGTCTGAACCAAAGCAATGTGGACAGTAGAAATCTTTTAAATATAATGTAACATACGAGACGAGGTATTATGATATTAAGATAATAGGTTTATTTAAACCAAATTCCGGCTTGCATGCAATATATTATATTTTATATATATATATATATATATATATATATATTACTAATTACTCACATGTTTGCGAACTTATATTTACTTACTTGTTTACTTACTTACTTACTTACCTTCTTACTTGCTTACTTACCTTCTTACTTACTTACTTGTTTACTTACTTACCTACTTACTTACTTACTTACTTACTTATTCACTTACTTACCTTCTTACTTACTTGCTTACTTACTTGATTACTCTTTCCAATTGTTAAGGCTTTCTTTACATACCCTTAAATCTGGGAGACACGATACCTTAGATTTTTATTATAAGCTCAATCGAGGGTAATAACCTGCCAATAATTATTGGTAACAGTTGCTTCTACAAATGGCTTGCTGCAGCCTTCGATCTTTGGGATTGATTGATTGATTGATTGATTGGCTGGTTGATTGATTGATTGATTGATTGATTGATTGATTGGTTGATTGATTGATTGATTGATTGATTGATTGATTGATTGATTGATTGATTGATTGATTGATTGATTGATTGATTGATTGATTGATTGATTGATTGATTGATTAGGCTATATTATATCAGCAAAGTCCGATTACGCCATCTTGGTTTTAGCAAATTTTCGCCACCAGCTTTCTCACGCCATTCGTTCAGTATCTACAGTGCTCAAAGTGTGGCAGGACGGTCATGGATGGCGTCCTGGCACTTATTTTCAAATCTCTATGCCGTTCTGCCACTTATTTGGCCAGCACACCTGAAAATATAAGGGCCGTCTTGGTACTCCTTTTGGAGAGGTAAGGGGCGTCCTGGCACTTCTTTTTGTACACTTTTAGCACTGCGTATCTGATCATATTTTGTCTGATTGTCTATCATCTACATGTATTCGGCATAGATGGACGGATGGATCCTGAGTTTAACGGTAGCTCATAGATGTACACGTATGTATGCTTGTGTATATCTATGGATGGTTGGATGAATGTATGGATGGATGGATGAACGGACGGACGGACGGACATACAGATAGACATATATACAGACAGACAGACAGACAGACAGAAAAGCATACCGACAGATCGATAAATGGATGGATGGATTTATTTTATGGATGGTGGGTGTTTGGGTGGATGGATGGATGGCTAGACAGACAGATAAGAAAAGACAGATAGATACATGTAGATAGTATTATAGTGGACGTGTGAACAACTGTAATTATAGATGGCATGCAGTTGGCTTTGTGTTTGTTGAATGTATAAAATGAAAGTTCAATGTTTTGCCTAGATCGTTGGATTAGTAAGTCAGACAGAGCTAAACAGACATGTAGATAGATAAGGAGAGACAGAAAGCTAGACAGACAGAGAGAAAGATAGCGAGAAAGAGAGAAATAGCTAAAGATAGGCAGACAGAGAGAACGAAATAAAGATAGGGAGAAAGAGAGAAAAAAATATGGAGAAGGAGTGAAAGATAGGCAGACAGAGAGAAATATCCGGAGACAGGGAGACATACAGACAGGTACACGAGCAAATAGATATGTATACATGTACACTCTGTTCGAGACGGACATAGGGAGATGGCTATCAGCGCATGCGCGGCGTGTGTATCCTTGTTTATACGAGTGAGTGTAGTTATCGCGTGTAGCTTTGCCAACTGATCCGAGTCGATTTATGTGCGCAGCGGAGTCGAACGTCGGCCCCCAGGTCCCTCGATTGCTTGGCTGGCCACCTGAGCCCCGTCCCAAGTCACACCGCGCCGCGGCTCCACGGCATCAGCTGGCCCTCCAGCACCGTTTCCTTTCCTCTACAACTCTAAAAAACAGAGTCAGCAACGTACAACCTCCCTCCTACCCCGCACGCCTACCCTCCACCAACCTAGTCGCTGTTCCGCCCAGCCTTCCATCCACGGTCCATTCAGACCGGCCCCCTCTTGAAAAACAAGGCGCTCAAAGGCAGAAGATGTCTCATGCTCACAGTTTCAGTTAAAACTGTAGGCGTAACACGTATGCCTGTATGATAATATAATGAGTGTGAGGTAATACGTGTGTCTGCTTGTGCATGTACATGTACAATCGTTACATGACTAAGACTAGTGTTGTTTTTGTTCTGTGGTCAATTCGCAGAAAATGTGTCATGATTTATTCTGGTCTTTCGGCTATATCTCACATTCTCACTTACAATGTACGTTGCATCGATGACCTGTTCTAGTTGGGTGGGCGTCCCTTTTAAACCACTGGCTACCGACTCAGCAGCCGTCTTTCGATTCCAGAAGGCGTTCGATGTTGTTATTCATAATCGTGTCTCGTTTCATCGTGGCAATCTACATGTAGTTTCTATGACGGACTCTTTGGTGCACATTTTAAAAGGTTTTAGTCTCGCTTAATGGTACAGATGTGGGGCTCGGTGATGTAGTATTATGTTCGTTGCCTTGCAGCCGGATGGTTGCACGTTCGAGTCCACCTCAAGTCGCCTTGCATGGACCTTGGGCAAGTCCTTCTCTCGCAATTCCTCAGAGCTTCGGCGTGAAACTCCGATTCAGTGTCCACGCTGTAGTCCGGAGCGCCTCTGAGTTGGTAGCTTGAAGGGGTGCTATAACAAGTGCTCATACATACATACGATTGGACATTGTTTAGAATACTGTAGAAGCCGTGTTTATATATTTATGATAAAGGCGGACAATGAGTCCATGCGTTTAAAACACCTTTTAACTCTGAAATATTGCAACATTTATAGAAAAAAGAGTGCTTGGAGCATATTCTTTTTTGCGTTTGTTGCAACTTCTCATTGGCCTATCTGGTCTGAGGATAATTTTGAATTTTTATCACACGAGCTATAATCACTATAATAATAATTGTTGAAACTCGATCCTTTACCGTAATTCAACCTTCCTTCCGAAATAATTCCATACCATCCACTATACGTGAGATTCCACTTTCTGGATCGCTATAAATGTCTTTTCCTATCTTATTATGACATTTTTATCGTGATTCTCGCACTGGGAGTGCGGTGGTGCAGTGGGTATGTTTGTCGCCTTGCAGCCTAAGGGTTGCAGGTTCGAATCCACTTCAAGCCGCCGCGTATATATAGGGACCTTGAGCAAGTTCTTCACTTGCAATTGCTCAGCGCTACGGTGTGAAACTCCGATGCAATGTCCGCGCTGTGGTCGGGAGCATCTCTGAGCAGATAGTTTGAATGGGCGCTATAACAAGTGCACATACAAAAAAAACAAGCTGCAGGATGGCCATGGTTGTGAGCGGTTCTATATAGAAATTACTAATTACATTATATTAAATTCTATAATTATTAATTAGACTGCAGCTGGGAGCGCTGCCAGATGGCCATGACTGTGAGCGATGCTATAGAAATTAGCAATTAAATTAAATTGCATCACTTCGTATAATTAGTAATTCGACCACTGACGGTATAGTTAGTGATGCTACTATCAACTGTAGTAGACTGGTTGAACGAAATGAACTCTACAGCAGCTGCTGCAAACGCAAGTTTAGTCGGATCATATGAAAATAACAATTCATCTTAGCGTCGTTTGGCAGCGCCAGAGCATAAACGCCTGTTGGGAATTAGCGTGCGTTTATCAATGCAGGCAATTAAATGCAGTAAGTGTGAGTTCGTATTTTTTCAAGTTCTGTCGGGACGCGAAATAGCGTGTAGGCCTGTAGGGCAATGACTCTGTCGGCAGACAAGGCTAGCCGCTCAGTATCAATCCTTGGGTCAATTTTTGACCAGATTTGCCGCTTTTTAACCGACAATTTTTTGCTTTTTTAAGTTTTTAAACTGCGTTAACCGAATTGTGAAGTTTGTAGACACTATGGGGTGTTTAATGATTTTGTGCTGATTTTACCCGCGGAAGGTGCTGTGTAAAAAATTAACGGCCTCATATCAAAACAGCGATTTGCGGCATCATTTCGGAACAGCTGCTCTGCAGCTCTAGTACTCCGCTTACACACCTTTTAAACGTATGTCTTCGATACTATAATAATTACTTGACGCGACATAATTGTTGATCGGTAAGAACAACATCTTTCTGCTGTAGTAGTTATGCTACAAAATCTTCTCACGGTCATAACATAACCTCTGTTGTAATAAGCTGCAATGAAACTCTTGTTTCACCAATGCCAAAGAGCTGTCATAATTTATTATGTGAACAATATCTATGCAGATAGCAACGGCCTTTAATTGTTGTCATAAGATGTCGTTAAACTGTGGACTTTCGACAACCAAAATGCAATCATGAATTTGAATCTAGAAAAATAATCCGCAACAATCAGAAATAGCTAGGTGCTGATATAATAGCCTACAGGTCATTCCTAGGATGTATGTGCAACACCAATCGGTTGATTAGGTTCAGGTCAAAATCCACGAGTCAGGAAGCAGGGCTGTTTTAGAGGAATTTTTAGAACTGCACAACTCCTTCTTTCCTTACCAATCTCCATGGTCAATTACTTACACTCGGAGGACAACATTGACCTTTTTGCAAGTTTTAACTGTATACAGAAGTGCTTCTGCAACTGCATAAATTTATTTATAATTTCACATTATTTTTGTGTATAACTGCGCTTTAAAAAATCCCTGTCAGGAAGGTAGACAAATATCGACAGCGTTTGTAGTTGATCTACAGGGTGGTAAAAAAATACCCCACCGGATAAATGCAATATCTTCGCAACCAATTGACATTTTTCTACGAAAATTTCCCTATTTGTAGGGGAATGAATTTCCAACAATACCTGAAAGTTTCAATTAAAAATGTTCATGTTTGCAAAAGTTACAGCTGTTTAAACTTTCAATTCCGTTTTTTCGAATTAACCTCCCTGCTCTTGCATAAATTGAATGTCCTGGTTTTGTCTTTTTCAACCACTGTTAAGTCTCAGAGTAGAGATCTTGAAGAGGCGCTATGCAAAGATATTGCATTTTATCCGGTGGGGTGTTTTTTTGAGCCACCCTGTAGATGGAAACGTGACCATACTATTTAGTGATTTGCCAATGATTCATTCACTCATATAGCGCCTCTTCAAGAAACTTACTCAGAGGCGCTCCCAGCTCAGAGCAATTAAAAGGTAGGATTTGATGATTTGATGCGCCATGAAACAGTTATCATTGCCGGGTCTACGTGTAGATATGAAGCCATTCTGGTGGATATGAGACCGACGAGCAATACAGTAATCAATGCGATATGTAACGAAGCAATGCATTGTGGTAAGAATAGCAGTAGACGAGAGAGAACGGATGACAGTGCGAAGCTTGTGGCGCAGTTGATAATAATTAGTCTCGAGCAAGACGGTGAAGTTGAGGAGCAAAAGTGAGTTCTTGCCACTCTTGGTCAAGTTGGACACCTATTTCATGAACAATCAATCACACAAATTTATATAGCGCCTCTTCAAGATCTCTACTCAGAGACAAACCGTGGTTGCAAAAGACAAAACCAGGACATTCAAATGCAAGAGGAGAGAGGTTACGTTTGTCAAGTCGCTGCCGTGCGCCCAACCAAATAATTATTATTTTAAATGGGTTCAAGCGTAATCTATTGGATGACATCCATGATTCTAGACTCTAGAGCATACATGGTCCCGCTCATTATATGAACCACAGAGGTAGGCTCAGGTAGCATTACATGTACATGTAGAAGGGAGGCAATGGGTGTTAGCGTGGACATCATTAGCATAATTATTGTTGACCCGAAATTGCTTGCGCCGTCAGAACTGTGGCAAGACTTGAAGTGCAGGTACCATTGTATGGGACCAATGACTGAACCCTGGTGAAGACCATATTATGCAGGTACCCATGAGGACCTAATAGAGCCATGGAACACACTGAAGAAAAGTTCAATGGGGTAAAATGGAAAGAAAAGAAGCTATCCTTTCGTAATCACACCCACCCAATGCGTTCCTCATGCACGCCAAAAAATCTACGGGAACCCATGGTATACGCTCGAAAGGACTCCTGAGGAGGTGGCATGTTAAACTGGAGCTTTGAAAAACACGTGTATAGAGGTCCACCATTGACCTAATTAGAAACAGTGATGGAGCGGATAGCATACTTAGCCTTGCAATGCTGGCGTGCAATGATGCGCTACGATCAAAATACTAGCATGCATAATGCAGCGCCAATATTGTCCCAAGTCTTCTAGCTTCGACCAAACTGCAGTCGGCGCAAGGGTCAATTGGGGATAGTCGACCCAGCACATCTGTTCATATCGTCTGCTACCCATATCCATGCAACACTCTTCGATCCCCCCCAACCATTTCAATAGAGCATTCTGTGATCGGCGGGTATGGGCGAAACTAGTCGTTACTCGATATCGATAACTTATCGGACGCTTAACGATTAGTATTCGCCTGCGATACCCGACTGCAGCCTGTTCGACGTTGATCTGTATCTGTTTCAACAGATGGCGCTAAGAATGGTCAGAAACCAATAAGCGCTTGTTTGAGGTCTGTTGAGGCTTCGCTTGACCTTGGTTGAAACGCGTGTGTAAGAATATTACAATAGTCATGACAGTATAATTGGGGAGCGATGGCTGATTGGTGACTATTGTCATGTCATGTCATTTCGCCATCGTCGCTCTGCGACGGTTGGCTGCACGAATGGATCAGCACCTTCCACAATTGTCTATCTCCTGCCATGTTCATTAGTCTCCTCCCCGAAAGTCCAGTCCATTTCAAGATGTTGTCTATCCATGCCGTTCTAGGTCTTCCTCTGCTTCTTTTCCCCTCCATCAATCAGGCTGTTTTCTATGCTGTTCTTTTGTTGTCTCATGACGTGTCCGAAATATCGCAACTTTCTTGTTTTTACGTTGATCAACAGCTCTTGCTTATTTAGACACCTTAAAATTTTGGTCACTGGTAATATATAAGTATAGGACACGCAAGCCGATTATTGGAATATTGTTCCTAATCCTAAAAATCTGAAACTACCAGCCTACTATAATTAATTACTAATACTGTGGTTCGTAGAAGCGTTCTTATTGTATTGTATTGTATTGTATTGTATTGTAATGAATATTCGTTTACTGATTAAGAAATTAGCTTCAAAAGCGCAGCAATTAACAAACAGTCCGAGATAGAGCTATTTCTTTTTTTTATTGACCTGTCACTCTGAGACCGCTTCTAAAGAACTTTGCTGTCAGAAGAGCTTTACAAATGTTATATTAAATTTACTGGCCTAGTTAGCTACACCGGTAAGTGAGAGCGGCATACGTCTGTTGGTTGCAACGGACTGCGGTTCAAGCCCCGGGCTGTGAGTTGACATTTAGAGATATAGTTATCTCGGGCTAGCACGTGTGGGACGCAGTGGCGCAAGCTTCTGCGGAGCGTACTTGGACAAGTTGCCTTCCCATCATTGTCTGTGGGGAAGGCAACGGGAAACCACCTCACTCATCTCATCCCCAGGGGCATAAAAGCCAATGAACCTGCCTTTGGGGACATTAAGTAGTTCATCGAAGTATGACTTCCATATGTCCTTGATATATTCCTCATCAGTTAAAATTTTACCATCAGCATCTTTGATCATATTCACCGATTGTTTGTCCTGCCTGCTCCTCTCTCTGGCCTTCGCCAGCCTATATATTTTTGCCTCTCCCTCCTTTGTATCGAGTTCGTCGTATAGATGGTGTACAGAAATACTCTTTGCTCTTGCTATCTACATGTACTTAAACACCTTTGAAACGTTTTAAAATTATGTATATAAAATTGCTGCTCTCTATCCCAATAACTTCTTGGCTTGTAGATTCTAAAAATATTGAAAAAGTTCCTTAATAAAGCTTTATATAATAAAATTATGCTTTTTCCCCAGGTAGTCAACCGTTTATCACAGTCCATGGTCCACGGATTTCATTTCGCCGTCACGGTCTACTATTCGCAGTTCAGCTGATTTCATCATCGCAGTAGTCCAGTGATCTCAACATCTTTCGTCACAGTTCAGTAACTTCCAAAGCCGCTTCAATCATCAACAGTCAGTCTTGGACATTTGATTTCTGTCGACAGCTCACCAACAAACTCCAAGTCATGGTCGACTGACGCCACCAATGTAAGTCACGGTCTACTGACGTCATCTTTCTTCGACACAATCCACCGCTTTCGTCAACAAAAGTACTGTAACAGCCAACTGACCTTACCATTCCCGATACATTGACTGAACCTTCTCCATCACATTTCGCTTACTCCGCTCGTCTCCTTTACGGTCCACTGAATCCACCCATCTCCGTAACGGTTCTTTGACTTCATACTTCCTCATCCTGGTTCACAGATTGCATCCTTCATGGTTTTATCATCGATACCGTCATGTTCCAGTAATTTCACTATATACCGTCACAATCTGCTGACTCCATTCTTCTTCGTCATGGTTCATTGACAGTCTACACACGGTTCCCTGATTTCATCCGTTACCGTCACAGCTTTCTCGACCTACTCTCTGACCGGGACACTGAATCCATTCTACTCCGCTACGGTCAACTGACTCCATCGACTCCAACCTTCTTCGTCGTCACGGTTCATTGACACCGTCACAGTCCGTTGAATTCACCCCCTTTGTGTCACGGTCTACCACCCCCGTGTTCCACGCAATGGAGCCCGTTCCGTTTCGTCTCTTCACAAAGGAATCGATTGCGAAGATCGAACGACTGATCGCCGAACAGAAAGCGGCGAAGGAGTTGGCGAAGAAGAAGGAGGCGGAGGAGGGACCGGAACCCACCAAGCAGTCCAAAGATGACAAGGGAGACGACGAGGGACCGAAAGCGAATCCGGCGCTGGAGCAGGGAAAGCCGCTTCCGAAACTGATGGACGATTTTCCACCGGAACTGTTTGGAAAACCTATCGAAGAGATTGACGAATTCTACGGTCCATCTAACGTAAGTCCTTTTGATTTCGTTGACTTTATTGTTATTATTACCATTTCTAATTACGGGGTGCATGAATATTATGATTCATCAGGGAATTGCCGCTTATCTCACACACACAGACTCACTAATTAATTAATTAATTAATTAATTAATTAATTAACTAATTAATTTATTAATTAATTAATTAATTAAGTAAGTAAGTAAGTAAGTAACTAATAAAGTAAGTAAGTAAGTAATTAGCCATGGATGATAACTTAACTCTCCGCTTAGTCTTTATTAAAGCGCTCTGGAATATCATAACTTGCTGCGTTATTGTGCAAATCTGCGAAACTGGTGTAAATTTTTAATACATCCCTCTTTTACTGTAGATATCTATTTTATATATAGGCACATGTAGCTGAAAAGAGGTTAGTTATTGACAGGAAGCAAAATGCTTATAATAACGTGTTCCTTCAAGCTTTTTGCTTTACAGAGATTGTCTTGTATCATAGCATACATAAAAACTGGTCTAGTACCTTGCTCATAAGTGCTGTAATATGCCGAGCAAATTTCTGTCCAGGGTAACGGCCTCTGTTGTCATAGACCCTGGTCAAATCGGATCCATCCATAGCCTACAAGTTTACCTTTTGCAATCTTAGTTCAATATAATTCTTTACGAGGATGTGTATTCACCTTTAATGTGACTACTCAGAAGAGCTCCCAGTCCTACTACGGCTTTAATTGGCAGTTTTGAGATATGGATAGAGAGAGTCAGAGTAGAACCTTGGGAACAGGCGCAGCGGCAAAAGGCTCCGGCCACAAAGCGAGAGGCCAACCATCGATCTTCTTCTTTACATTCTCTACCAAGCGGCAGGTCCAAACGTCCAATGTTTCCACTTTTCCCGCTGTTGTGCCAAGTCCCTCAGTTTTCTGTAGGGTTTGCGACGAACGCCCGATTGTCCAGGTCCCCGATTACCCTTTCCCCGATACAAACTCCCCGATTACAAACTCCCCGATAGGCCCAACACCCCGACAGACCCAAGTCCCCGAATATGCAACTAATCCCAAGTCCCCGACAGGCCCAAGTCCCCGATTGGTGATTTAATCTACACGTAAGACCATTTAGTGTCAGTCTGTATAGGCTTCATAATGTCGTTCACGCAGGCCTATTGCATGTCACTTGTTTAATGAAGGCGTATTCGTATCTATTTAATGAAACTTGGTAACTTAATCTACACTTAGGCCTATAGATCGAGAGCACCAGCAACAATAGCAAGACCAATACCAGTTCGACCAGATGCAATAAGACCAGATGCAGTACCAGAAGTATCTGCATTGCCAGCATCGGCAGGAGCAGTTAGTGCATCGCCAGCAAATGAGTCGGCACCAGAAACAACTATCTCTGCAGAGTGCACTGTTTGCAAATGCGGAAGATCAGATACAGCTATTATTCCATGCGGGCACTGTGCATGCAGTTCTTGTATTAATGTTCTTTGTGGCGCACCAGCAAGGGGAATCAGCAAAACATGCCCAGTGTGCCGCAGTAATATAAGGGATATAATGCGCTTGCATTTTTGAAAAACTTCTCAGCCTTAGCAAGTAGACAAGTAGAATATTTTGAAGTAGTTTGTGGACAATTCTCTTATAGCTGTCTTCTGAAGTCAGCGTGCAGTAAGGAATTCAAATTACATATTGGTACACGTACACAAGTAAAAATATTATTTACATTAATCTAACTGGCTTTGCCTTTATTCAACTCTGTTTCCGTCTACCGATAAGGCCAAGACGATTGGTGTCACCCTCTTTAGCCTATACAGACTGACACTAAATAGTCTTACGTGTAGATTAAATCACCAATCGGGGACTTGGGCCTGTCGGGGACTTGGGATTAGTTGCATATTCGGGGACTTGGGTCTGTCGGGGTGTTGGGCCTATCGGGGAGTTTGTAATCGGGGAGTTTGTATCGGGGAAAGGGTAATCGGGGACCTGGACAATCGGGCGTTCGTCGTGCTCCCTTTCTGTATCCAGCTTCCATCATCCCGTCCAGCAAGTTTTTGTCTAGGCCTTCCTCTGCACCTCTTTCCCTCCAATCTTCCTTCAATTATTTCTTTCTGCAGTGAGTCACCTCTTAGCAAATGTCCCACCCAATTCTTGAGCTCTTGAACAAGCGTAACTCCAAAGTCTATTGGATGTCTTCCGCCATTCTTGAAGCCACACTTCGGTTAATAAATAACCTGTTCACAGTATATTATGATGTTCAATAGAACGAAACTTCCTAAATTCAGATTTTAATTAGATTTCGAGCGAACATGGATTGATAAACGTGCTTGTTGACGCGGATCAAAATTATATATTGTAGGTTAATTCAGAAATTGAGGTGTCTAAGTGTGTTCAGCGTTTAACGTCGTCTTGCAACAGCCTTTACAATGCACGTCTATATCATTTTCGTATCTAGTCTAATCTATCCAAACTATCGACGCAATTATGATACATTAGACATTAGATCAAAATTGATTAAATAGACGTTGCTAGTATAAAATCTATTCTGATAGTCAACCCAGTAAAATTATTTTGTGTAGTGTTGGAGAATCCCATGCAATCAAGCATAATAATTTAACCATGCATTTAAAATTAATCCTGCAAAATAATTTAACCATGTATTATGATTTAATCATGAATAATAATTTAACCATGCATAATAAGTTAAACATTCCGTTTAGACTTTTCGAAGTGCTATCGGAAATAAAATAATTCATAACCCATAATTCAAACTTTAATTAAAACGTATTAATGCCATGCGAAGGGTAAGATCTGACGAAATAATTGGAAACCTCTTTTAAGGGTATGCTAAATCACATAAATTTAGACTGTAATGCATTTTTGTATTCAATGCGCTTTTGTAATTATTGCTTAATAAGTGCTGTAATAATTATTATGCCAAGCAAATTTCTGTCCAGGGTAACGGCCTCTGTTGTCATAGACCCTGGTCAAATCGGATCCATCCATTTTGTATTCATCGTGACGCAAACTTTCTTTCAGGTTGAACGACAGAGATTGACCCTTATACCGATACATTATGTTTTTTTCTCTCATCTCTACAACTCTTGAGACTACACAAGAGCCGTGAGAAAAGTCCTTTCATTGCAAACAATGGCGATGGCTTTTCCAACACTACACCCACCTCTGCGATATTTTGTTCTACAATAGTGTACTGAGTAAGCCGAAGCAGTTCCAGGCCTGCATCATGAAGGAGGGCGACGTTAATGATTGTTTGTAATCACAGAGCGGGGTTATGCTAAAACAAAAAGCCGAACATGGTGTTGTATTATGCAACGTATACGGTTCATAACGCCAAATTGCCAAGTGAACGGTTAAATATAATTCGACACCTGTTTTAGCTTTATTTTTGGCATATAATAAGAAAGCAAAGATCCGATCCAGTACTATTCGACGCATTCGCATACCTATAATACCAAACCTGGATAACGGAGGAGGACGTCATCAAACGACAACACGCGATACAGCAATTTCAATTAAAAATTAACGGCATCTCTCTCGCTTCTGTAGAATCTACTAAATTTCTGGGAGTTTATGTTGATAGCCATTTAACATGGAATGAACATATTGCTCATGTCGCCTCAAAAATAGCAAAAAATATTGGAGTAATGGCTCGAACTGCTTACATTTTACCATCTAGTTACTAGTATTAGGATTAAACTATACTATTCATTAGTACATCCTTTTCTCTCTTATTGTAACATGGTGTGGGCTTCTACTTATGTCACAAGATTATATAGAGTTATTATTTTGCAAAAAAGAGCTGTTCGTCTTATTGTGGGAGCTCCATACGGCTCTCACACTGCCCCCATATTTCTCAACCTTAGAATTTAAAAACTCGACCAGATTTGGACTTTGCAAATAGGGGAATTTATGTACCGGTTTGATCGAAGCCTTCTGCCACCTATATACAAAAATTATTTTCAGCTTTCATCCCAAGTTCATTCTCATTTTACAAGATACTCTTCTTTGTACCGCCGAACCTATGCTCGCAATAACAAGCGCCAGTTTTCTATTAAGTCTACTGGGGTTACCACTTGGGAAAAAATTCCAAGGGAAATAAAATTGAGCCCCAGTATTTGGACATTTAATGTAAGAAGAAATTTAGCGCCTTTCTAATAGAAGGTACCAAATAAAATTAAAGTGGCCTAGTGTTCGCTCAGTATGTGCATTGCAGTTGGTCTCTGTACAGTACAGTTCAGTCACATATATTATATTACAATATATGTGGTTCAGTAGACTAGTTAAGTTTTTTGTTCTTTTTCATTATTGTTTGTGACTCAGCAGTGTTGAGGTTTTCAGTTTCCTGTTTTTGTGTTTTGTTTTTTTCTTCCGTTCTCTAGTATAAGTTGCTTTATGTTTTTTTGTCAGTCACTGTGTTGATTTTGCAAAGACTTCGTCATGGCCACCTTGCATCGTCAACTTATTAATAGTTGGTGTCCCTAGACAGCGGGATTTTTTAAAATCCCTTTAGGGCCTCCCTTTTTTGTAGCCAATGTGAACGATGTGTGAACCTTTCATGTATACGGGTTGCAAAATAAAAATATTTGATTGATTGATTGATTGATTGATTGATGATCATCATTGAATTAATGCTTCTCATTAAAAATGGGACGAAAAATTCACTCTAGTCCTATTGTGCCATGAGAACAATAAAAGTTCATGATAAAATCTATCGTCGTAAAATTTCTGGCTTTTTAGCTTGCAGTTCGTGACATAAAATATGTTAAGTTCAAAATGGATTTGCGCAGTTTCTGTTGTAAAAGCACAAATACTAAAATAAGTCATTTTATTGAAAGTATAAGATTTTCATAGGAGGAATAAACATCATATAGCCAATTAGCCATAGGGATGAGGACATAAAGAAATTTAAAAAAACACACAGTAAAGACGAGAATGGTGTCGTTGGAATCTTGAACCTGCCTTAGGGCAGAACACTGAAGAAGTCATAGTAAAAAAGGTTACCGTCATAAGTGAAAAGAAAAGCAGAATCTGAAAAAGGAATTTTTGGGATGGAGAACGACAAAAGAAAGAAGACATTCTGAAGTTCCAAAAATTTCTTTAGAGCAATCCTGCTGGGCAGTGCTGGCTACCATGTCAATGTTGTGCAAATGTACAGATTTATCCGTTGATTTGTTGATTCTTGGGGTATTTATTAGGGCGATGTACATTCCTTTTGGTTTACCTTTTGACATAACTACATGTGGCCATCTGAGCTGTGTGCATTTTGATAAATGGCCTATGTGATGTGTAGGTTTATTGGCATTATCGATAAAGTATATCATATTGAAACTCTGGATCGGTCACTCACGACGCTGATGGAATATTACAGCAATCGCAAAAAAGCTTTGCTATGGTTGGTCAATATTTCTAGAATAAATTGCTGTCTCCGTAATGAGCTCATTGATCTTTTCTTTCCCATTTTCATAAAGCGTTTGAAAATCATTCTCTTTGATTGCTGTTCGATGCTGTCAGATAGGGAGCGCCTCTGAGGAGTTTCTCACAAGTGGCGCTATATAAATTCACGATTGAAATTACTATAACGAGTCGAGTATTGTTTTGTTCTTCTGTTGTTTAGACGTTCGTCGTCGTAGCGAGAGACAAAGCCATCTTCCGTTTCAGCGCTCACAATGGATTCTTCCTTCTCAGTCCGTTCAATCCTGTTCGAAGAACCGCCATCTTCATTCTCACACATCCGTATCTTTTGATTGCGTACGATATTAATCTCGTTGTTCCCAACTCGTATTATAATAAAATCTAAATCTAATCTAAATCTAATAAATTCCAATCGTATATGAATTGCATGGAATACAAAGTATGTAAGCATATAAGTTAAAAGTGAAAATAATTATCAAAGTTTCTGAGACTGTACTAGACACCTCTAAAACATTTTCTTTACCTCCAATATATTAATGACACGTCCATCTGTTGTGTGTTGGAACGTGTCAATGATAAGCAAATTGCTTCATGACAATGGAAACTAACTATACCGATATCACAACGACAATCACCGTCAAAATGACTTTTGCGCTGCCGTGTAAGTAAGTAAGTAAGTAAGTAAGTAAGTAAGTAAGTAAGTAAGTAAGTAAGTCAGTGAGTGAGTGAGTCAGTGAGTCAGTAAGTAAGTAAGTAAGTAAGTAAGTAAGTAAGTAAGTAAGTGAGTAAGCAAGCAAGCAAGTAAGTAGGTAAGTAGGTAAGTAAGTAAGTTAGTTAGTTAGTTAGTTAGTAAGTAAGTAAGTAAGTAAGTAAGTAAGCATATTTTAATTACTCCATTAATCCACACACAAAAGCTGAACGGGACATAAAACGTCCCAATGATAATTTTTATATCAATGTTATGATTGGTAAGAAAGATGCAAAACAAAATCAGAAGTTGAGTGAAGTTATTTAAATTTTAACGAAAAACAAGTCATCTGTACAGCATCCTGGTGATAAATCCCTTTAACGTTTACAATAAAGCACAATACGACTGCTCTTGATGTTGCTCACTGCTACAAGTTTAGAAACACACAAACACACACACACACACACACGCACACACACACACACAATATTGCCAACCAATGTATACCTGCATGTTGACATATTGACATGTTGACGTGGTGTTGTGTTCTAACGCTAGTGAATCCCTCTTTCCTGCTATCCTCAGTTACTCCTGGTATGACAACATGTCCACTAGAATGATCTTTCACCCACCAGAACGAATAACTGCATACTGCCTTAGGCTTCGCTCACATAGTACCACATTGTGGTTCATTGACTGCATGGTGAGGAGGGATTTATCACAAGAATGTTGCATGGATAACTTTTCTGACGCCATTATACTGGTTTAGTCAAAATATTATGCTTCAACTACTGGTTTAATTAATTTTACTACCTATTATAAGTTTGATGTCCAGTATTATAACGGTGTTTTAAGTCCCATTTGGGCGTTTGCAAGTGGTGTAATAACGAATAGACTTGGGCCTAATTGTACTGTCTGAGGCGTAGTAGCCGAGAATAACAGCAAAATCGATTATAGCGACGCGACCCATATTTATTATAAGATCCATGGACAACAATTAAAGGTGTTTAATTAAAAGAATTTTCTTCTTTACTTAATTAAACGTAAGCACACCAATGTGACAGAACCTCGATAGCGCTGAGCAATTGAGTGAAGGACTTGGTCAAGGCATCTACACAGTAACCGTCTTTTGGATCAATTATAGTCACAATTAGCGGAAGCCATCGTGAAATGAAAGCAGATGTAACCAATTGCAAATCGTGGACGAAAGTAGATCTCTGGTAAGAATCATCAGATGCAGGCGGAAAGACCGGTTGGGTCACATTATAAGAGGAGACTCTGACCTAAGAACCACAATTGGGAGGAAGTCGTGGGTAATAAGACAAGAAGAAGACAGAGGATGATATTGGCGAAGCAGGACGTTTTGGCGCCGCCGTTTTGGCGCCGGACGTTTTGGCGCCGCCGTTTTGGCGCCGGACGTTTTGGCGCCGCCGTTTTGGCGCCGGATTTTTTTCACCCTCGTTCTAGAGTATAAAAATTATTATATTGTAGGGAATTGTCGGGGGTTTATTTACGCACATTTTGATGTAAATTTTGTAATGATATTCCACGCTATTCAAAAGTTATGCCCGAAATAGCCAAGAATGTATGTATATGACATGCGTCGTGAGGGTCGGTTAGGGTCAGGTTAGGCGTCGTGAGGGTCGGCTAGGGTTAGGTATAGGGTTATTGTAGCCATTCGGTCCCGTATTGGGTATAAATTACGGTTAATTATTACACCACTGAATGAAAAGAAAAATAAATATTAAATACAATTTGATCTCTTCGTACTGGTGTATTTGTAAACTGAACCAGAAATAAGCTACTGAGATCAATTTTTATATGGGCGCCAAAACGGCGGCGCCAAAACGGCGGCGCCAAAACGGCGGCGCCAAAACGGTCGCGCCAAAACGGCGGCGCCAAAACGGTCGCGCCAAAACGGCGGCGCCAAAACGTCACGTACCGGATATTGGTGTAGTGGACTATATATGAAGTAGGTCCACAGCCACTTGAAGAAGAGAGCCGAAAATCTTGGCAAATAATTATAGCGCCATTGGATGCAGCCTACGAACCTGTCAGAGAGGAAGAGAGTCAACGAGAACCAAAAGGAAAGCATAACAAGAAGAAGTCACGATTAAGTAGTCAATTTGTTCTTCTACGTTGTTTGTCCTTAGCTGTTTCTGTTCAGATTGTTCAGTCTGTTTGTGATGGTCGTCATCTTGGTCAACTGTGGATTCATGGCAAGCAACGCTGAAGTTCCAAACTCAGAGTGAGGAGAAATGTCAATTTTCCTTAATTCTTTTACTGATTTAATCAATCATCGCTCACTTTTTCATTCATTCATTCATTCATTCATTCATTCATTCATTCAATCATAACCTCTTTCGTTCATTCATTCATTCATTTATTCATTCATTCACTATCTCATTCATTCATTCCACTGTCAACCCGCATACTAAAAAATTATGTCTTACATAGTAATGTTGGTGTTGATCGTTCTGTGGCTGATGTTGCAGAGAGATCTTCACGGTAATCTATACGTTGGAGGGTCTGACGAAGATGTTGGCTCGTGGATTCATTCTCGCCAACTTCACCTATCTAAGAGACGCATGGAACTGGCTCGACTTCGTGGTCGTTGCTCTCGCGTTAGCACCCCATTATAATCTAATCTAACCTAACCTAATATAATATAATCTAACCTAATGTAACCTAACCTAACCTAATCTAACCTAATCTAAACTAATCTAACCTAATCTAAACTAATCTAATCTAATCGAATCGAATCCGATTGAATTCAAACTATTCTAAGCTAAGTTTAAATAGTATTTAGTTTCATTCAACCCAACGTATTGTAACCTATTCTATCTAATCACCACATACCAATACAACTTAATCAAATTATTTTAATCTAATTTAAACCTTCATAAGTTGATTTGGTGTGGAATGTAGGCTAATCCTGTACGGATAGGAAACATGCACAATGAAGAAGGATGATACAAAATGGACTGGAGTCTTTTGAAATGTGGATTTGACGCAGAATGGAAAGAGTCAGCCTATCATTCAGTCTGTAGCCTGTAGGAGTGTATCCTGTAAATGTGTTGTTGTTGATTCCAGTTATGTTACGATGGTCCTTCCACTTGGCAACCTGGCTGCACTGCGAACGTTTCGAGTCCTTCGAGCGTTGAAGACAGTGGCTGTCGTTCCAGGTCAGTTGTTCATTCACCTACACAACGCTGTTTCTCTCGTAATTATAATCATGTAACCGGATCCTATCTCTGCACAGATGTCATATAATTATAATTATCTACCCTTATACTATTGTATTGTATTCTATTCAATGCCAAAGAACTGTATTTTATTCTATCGTATACTTTACACAATTACACTCACATTCTATTCAATTCTTCTCTATTGTCAATCAATCAATCAATCAATTAATCTTTATTGACGACCACAATAATAATAAAAAATTGCAAGCACGCCTGAAGACTACATTGTGTATTTCTATTTGTTAGCGGGAGCGCTAACTTGGGTCGGGAGCGCTACTGAATTCTGTGAGCGGCGCTTTATAAATGTTCAATTACAATAACATGTACAATAACAATTACAAGCACGCAGTCATAAAAATGTAAGCAGATTGTCAATTAAAGTCGCCCTGTTTACATCAGTTGTTAATCATTATTAGACTCTGAATTTATGGTCATTGTTTAAAATATTCCGACAGTCATAATTATATTAAAGTGTAGACTTTAGTGTTCTACTTTGGATCATCGCATATGATACCATTAATTTTTATACTTTATGCCATATAATATCTTATTTTACAACACTAAGCTTATATCTCATTCAATTCAAATTTGTTCTTTTTTAGTTGGCTACATTTGCTGTTCATTCAATCATGTTACTTCCTGTTATGGGTAAAGTAAAAGTTTGATACCTGTTGGCGCAAAGGTGTCTGGTGCTACAAGAGATCGTTAAACTCTGTATCCGTTCTCGCTAGTTACTGTAACGCCAAAACAATCGATTGCAAACATTTTTAATTGACTCAACAATGCAGCTGTTAAATGATTAAATTGTTAAGCTGTTAAATTCGTAAATTGTCGTTCAACTATTTGGTTCAAACTAAACGATTGCTGGTAATCCGTCCCCGCAGTCCTACGACAGTGAGGTTGGTCTACGTTTCTAGCAGCCACAAGATGTCGCAAGCAGCGAATACGAATGCTTTATAATTAAATTGCTCAATTACGACACCTTTAAAAGAATTTTCAATAATACTATTTATTCGTTATTTTCGGTGACGCTTTGCTTCGACGCCCGCTTGCGCCTCGTTGATTAAAATGACAACAAGAGAGAAATAATAATAACTTACATTCTGAAAAATTATGGCATTTTATAAAACTCGATTCGCCATCCATTACCCGTTCATGGCTTTGTCGTTTGATGCCATGAAACGGTGAGATCTGTCCAGAACAACTGCTGTCGACGTCAACGCTCTTTTCCTGCCATAAGAGTTGTTAAACTTTGCATCGGATCCATCCGTCCACCCACCCGTCCGCCCATCCGCCCATCCACCCATGCGTCCGTCCGTTCATCCATCGGCCCATCCATCCATTCATCAATACATCCACCCGATCATCTATCCATCCATCCGTTCATCCATCCATCCGTCCGTCTATCCGTATGTCCTCAATGATCATTAGTATCGCCTTCCTACCTTTATTCAGGTTTGGGATTGACATTTTCGAATTACGAACTTACGCTGTATTCATTTATCCATGTGCAGGGCTTTATTATTATTATTCCACAGTTTAACGTCATCCTATGGCATCAGAGGCCGTTGACGACAATACAATATAAGTGTACTGTAACAGAGCAGTAAACAAAAACTTATGTAGCCTCCAAACTACACCAAAGAGGTGTCTAAACGGAGCTGTACAATCTCAATTACATTCAATTTTTAGACAACATAAAGTAGTTCATCGGACACTCGTTAAGGTTTACACATTATGGAAAAAAAGATGCATAATTATAGCGGTTGTTATTTATTCTTGGAGGTGTTTAAGCACGGCTCTGAGTAGATAGCTTGAAGGGGCGCTATAACAAGTGCACATACAAACACATACAAACATAATAATATGTCAATTTGATTTAAATTATGTCCATTATTATTATTATTCAACAGTTTAACGACATCTTATAGCTACAAAGGCTGTTGACGTCTTTAAAGTTACGGTATCAATATATTTCAGTTCACTGTTGTTTAAATGTTCCGCAGTTTCTGTCTTTATTGTCTATCTGTTTTCTTTTCATTGTTCTTTTCTGGAATTTGTATGATGATCTATGTCCATGGCGACAGTGTTCATAAGGTGGTTGCTGTAGATCCTCTTTGATGCATTGGTCATTATTTAGTGTCACTATTTACCATGCATGCATATATTTAACTATACATTCATTTCCTGATTTTTATTTTATTTATTTTTAATTAATACATATATAAGCAAATAGATTAGATATTAAACATTTATATGAAAATCAAATCATTCAGCCATCATCTATAAGCTTAACAATAATAGCAAAAATCATTTTATTCAATGCCTATTTAATCTATTACAGAATTAGTTAACACAGACACATACACACAAACACATACACACACACAAACACACAACAAATACAACTAAAATTATAATTCATATGCAATACTTCTTACATAATTTTTCCATTAGTTATGGTCATAAGTATATTATAAGCTTCAAGATAAATATCTTGATTAGAGAATATATTTTTAACAGTACATTCCACTTTTTTCTCTACACATTTTTTAAGCAGTAGGATTGAAATGTCATTCTTTTTACAAGCAAACAGCACATGTTCAATTGTTTCAGGCACTTGGCATTTAGAACAAAGGTCTGTTTGGCTTTTACCTATCACTTTCAACCAGGAGTTAGTAAGGACATGCCCCATTCTAAGTCTGGTAATTTGAACTTCTCTTTTTCTTATGGAGTCCATAAATTTTATATCAGTTGATACCAAAGGTTGGATCGATTTATAAAAACGCCCTTTTCGTTCATTGTCGTATTCAATTTGCCATAAATTAATAACATATTTTTTAATTAACGAATAGATTTCCTTTAATTCCAAATAATTTGTTGAATTGACCTCCTCTAATTCTTGCCCTTTCTTTGCTAGGGTGTCTGCCATTTCATTTCCAGATAATCCAATATGACTAGGGATCCATGCTATGATTATACTGCTGCTTTTAAGTTTATTAACATTATCTATAAATTCCAGAAATAAATTAGGCCGTGAACAAGACTTGTTTTCTTTTATAGATGTGGCCACACTTAATGAATCAGTATATATAATATACTTATTTGCATTTGCAGTTTCATTCACATTTTCATTTTGGATAATCCATTTTGTCGCTTCAATAATGGCCGTTAATTCAGCAGAATAAATTGAGGAGTTATCTGCTATCCTATAAACGTTGTGAGAATTCACTATCAGTGCTATGTTTATATAGCAATTGTAAACTCAATTTTAAAGGTGTCTACACTAAACGTCTATACTTGGCATTCTAACTGACAAGCAGTAGCAGTTTTGGTAGTTTGAGTGTAACGACACCGTAATGATAGCAACGATCATTAGCATCGCCTTCCTACCTTTATTCAGGTTTGGGATTGACATTTTCGAATTTTTGCAGACATACGCACAGTTTATTAATATATCCATGTGCAGAGCTTTATGTATATAGCGGTGTATATTTAGTCGTGAAGGTGTTTAAACTGTCACGCAACCATAATTGCCAATAAACTGATGTGATCTAGTAAATTAGAAGGCCTATTATAACCAAACTCATGTGATGCCTGTTTCTACATGTTTAGGTCTGAAAACGATCATAGGGGCTTTGATGGAGGCTGTGCGTCGATTGAGAGATGTCATCATTCTCACCGTATTCGTTCTGTCCATCTTTGCTCTCATTGGTCTACAAATCTACCAAGGAACGCTGAAACAGAAATGCGTTCTTACACCGGATCCAAACACAACGAAGGAGGAACAACAGATGCACAAAGAAAACGAAAGTAAGACAAACCAAACAAATTCTTTGAATTAATTTGTTTTTATTATTTGTTATTTCACGTCAATCTCTGTAGCAATCTATAGTTATAGTTATAATAATAATAATAATAATAATAATAATAATAATAATAATAATAATTCAGAGAATCTCGGTGGCAATCCAACGAGGAAACGCCATCTGTTTTTCATCCACATTGCCATTGTAACAATGCTAATAGTAATAATAATAATAATAATAATAATAATAATAATAATAATAATAATAATAATAATAATAATAATAATAATAATAATAATAATAATAATAATAATACGGTGCTTCTCACAAGCTGCCTACTGTGAGTGAAAATGCTTGTGCTCGGAAGTGTGTAGCAATCAGCTAACTACATGTAGTTAGTTAACTAATAAGATAATTAATTACTTACTCTATTAATGAAGGAATTCGTTGAAATCATGAATTTCGGAATGAATAAATGATTTAGTTTATTGACTAAGTATTTTTTTTATTTACAAATAAGTGACTGCATTAATTAATTAATTCGGCTGACTTATACAGTAGGGTGGAGTGAAAAATTTTTTTCCTGAATTTCAAGTAGCTAGATATGTCAAAAGGTGCCAATAGATCAATAGAACACTGTGTAAAAATTACAAAATTTTTGATAAATGTTTTGATCGCCCGCCGCAACTTTTTATTTTGCAATAGGCCTACCAAGCGACATCAGCAGAACGATATAGGAAGATTAGTGTCTACACTCTACACAGAGTCTACACTCTACAGTCTACACACTGTAAATATTGCACAGAGTGGGCCATAAATGATCTCCATCCTATGGTTTTCCCCCCATAATTTTATCGTGGCCAAAAGTAACCCAATTAACCCTTATAGGGTAACCGGGGGGTAAAAAATAACCCCCAGCCTACTTTTTTTCGTATACTTTTTTTGAATAAAAGAAAATAGACTTGTGCTTTTGTGACTTTTCCTAAATATGTTTTTTCTTCACAATGTTGTTTTAAGTTGTGCCAAATTGCGCTGCCACCTAGTGGCAGACTAGTGTGAAAAGTAAGGTTTCATATTCCAGTACTGGATAAATCATTTCTACACTATGTAGATATAAGCATAGTAGTTGATAGAACTGAATTGTTGGAGATATGTGGTTCTTGTATTTTTGCATATGAATTAGCCATTCTTTTCTGTATGATTTCTATATTTCAGGTTGCATTATATTAGTGTAGTTTACGTACTTTTGCATAAAGCTATCAAAAGAACTAGGTGATTACAACGCCACAAAAGGCGCGGTAGACTCATTCGACCAGGAAACAAAGGGATACACTTGCAGTTACAGGACCAGAAGATGGCCTCTTCTATTCTTGGTTGATGTAGCAGCGCTCAACGCATATATCATAATTATAGAAGTTGCAGAATCCAACATGGCGAGATCACGCACATTCAGTAGGCCTACGTTTGGACAAGCGCCGTGTGTTCCTGCTAGATTTGGTCATGAGCTAATCAGACCTCTTATAATCACGAGTTATCATTTTAATTCAAGATTTGTTACTCATTACGTTCAACAATGTCCTTGTCTATCATATAAATTAAACAGGACCAAAATTGGTTAAACATTTCCCTAGATTTGACGAAAATAAATTGGGGGTATTTTTTTACCCCCCGGTTACCAACAACTGTAACCGAAAAGGGGTTACCCTATAAGGGTTAAGCTCTAACCCTAACAGAAACCAAAACAATAGCTCTAACCCTAACAGAAACTCTAACCCTATAGCTGTAACCCTAACAGAAACCCTATCTCTAGCTGTAACCCTAAGAGAAACCCTAACCCTATAGCTATAACCATAACAAAAACCCACTCTAAGAGAAACCCTAACCCTAGCTCTAACCCTAACAGGAACCCTAACCCAAGCTCTAACCCTAAGAGAAACCCTAGCTGTAACCATAACAGAAACCCTATCTCTAGCTCTAACCCTAATAGAAACCCTAACCCTAGCTCAAATCCTAACAGAATCCCTAACCATAGCTCTAACCCTAATAGAAAAAACCCTAACCCTAGCTCAAATCTTAACAGAAACCCTAAACCTAGCTCTAACCCTGACAGAAACCCTAGCCCTAGCTCTAACCCTAACAGAAACCAAAACATTAGCTGTAACCCTAACAGAAACCCTAACCCTAGCTGTAACCATAACAGAAACCCTATCTCTAGCTGTAACCCTAACAGAAAACCTAACCCTAGCTATAACCATAACAAAAACCCAAACCATAGCTCTAACTCTAAGAGAAACCCTAACCCTAACCCTAACCCTAACAGGAACCTTAACCTTAGCTCTAACCCTAACAGAAACCTTAACCTAGCTTTTACCCTAACAGAAACCCTAACCCTAGCTCTAACCCTAATAGAAACCCTAACCCTAGCTCTAATCCTAACAGAATCCCTAACCCTAGCTCTAACCCTAAAAGAAACCCTAATCCTCGCTCTAACCCTAACAGAAACTCTAAACCTAGCCCTAACCCTGGCAAAAACCCTAACCCTAACTCTAACCTTAACAGAAATCCTAACCCTAGCTCTAACCCTAACAGAAACCTTATCCCTAGCTCTAACCCTAACAGAAATCCTAACCCTAGCTCTAGCCCTATCAGAAACTCTAACCGTAACTCTAATTCTAACGAAAACCCTAATTCTAGCTTTAACCCTAATAGAAACCCTAACCTTAGCTCTAACTTTAACAGAAACCCTATCCATGTTTGGGTTAGCGCAAAATTTAGGGTTTCTGTTAAGGTTAGAGCTAGGGTTAGGGTTTCTGTTAGGGTTAGACCAAGGGTTTCTGTTAGGGTTAGAGCTACGGTTGGAGTTTCTCCTAGGGTTAGAGCTTGGGTTAGGGTTAGGGTTTCTGTTAGGTTTAGAGCTAGGGTTTCTGTTAGGGTTAGAGCTAGAGATAGGGTTTCTCTTAGGGTTACAGCTGGGGTTAGGGTTTCTGTTAGGGTTAGAGCTATTGTTTTCTGTTAGGGTTAGAGCTTGGGTTACTTTTGGCCACGAAAAAATTATGGGGGGGAAACCATAGGATGGGATCATTAAATTTTATGGCCCACCCTGTACAATATTTACAGTGTGTAGACTGTAGAGTGTAGACTCTGTGTAGAGTGTAGACACTAATCTTCCTATATCGTTCTGCTGATGTCGCTTGGTAGGCCTATTGCAAGATAAAAAGTTGCGGCGGGCGATCAAAACATTTATCAAAATTTTTGTAATTTTTACACAGTGTTCTATTGATCTATTGGCACCTTTTGACATATCTAGCTACTTGAAATTCAAAAAAAAAAATTTTTTGCCGTTTTCACTCCACCCTATTATACAGCGTCCTTTCGAGAAACTTGCTTAGACTTGCCCACTGCCCAGCCACGGTTAAAGTGAAAAGACTTAGGCTTACCTATACTTCGACTAATAACATTTAAAGGCATGCGCAATAAACAACTAGAGCCTCGTGAAAAACAGAGCGAGCTGTCAACCTACACCAGCTGCCATCCACATGGAATGGCTTTCACCCATTTATGGTCTAAGCTCTTGCATGGACTCTTCCACTCCTTCCTTTCGCTCTTTCAATACGTTTCTTTTTCCATGGACTTCTGTGCTGAAAGCGCCACTGAATATAGTCTATGCTGCAAGAGGCGCTCTTTAATTTTTTTAATACGATGAGATACCATGATACTCATAGCTGCGAAGCCGACAGTAGCAGCTTCAAGAGACTACAATTATGAACGTTTTAATTATGTCCTCAATTAAGGTAATTCTGATATTTTCTGTTATGAAGGTAACTGGTTTTTGGTCGGATCTGCACCTAAACTATGCGGATATTCAAGTTCAGCTGGGTATGTTATTCGCCGATCTCCTTTCAAAAATACTTCTTTAAAAATTTTGTTGATAACAAAATAATAGAAAGTGTCTGACTTCTTCACTATTTTTCGACACAAATTGTGTTTACGTGAGTACTTTATGAGTTCATGTGCCTTTGCGGTATTTTCCCGTCTTCTGCTTGTATGTGATAATAATTATTAATAGTGTAAATTGCTACGATAATCAAAAATTTGCAGTTATTTTTTATTGCATGGTCTTGCACTATTTTAAAGGTGTTTAAAGTTAGTGTATTAATAATTCATCTGCTGCCGTGCTTACATGGAATAATTTGAAGGGTTTCTGACTATAACAGCAAAATGAAAATTACTAACAAAAAACAACAGCAACAACAATAACAACAATATTATTACAATTATTATTGCCTTTATTACTGCTACTACTAGGCTGTTGTTCTTAATTCGTAATGTGCAAAAATGTGAAAATGGTCATGGACATTATTACTATAATCTGAGGAAATTATGATGCCATCTTCTTCTTTTTCATCAGGCTTGAATTAATTCCTCTCTACAGAGGGGTCAGCCACTCGGATCCTCCTCTTCCACTTTCCTATGTCTCGAGTGTCTTCATTTTTTCAGTTCGAAGTGTTTCATGTACTCCCGTATCGTATCCTCCCATCTCCTCTTTTGTCATTTAGGCAGCAGCTGTATTACTTACAACTACTAACGTTAGGGCGGTGGTGGTGGTGGTTGTGGTGGTGGTGGTGGTGGTGATAGTAGTAGTAGTAGTAGTGGTGGTAGTGTTAGTGGTAGTGATAGTGATAGTGGTAGTGGTAGTGGCAGTAGCAGTAGCAGTAGTAGTTGTAAGAACCATAGCAGACTGTGACATTACCTAAAACACCTGTTTCATTAAATCATTCGCTTTATAAGTATGAGTCATTTAGGAAGCAGCTGTCTGCTTCTCTCCTAGACGTATTACGTTAGATATTAAATCAACAGCCTTTGCTACCGAGCACCGTACATTAGAGTTCAGTTCTGTAATGGAATCTGGAGTGTACATGTAATGAACTTACATCATATCTTCTAGCCACGGTCTATTTTTTATGTTAGACATTGGTATTGTTTTAGGCAATGCCCCACCGGATACCAATGCGAAACCGTCGGTCCAAACCCAAACTACGGCTTCACAAACTTCGACAATTTCGGTTGGGCTCTGCTCTGCGCATTTCGGCTCATGACCCAAGACTTCTGGGAGAATCTCTATCAACTGGTAAGTACCTCATAATTTGGTAAGCACCATGCAGATGTAAGAACAAGAAGCTGCTTTTGATCATTACACATTTTTCTTTTTTGCTTTTTTCAAGCGCAAAAAGTCAAATTTTGAGGGTGGTATGACTTTAGCAATGGCTATCTGACTGGAACTGCCTAAAACAAGCCGCTCAAAGTCGAGTAAACACCCCCGAAATAAAGTCCTGACTCCGGCCTTGTAGTACACCCTAGTCAGAGGCGCTGCGAGGACGAAGCCCCCGCCGCAATAGAAGACAACGAACAGAAATAATGGTGTCCAATCAGACCTGACCAGAAGAGACCAGCAGAGGCATTCGCACGATGCATATCGCCAGTCCTCTCCCTCACCCTGGCATCTGATCTTCCCACCGACATACATGCAAGTCATGCATGCTTAATTGCATATAATGTGTAATGTTGTGTTTTGTGGTCTAAGCAGATTCGATTGTTTTCTATGCTACGGTGGTTGTTTATCAATTCTGACGCGACGTCTATCGCCGGAGTGTGTAATTCACTGTGATCGCATTCTGTGAGAATATTTTAGTCTCAACGATGATTGCATCAGTCGAGATCAGTGTATTTATTATATACCGAGAGTCCATTGAAGATCGCGTGAATTCAGAAGCGCCTGCTGTATACGTCGTTCACCGTAAAGAAGAGCATACCTTAATTAGTAACTCCTTTCTTTATTAAGTGTCTAATTTCCTCCAAAAGCATAGTAGACTGTAAAATTACCCAAAACACCTGTTTAATCAAATCATTGGCTTTATAAATTTCGGTCGCAGAAAACCCATTTCATTTAGACGCCTTTTGCCAAAAACTTGAGTTCCAACGTAATGATTATAAACTGCATCCCTCCCACCCTCCCTCCCTAGGAGTAGGTGTGTAAGCGTTTGCGCTGGAGCACCGAAAAATTGAACTTTCCAACATGGAAAACCTTAAAGGAGGTGAAATTCAGCTATAGGGCCTACTTGAAAATGTTCTCCTTGTTCACGAACACACTACCGTAGACGTAGTGAACTAATAGCTGTCCCTGGAGACACTCGGCTTCATATCCCGCAGCTGTGGTCGTCCAGCAGTCCAGACTTTGATCCGGAGTACATGTAGGCCTACTGAAGGAGCGCGTTTTTCGTTCACGCGTATTCATGACATCGATAACCGTAGGGCGTAGGGCGCGTCTGTTTGAAGATTGGCAGTTGTTTAACCACGTGATCATCGACAGGACCATCAAACAGTGGCGTCCACGTCTGTGGTCGTGTGTCCGTCAATGAGTAGGACATTTTGAACACCAGCTGTAGCCGAACTTCACTCTCTTATGTGAGGGCCCATGTTGGAAAGACAAATCCTAAAAGTTTTGACCGGGTTATCACACTTTTAGTTGTGTACTACTTTTCATCCGGACACAGTGTAGAATAAAGATAATTTATTTTGCTGATTTGATATAGTTAGTCGACAGCGTCGAAGACACTAATTTTTGTCAATAAGCTGCATAAGTAACAAAACATTATTACGTTATAAAGGTGTTTAACCCTAATCCGAACAAGGGGGGTCTGGCCAGACCCCCTTCATATATTTGGTGCATAACTTTTTTAAAAGTGATAGTTTCTCAAATTGCTTTTATGACTTTGTTCCTATATGGATGAGCTGCAATTAGCTCATCTAAACGACCAAATCGATTGAGTGATAAGGAGGTACTGAAGGTAATACTGACTGAGACTGTATAATGATGACAGTTTCGACAGTGAGAGCAACGACAAAGAATGTGAAAGTGTAGAGATGCCAATGCCTGCAGAACAATCTGCGGGTGTTTCTTATGATGAAAACAAAGTTCAAATTGAAGATGACGATGAACATGATGATGAGACTGGTCCTGAGAGTGAAGATAACGATGATGAAACTGTTGATACTGATAAAGCCGAGAGACCGGAATGCAAGTCAAGATCCGAATATGTTTGGCAGTCTAATGCACTGCCAGGGGGACCTCCTCTGTTGCACATTGTAGAAAAAGAAAATGTGGAATAAAATAATACGGTCACATGGAGAATATTCAAGATAGTTTTGGCAGTTTCCTAACCAACGAGATGAGAGACATCATCATTCGACATACATGTACAAACCAGACAGCAACAGCTAATGGACTATGATACATGTTTATAATTTAGGTGAAGTCATATTCCATTAATTTTTTATAGATATTTTATATAAAACAGTCATACTGACTTTGAATATAACAACATTTAATACTTATTTTACTAGAATTATGATTTCTTTATTTGATTTTCCAAATTTTATAGATAGACAGTTATTGAGTCGATCAAGCATGTATGGCAAACCGTAGCAGTTAATGTTACTAAACATTTAGTTTACAATTCATTATAAAAGTAATTTATGTTGCATAGAAAGACTGATACTTTGTTGTTTATAGTTATTCGGATATCATCCTACAAAATTGGCATATAAAAAACACTATTACCTATGAAAAACCTGCATTAAACCGGGGGGTCTGGCCAGACCCCCCCCCTTGTTCAAATTAAGTTGGATTTTCGCTTGTTCGGATGAGGGTTAAAAAGAGCATTGATGGTTAGTTTGTGTTGTAACTTGTACGCCGCAGTTGTCTTTGCAGAGATGAATCTGGAAGCGCCTTCTCATTTCAGTTTTCTATTTATCTGTTATTAGTAACAGACAACGAACCAAGACGTAATTTCTGGATTTTGGTTGGTTAACGTTAAAGATCATGTTCAGTCTCACTGCCACTGCCAATGTCACACTCACTGCCACTGCCAATGTCACATTCACTGCCAATGTCACATTCACTGCCACTGCCAATGTCACATTCACTGCCACTGTCAATGTCACATTCACTGCCAATGTCACATTCACTGCCACTGCCAATGTCACATTCACTGCCACTGTCAATGTCACACTCACTGCCACTAAATTCATTATAAAAGTAATTTATGTTGCATAGAAAGACTGATACTTTGTTGTTTATAGTTATTCGGATATCATCCTACAAAATTGGCATATAAAAAACACTATTACCTATGAAAAACCTGCATTAAACCGGGGGGTCTGGCCAGACCCCCCCTTGTTCAAATTAAGTTGGATTTTCGCTTGTTCGGATGAGGGTTAAAAAGAGCATTGATGGTTAGTTTGTGTTGTAACTTGTACGCCGCAGTTGTCTTTGCAGAGATGAATCTGGAAGCGCCTTCTCATTTCAGTTTTCTATTTATCTGTTATTAGTAACAGACAACGAACCAAGACGTAATTTCTGGATTTTGGTTGGTTAACGTTAAAGATCATGTTCAGTCTCACTGCCACTGCCAATGTCACACTCACTGCCACTGCCAATGTCACATTCACTGCCAATGTCACATTCACTGCCACTGCCAATGTCACATTCACTGCCACTGTCAATGTCACATTCACTGCCAATGTCACATTCACTGCCACTGCCAATGTCACATTCACTGCCACTGTCAATGTCACACTCACTGCCACTGCCAATGTCACATTCACTGCCACTGCCACCACTTCTTCGAGCTTTACGTATCAAATCGATTTCTTTGTCCATTGGACCAAGACCATTCTGTGGACCCTCTGCCTAGAATGGCCTTCCATTCCTTGTGAATCAGACTAATCAATGTCTGGGTTTGCTTCCTCCTCGTACGCTTGATCTCATGCATAAGACGTTTCTCTTTTCACCATGGTTTTACACATGGAGCGCCTCTAATTAGTTCATGCTGCTTGAAGCTGATAATGTCCAGATACGGTACGATAATGTTCTGGTCGTAAGTTTTCGTTTAATGACAAACACGCACACACACGCACACAAGTATATGTTTGCTGTGGAGTTTTTACAGTCTTTTGCATTATTTGGTTGGTTATTCTATCCTTCCATAGGCCCACTTTGACGATGAATACGAAGATAAACGATAAACTAGAATGGCAAACCAATGCAGCTTGCTTTAACCCTTATAGGGTAACCGGGGGGTAAAAAATAACCCCCAGTCTACTTTTTTTCGTATAATTTTTTTGAATAAAATAAAATAGACTTTTGCTTTTGTGACTTTTCCTGAATATGTTTTTTCTTCACAATGTCGTTTTCAGCTGTGCCACATTGCGCTGCCACCTAGCGGCAGACTGGTGTGGAAAGTAAGGTTTCATATTCCAGTACTGGATAAATCATTTCTACACTATGTAGACGTAAGCATAGTAGTTGATAGAACTGAATTGTTGGAGATATGTGGTTCTTGTATTCTTGCATATGAATTAGCCATTCTTTGCTGGATGAATTATATTTCAGGTTGCATTATATTAGTGTAGTTTACTTACGTTTGCATAAAGCTATCGAAAGAAATAGGTGATTACAACGCCACAAAAGGCGCCGTGGACTTATTCGACCAGGAAACAAAGGGATATACTTGAAGTTACAGGACCAGAAGATGGCCTATTATAGCCCTATTCTATTTCTTGGTTGATGCAGCAGCGCTCAACGCATATATTATAATTATAGAAGTTGCAGAATCCAACATGGCGAGATCACGCACATTCAGTAGGCCTACTTTTGGACAAGGGCCGTGTGTTCCTGCTAGATTTGGTCATGAGCTAAAGAGACCGCTTATAATCACGAGTTATCATTTTAATTCAAGATTTTTTGCTCATTACGTTCAACAATATCCTTGTCTATCAGATAAAATTAACAGGACCGAAATTGGTTAAACATTTCCATAGATTTGACGAAAATATAATGGGGGTAATTTTTTACCCCCCGGTTACCAACAACTATAACCGAAAAGGGGTTACCCTATAAGGGTTAATATTGTTATGTATATTTTTTATAACATTCGTTGCCCTCCTTCTTTGTATGGGCTCTGGACTGGCACTGCCAAAGTACGTACAGTGCTGGATGATTTTGAATTGTTTAACCCTCGGGCTACCAGGGGGGGTGGTATCCACCCCCCCTAGGTTTTTCCCAAATCAAATTTTTTTCGTTAGGAATAAAATTTTGACGTTTTAGGTAGCTGTAGAGGATTCATTTGCACACATTCTGAGCTAAAATGTGTGATGATATACCATACCATTCAAAAGTTATACCCGATATACCCGAGGCACCAGGGGGGGGTGGATACCACTCCCCTTAGATTATCGGCTGTATCTTATCCGTCCTTTGACATGAAGAGACACCAATTACACCATTCTGTAGAGGGAATGTGGGGCTACATTTTGGTGGTCACGGCGTTGTCTTTTGACAACCGGAAGTGCTCAAAATAAATTAAAATATAAATAAAGGTGTTTTATTTTCATAAAATTTTCATGTTTTTCCTATTAAAAATTATTCATAATTTATTTTTTAAGAGAAAACAATTATGTCTTTCTATAGAGTGCATTTAGGGCTATTTTTTTATACTAATTAATTTGACATTTGATGACCGGAAGTGCTCAAAATAAATTTTAATGTGTGAAAATGTTGGGTTTTTTTTACAACGCAAACCGATAAGTCTGCGTAAACGTTTTTCAGCATGTTTTACATGTTTTTTCTCTTTTTATTGTAACTAAAACTAACTTATTACTAGTTTTTATAGTTGAATATTGGACTTTATTATATGTAAACTATTTTTAATTAAATAAATTATGTTAAAACACACAGAATCTAATATTTTGCTTATGCGAAAGTATACATTTTGTGGAATCGACGGGTGCCTACGGTAAAAAATTCATAACTTCGGGGTGCTTTCATATATTTTAAACCTAAATATACCATTTTGTGCAGAAATGAATGCTGAATCCATAGGTGTATTACAAGTTATGATATCTCAAACCAAACCCAAAATCCAGGGGGGTTGGTAACCACCCCCCTTGGTAGTCAGTGTTACAAAAATAGCGTGGTAGCCTGAGGGTTAAGACCATGCTGCAAGTTCTTTAATAATTGATAGTTGATACACTCGGTAGGGAAGGGACTAATCGTTGAGCGGATCTACTATTTAAGTAATAAAATCTAAATTTATTATGAAGGTGTCTAAATGGAGCATTAATATTACCTTTGGTTATGGTTGGCAAGTTGGTGTTGTACGTCGCATTTGTATTTGCAGTGAATATTCCGATAGTGCTCTCCTATAAATTATTTCGGGCTTTGATCTTGTATCAAGAGAATGCTGATTGTGACAAAAATGCCGGATTTTTGCTGACTATATAACGTTTAAGTAACATTATGTTTAAAGTTAAAGCAAAGATGACTATCGTCGCCCTGCATCTTTCTTCAGGCTATAGACTGGATCATTCCATACAATGAGGCAACGACGAAGTGAATGTACTTGTAACTGTAAAAGCTTATTGCTGTGGATAATATTTTAAGGCAACTAGTGTCTGTTTAACGCTGTTGCGTGTGAATGCATACGCTCGAAATACAGACACCTTTAAAACGCTCACATCTAGTTTTTTTTTAAAGTGGTTTTTCATTGCGTTTGATTGAAATCACGTACGTGGCCGTAATCTATGTCAATCCATCCATCCGTTAATTAAATACATCTACGCCGTCACTGCTATAATTGCACGCTGGCAGTGCCAGTCTGAAGAATTTTGAATTGTTTAAGACCATCTTTACTGCAAGTTCTTTAATATTGATAGTTGAGATTGCCATTGATTGACGGAACTGATCGTTGGGCGGTCCTGCTGTTTAAGTAATAAAATGTAAATTTATTATAAAGGTGTCTAAATGGAGCATTAATATTACCTTGAGCTATGGCTGTCTGGTTGGTATTAAAATAATAATAATAATAATAATATTCTTTAATGATTCAATCCGACACACCGCAGAATGATTACAGTACAGGTTATACGAAATACGGCCCATTATAGCACGACACGCAGGTCGGCTTTACAGAGTGGGTTCGGCTTAACACTATTGGTCAAAGTACTGGATCACTCCTCGTTCGGCCAAGCCAGAAGAGGGAGGGGCTATCTTGTGTTCAGCAGAACCTGAGTCAAGCAACACAACAGCAAAGCGACACTGGCAGCTAGCAGAAGCTTTAATAAATTAATGCCCTGTGTGAGATTCGAACCCGGGTCGCGTAGATGACACTCAGTTTAACGACCAGCGCTTTCTCAACTGAGTTGTACGCCGCATTAATTTTTGTCTTTGCATAGATTATTCTGATAGCGCCCTCCATTTTCAGTCGTTGATCTTGTAGCAAGAAAATACTGACTGTGACGAAATTTTCGGATTTTGGCTGGCTAGCGTTTACGTAACATTAGGCATCATAACAATGATGATTATCTTCGCTCTCTTACTTTCTTCAGGCTATAGACTGGAACCTCTCATAATTATGATTATAAGGCAACGAATAAGTGGATGTAATTGTAGTTGTAGGTACTTATTGCTGTGGATAATATGTTTAAGGCTACTAGTTTCTGTTTAACGTTGTCATGTGTGAATGCATTCACACGAAATATATAGGGACACCTTTAAAACGGTTTTATATAGTAATATATTATGTTGGTTTTAATTCATTTTACTGCTATCTTCTCCATGGGTAACCTCGCGTTTAACTATGCCAATCCATCCATCCCATAAATACATATAAGCAGTTACTCTACTTGCACTCTGGCAGTGCCATTCTGAAGCACGGATGAAGGAGGAGGGTAACACCAATGGTCTTTGTCATCACACAGTGTCGGTAAACTCTGACTACAACTATTACACATTATCTTGTCTCTTATACGATCAAGCACGCAATCCTAAATATGTTGCGCTATCTTACACAAAATGAAACAGAACCGACCCAAGTCATCCAGACGTGCCATTTGCATACTATTGCTTCACAATAACACTTTCATCCGTCTGTACTTTTGCTAATCTATCACCATCCGCCTTAGGTTACTAAACATATGCATGCGCCCGCCAGGGCCGGATTAAGCAATGTGGAGGCCCTGTTCGGAAGAATTTTGTGGGGGCCCTTTTCGGGAAAATATTTTTTTTTAGTCATCTGGCGAAATTTTCGGGAAAATTTTACCATTTCATCCGCCAAAACAGTTGATGACCTTTTTTTTTTTTAGTCATCTCGCTAAATTTTCGGGAAAATAGTCGTTTCGTCGAAATTTGCTCTCAAAAATTTTTTTTACATTTTGTGGGGGCCCCCTAAAGTGTGGGGGCCCCTGTTCGGCCGAACATGTTGAACATGCCTTAATCCGGCCCTGGCGCCCGCTCAAGAAACATGCTCAGAAAAGTTCAATGCCTAGCCATTGCAAAAGAGTTCATTGCCCATACATTGCAAAAGGAAAGAAGACTTTAAAAGATTCATAATAAAGTTTGATTGTATGAATCAAGATATGGGGATTTGGCTCGCAAAATAATGATACTTTAATGCTTCGATTTATCATTGCAATGACGAGGGATACCAATCGTCAATTACTTGTCAGCGCAGTGATTTCTTGTGATTATCGTAAAGACTGTAGAAATAAAAGATGCTTTTCCGGTTAAATTATTTATATATATATAGCGCCGTATGATTACGTTTTCAAGGTGTTTTAAAACAGGATGACATTTTAAAGCAAATAGTAAATTTGCTGTTCAATCCATTTTTAAAGTGTAAGAGCTTCACTCGAGCAATTGCGAGTGAAGGACCTGATCAAAGTCCATACTCGGCGGCTTGCGGTGGATTCTAACTCGGAACCCTCCGCTTGAAGGCACCGACGCCACCACTACACCACCGCGCTCCACTGCTACTCCTGCCGCTATTATTATGTCTATATTATAAAATTTATGGAGACTTCTCAACAATTGTTTGTCAATAATCTGTATATATTTGTTATTGTGTAGATAATCCGAGCGAATGGACCATATCACATTCTGCCATTATTATTATGTCTATATTAATATATGTCTATATTTTATATGTATATATATATATATATATATATATATATTTGTGTATTTGTCGTTGTGTAGATAATCCGCGCGAATGGACCATATCACATGCTATTCTTTGTCGTCATCATCTTCCTCGGATCATTCTATCTCGTCAATCTCATTCTCGCCATTGTTGCCATGTCGTATGACGATTGCCAGAAGCAGGCGCAGGAGGAAAGAGAGGCCGAGGAAGCTCAGGCGAAGGTTCGATTCCCCATAATAATTGTTTACTTCATCTTCACTAAATCCCTCGTTCATCATTGTTTCATTCCTTCATTCGTTCGCTCACTTTTCCTTCATTTCTTCTCGAATTCATTTTTCGATCATCAAGTTTCTATGACTCTGATTCTCCCACCGTTCTAATCTAATCTAATAGTTATACCATTTTGTAAAGCGCTCTCAGCGTTATACAGGCCCAAGAATATAGGATGGACATTCATGAACACGATATATTATACCGGTAGCACAATATATGTATTAATTAAGCCTATACATTTCTTCACTATTCGTTTATTCATATCGATAAGTTGCGTAGTACTCCAGCAAGTGGACCACTCAGAGGCGCTCACAACCATAGCTCGGCCAACTTAAACTATCTTAACCCTCGGGCTACCAAGCTTTTTTTGTAACACTGACTACCAAGGGGGGGGTGGTTACCACCCCCCCTGGATTTTGAGTTTGGTTTGAGATATCATAACTTGTAATACACCAATGGATTCAGCATTCATTTCTGCACAAAATGGTATATTTAGGTTTAAAATATATGAAAGCACCCCGAAGTTATGAATTTTTTACCGTAGGCACCCGTCGATTCCACAAAATGTATACTTTCGCATAAGCAAAATATTAGATTCTGTGTTTTTAACATAATTTATTTATTTAAAAATAGTTTACATATAATAAAGTCCAATATCCAACTATAAAAACTTGTAATAAGATAGTTTTAATTACAATAAAAAGAAAAAAAACATGTATTAGCTGCTGAAAAACGTTTACGCAGACTTATCGGTTTGCGTTGTAAAAAAAACCCAACATTTTCACACATTTAAATTTATTTTGAGCACTTCCGGTCATCAAATATCAAATTAATTAGTATCAAAAAATAGCCCTAAATGCCCTCTATAGAATGGCATAATTTATTTCTCTTGAAAAATTAATTATGAATAATTTTTAATAGGAAAAACATGAAAATTTTATGAAAATAAAACACCTTTTTATATATTTTAATTTATTTTGGGCACTTCCGGTTGTCAAAAGACAACTCCGTGACCACCAAAATGTAGCCCCACATTCCCTCTACAGAATAGTGTAACTTGTGTCTCTTCATGTCAAAGGACGAATAAGATATAGCCGATAATCTAATGGGGGCTGGTATCCACCCCCCCCCCTGGTGCCTCGGGTATATCGGGTATAACTTTTGAATGGTATGGTATATCATCACGCATTTTAGCTCAAAATGTGCGCAAATGAATCCTCTACAGCTACCTAAAACGTCAAAATTTTATTCCAAACGCAAAAAGTTTTATTTGGGAAAAACCTAGGGGGTGGTGGTTACAACCCCCTGGTAGCCCGAGTGAGAGAGAAATGCCTGAGATGTAGTTTTAGAGAGAACGGAGTGTTACTTCCATGTCGATGGACCTTCCTCTGAGATGACACGGTTCAGCCAACTTCACATAATAGTTCTCTAATGCATTAAAAATGCTGACTTTATATCATTGACCAATATCTAATTAAAGGTGCTATAGTATTCAGTGTATCAGACATGATTTGATTTGATATTGTCGTATTTTATAAGATTAGATTTGATTAAGGTAGGATGGATGATTTGCAGGAGATGGAGGCGAGGCGTCAGGCGATTGAGGATGCTGCTGAGCGTGGCAGTGCTTCGAGGAATAATTCGAATGCCAGTTGCGCTGGTCTCGAGATGCCATTAGCAAGCGTCAGGTCGATTGCAGAACGAGCAGCCAGCCGTGACAGCATCAGCAGCAGAGCAAGCAAGGTCAGAGACCATCACGCATGTTTAATTACTTTTAAAAATATTTATGCATGTGTGTGTAGTATTTATTCAGTATTCATTAAGTATAATTATGTATCTATATAATTATTTATTTATACACACAAATTTTCAAGCGTGCTACGTGGCTGCGCATACATGTATGTTTATCAAAATACCAGACAACGCAAAACAATCCAATGCAACCCAACTGCACAAGGGGTGGGTGGCGGTGGACGGTGGTGTAGAGGTATTTTCGGTGTATGGTATGTGCTTTTGAGCCAGAAAGTTGCGGTTTCGAATCCATCTCAAGTCGCTGCGTAGGAACCATGAGCAAGTCCTTCACTCGCAATAATGCATGCAGTTCGGCGTGAAATTCCGATTCAATATGTCCGCGCTGTAGTCGGGAGCGCTTCTAAGTAGAAACCTGGAAGTGGCGCTACAGCAAGTAGGCCTACTCATGTCATACATAAGTTTGTTTGATCTTAACTTCTTCCTAAGTCCATACAACAGAACATCGATGGCACAGAGGAATTATTCTGAGTGTAAGACATTTGCTCAAGTTTCCACACAGTAGTCGCCTCGGACGAGGATCGAATCCGTGCTCTCTGCGCTACAGGTCAACCACTCTAACCAATCGACCATCGGGTCATCAGGTTAAAGACGCTCAGGATGCCTAAACTTGTCACATATCGGCATGATAATCGAATACACCGAGTTGATAAAGGTCTATCGATTTCCTTTGGATAGTTGCGCTCTTAAACACCTTTTTATACGAGTACGAGTCATATACGAATATTTATTTATATCCACGTTTGCACTAGGTAACTCAGGAAAAGAACAGTATCGAGTCTTTAATTTAAAATTAATAGCCTCAATATCAAATGTGAAAAATAGATAATTTATGTCGACGACAACGACCTCTGTTGTCGTAAGCGGTTGTTCATTGTGTTCAACAATGGATCAATCAGAAAAAAGAATTTCAGATTACAATATCATGTACTTAAAATATAAAATTAAAGATTATTTATTTTCTGGAGTTTTTCATTTGTTTTTGAACGCGTTTACGTATTTACTCATATCTGCACTTTTAATAAAATTTCGATAATGAAGCTAAGAGCTACGTTTTCTATTGGCTCAAATAAACAACGTAATCCGTTTTGAAGAAGCGTATTTAAAACACCTTTAAAACGGAGTGAATGTATTCTATGTAAGTGTGGGATTAGCAGTTTTATTTAATACGCTCTTCAGCTATATGCGGCTTATTGCAAATGCAAATGTTCTATAACAATCGCATGTCAATATTATATCCCTTGCTAGGTTGTTTAAGAGAATCAAATTTACATGTATGTTTCTATGCGAGGTCTTTTTCTATCCCAGATACTTATCCATCCCAAGTACTTTTATTTCAACGTTTTTTTTTCTTCTATCCCATTTTTTCTATCACGTGTCCTTGTATATCTGAGGTCATTTTCCATCCAGAGTCCTTTTCTATCCAAGGTCATTTCCCATCCCAATTTTTTCCATCCAATATCTTTTTCCAGCCCAGCTCTTTTCTCTTTCTATTCCAGGTCTTCTGCAGTCGTTCCGACTCGCCCTTCTCCAACCGCCTCGATAGTCGCGCCAGTCAATTCAGCTGGAAACGAGACCCGGCCACACTCCAACCATCCGACCACCATCCGACGATCCTACCATACCTGGAGAACCTCTGCCTGCCCTACGCCGACGACTCCACGGCCACGTCCCCCATCCTCACCCCAACAACCGTGGACGTCTTCAACCACGTCCAGAGCGCCCCCTACCTGCTGATTCCGAGACGGAGGGTCAGCTCAACGACGTCATTCGGAGTGGCCCCTCCTCAGCAGATGCCGATGATACGTCATCCGAGTTTCCTGTCACGTCATTCGTCGCGGCTACTACAGGTGCCTGGATTCCGATTCAGTGATACGAAGAAGAAGGAACCAACGCATTTCCAATGGTCGTGTCATCATGCGACGACTGCCGCTCTTATTGCAGACAAGATGGGATTGGTGAGATGATGGATGAATTACTAGGAGGGTGAATGAATGAATGAATGAATTAATTAATTAATTAATGAAGGAATGAATGAATGAATGAGTGGAGTGAAGAAATGAATGAATGAATGAATGAATGTATGAATGAATGAATGAATGAATGAATGAATGAATGAATGAATGAATGAGTGGAGTGAATGAATGAATGAATGAATGAATGAATGAATGAATGAATGAATGAATGAATGAATGAATGAATGAATGAATGATCGAATGAATGAATGAATGAGTGAGTGGAGTGAATGAATGAATGAATGAATGAATGAATGAATGAATGATCGAATGAGTGGAGTGAATGATTGCTTGAGTTAATGAATATATCAGTGAATGAACGAATTCATTCATTTATGAGTAAATGAATTGATGAATTAATGAATTTAATAAGTAATTGAATTATTGAAATAATTAATTGACGGTTTAAGGAACTATTGCATTGCGACAGTGAATGATTTAAAAGTTTAAAGAGTGAATGTGCGAATTTGAATCTGTCGCGCACCTTTAAATTCATGTTGCACCCTTCACGGGGTCTGCTCAGAGACGTTGAATCAGTGATTGAGTTAGTGAATGAGCGAATTTATTATAATTATTGATGAAAATTAATTAATGTATTAGTAATTGAGTCTGGTAGTCTGTGCAGGATCTAATGAGCATGCAAATGACCTAAAGCCTTAAATATAATTTTGATGACTTAGTAAAGTGGGTGTGCAAGATGAGGCTCAGGGTGCTGTTGTTCGTTGGACAGGATTCGTCTCAGAGCGATTCGCTGTTTGAACCACACAAGAACAACCATTTCTCAGCGAACTCCTTTGCTGGTCACAGACCGAGCGCCACAGCCATCAACATCAACGGTAATAATCGCCGAATTAATCGTCACAAGTTATGAAAATAATCGTTAATAAACTTAATAATAATGGTTATATTAGCCTAATAACATTGATAATACTAATAATAAAATATGATAATAACACATTGTACTAGTTGCATAAGTATGGCAGTGGTGGTGGTGGAGGTGGTGGTGGTGGTGGAGGTGGTGGTGGTGGTGGTGGTGGTAGCAGCAGCACTGTTACAGTAGTTGTTGTTGTTGTAGTAGTAGTAGTAGTAGCAGCAGCTGTAGTAGCAGAAATAGCAGTAGCAGCAGTGGTATGAGTGAAAATTCTAGAATAATTACTGATAATCATGATGATAGGAATTAGAATCATAATCAGGCGATACTAATAGCACTAGTAAAGTAACTAAAAGTAAATAATATTACTGTACATGATCTTTTACTAGGAACATAATTTTTTTGTTCCTGCACAATGTGCGCATGACCTTGAGATAACATTTTCTTCAATACATGTGGATCAAAAGATTCAAAACTATAAAATAACCTCGATAATTGATCATCTTGTGTACTGCTCATATGTTTTTTCGCAGACGTACTCGTGCTCAAGGACATCGTTAGTCATGCCTCAGGACGAAAGAGTAGGGGCGAAAGTAAGTAAGAACGCCATCTATTTTAGTTCTCATTGGTGCAAACTGGATACAGAGAACTGAAGGACATGGCACAACAGCGGGAAAAGTGGAAACATTGGACGTTTGGACCTGCCAATTGGCAGAGAACGTAAAGAAGATTGGTGCAAACGTTCCTTTCACAGTCCCATTGATAACATAAAGTTCTTCTGTTTTTGCTGTTGTTTTATTTTACCCAATAATAGGATCTTGATTATAGGCACTATATACTCTGAATTCAACCCTTTTTTTAATATGCTGCGGCTAGTATAGCATGAGCTTCTCAATTTTTAAGGGTGTCCAAATAGTACACTGTATTTTTAATTAGTTTAGGACTAAAATTTCTTCAATTAAGTGCTTCTCCTGTGTTTAAAATTGAATCTTACATTGATGGATGGATCCGATTTGACCAGGGTCTATGACAACAGAGGTCGTTACACTGGACAGAAATTTGCTCGGCATATTACAGTGCTCACTTATGAGCAAGGTACTTGACCAGTAATTATTGACTTGCATTAAAGTCCCCGATGCTTTATATATAATTGTGGTGTCAGTGTCACAAGTTTTATGGTGCCTAAAAGAGTAGCCTACTCTATCTTGCCAATTCTGGACTATAGTTTCAATCACAAATTCTCACATTACATTCAATAATCATGTCATATAGAAAGAAATGACAGTGAAAACGAGTTCTTAGATTGTGTTTTTCTTATTCGACTGCTGATAATTATTTGGTTGGCGGTAGATTCAGGTTCTTCATAACGTCTGCATAATGTAGGATTAGTATAGTATTTGGGTACTTCTTAAACTAAATTTTAAAATGCAGCTTACTGTCAGCTTGGTTCAATTTTGACTCAATATGATGGACTGCATTCACATTTTCACTGTCCACCTAAACGGCCTTCGAAGTCATAATTTATTGAACACCCTTTAAATATTTTTACGCCATACTATCTATAGTCATCTCGTTTCAACGTTTTACTAATGTTATGTTATAGCTATGGCAACGAACATTGATATTGTTATGACAACGTTATATGGTGTATTTTGAACGCCATAAATTCACTATTACTGTCCTGTATAAGCTGTAAATTGTCGTCAACGGCCTTAGATGCCATACGACGACGTTAAACTTTGGTTAAATAAATAAACGTTTTACTAAATCATAGAAGACCACTGTTCACAAAACAACCATTAATGATAATACATTATTATTGCTTGCAAAGAAATAGCATATTATGCTCAATTGTTTAATAAATAGCCATCAGCGATTAATTAACTGTTTGCCAAAACGACCACCAATGATTAATTTTTTAACAAGACATTAATTAATGATTAATTGTTTGTAAAACAAATCATCATAGCTCAATTATTGTTTACATCAAACAATCATTAATAACACGTATCGTGCTTGGAAGGAGATAATAAAACGATAACAGTGTCATGAAAAGGTGATTAGCATTGACCTCCCCTTTCCATCAGGTCTTGGGACGGGCACTTCCAAAGATTAACCAATAATATTTCGGTGCCAGAAACCGTTGTTTTGGGTTCTCAAATTTTGAGTGCTATAATCTTCTTGTTATTGAAAGACAGTAAACGCAACCAAACATAAATATGATTGTGTGAAACATATTTGAAGGTGTCTAAATGTCAATGATGGGATTATCCAAATGCGGAAACAATTACTTTATAGTAAATTTTAACGATTCAGTGATACGCTGAACCGAGATGATTATAACTAGTGTGGTGTAAAAATATTTAAAGGGTGTTCAATATCTTATGACTTCGAAGGCTGTTTAAGTGGACACTTGACTTGGTTTGACTTTGTATACGTTAAAAAGGTAAATATAGCTCAGCTACAGTGAGTTGGATGGATCCAGATTTGACCAGGGCCTATGGCAACAGAGGCCGTTGCCCTGGACAGAAATTTTCTTGGCATATTACAGCGCTTTAAGCTTTTTTGAATGTTAATAGTACTAGGCAGCATTTTCCCACCGTTGTATTGGCAACAGTAGAAGTGAGCAGTGAGCACACATGCTACAGCTTCCTAGGTCTGTTTTGCAGGTCATTTACCTTATATTAAACACAACTATTACTTTTGTGAGGTGAATATACATGTACGCTGTATATTCGCGTACACATTCGACTACTGTACAGACGTTCGCTTGTTTATAGGCAGCCACCACCCAGAGGAACCGATGACAGTGAAGGAATACCTGAAGGCGAAATGCATGTGGTTGATCTTCGGCTGGGAGTGCTGTCCATGCTGGTATCGATTTGCCCGTCTCATCGAACTCTTCATAACAGACGCCTTTATCGATATGTTCATCACTATCTGTATTGTCGTCAACACTGTCTTTATGGCCATGGATCATGCTGACATGACGGAACAGATGACGAAAACTCTGCTCTATGGCAACTACGTACGTTCCTTATTCTATCAATGAGTTGTCTACCGGAGTTTGCAATGATGTAATGTAATGTAGTGTAAATAGTTGTTTCTATAGCGCCACTAAAAACCATTACCGTTCAGAAACGCATCCAGTGCGAGAAGCTCGAGAGACGAACTAGTTATCCATGAAGACAGACAGATAGATAGTCATTCATGCACACAAACAGATACACAGACAGAGACAGATAGACAGACGACTTCCCGAAAGGAGAGTTCCTCGCGTAGTGGTTGTGTGGACGTCATTTTGTAGTTTCATGGCATTATCATACCTTACAAACTTATCTAAAGTGCTTTGTGTATGCCGCTTATATATAGCATCTATTGATAGCATTTCAAAGGTTTCTAACAAACAGCGTTCCAACTATTGAATTGCATCATTTAAAACAGTGTATCGCAAACTGTGTGCCGCGGCACACTAGTGTGCCGCGTGAGATTTCAGGTGTGCCGCGAGAGAAACCTAAAATTTGTAGTCTTTTAATTGACTTTATAAGAAATTATTTCATAAATATGATAAATACAATTTTCGGCTTCCCAGTGTTTTTATGTGTAAGAATAGTTTCTCCTCAGAATTAAAAAACTCTAGTGACGTTGTTCTACTGATTCTACTCTATGTTATTTACTCTTCTCGACGTCATTATTATGGAGATACAAACATAGACTATAAATTTAACTCGTTCTGTCGACGCCATTATTACAGAAATACCAGTACATCTCTAACGGTGTGAGTGATTCAGGTATATTCTTCTACGTTTTTATTTATCATTACTGAAATATGAAACAAATAGTTAGGCCTAACTATAAATAAAATTATGTGAATATATTTTTTAATTTTTTTAATTTTATTAGCGTCAAAAATTCAAAATGGACAAATTCTGTGCAAAAAGAGAAATAAATGATGGGAAGGACGACAGTAAACTGAGTAGAGGGAAACATTTTCCGACAACCAAACCACCCGGTTTATCGAAACGTAAATATAATGAAGATATTATCGGATTTGGTTTTATTTCTTCCGAAAAAGACAGCTCGCTTCCGTGTTGTTTGATTTGCTCGACAACGCTTTCAAATGAGGCAATGGGTAGAATGCGGTAGATAATTAGTAACGGCGCTACTCAAAATCTTAAAATATCGGGATCGCTCGTGACGTCATTGGAATGTGTGTTTATATGGCGAGACCGAAGTTAAACCACAGTATAAATAATTAACAGTACGTCGATTTCGGATCTCGCAGTCGTCAGAATAAGTGACGAGATCTAAAGCCCTGCCCACTGTCATCCGCCATTTTCGCAGCAAAGAACTCTATAGACAAATTACATTTGCTTTCAATTCTATGGTACAAACTACAAATTTCGGTTTCCGGCAGCCGCCATATTAGTCGGGATTCATTAAAAGAACTGCAATGTACTGCCCGGACAAAATTTGCAACATGCTGGAAATAACAAATAATGAAAGATAAGATAATAATATATCCAAAAAGTGAGCCCCAGCCTCTCAGATCTCCTGCTAACTCGTTTTATTAGAGAAATTTGAGGGCATTAAATCAATGGCATTTTTACTATACGGCTTAATCTCGAAGCCGGGTTGCATTAAAAGAACTGCAATGTACTACGCGGAATAAGTCGCAACAGGCTGGAAATAACAAATAATTAAAGCTACAATAATATATTTTTAAAAATGGTCCCCAGCAACTCAACTCTCACTCTGGGTTATTTTATAAAGAGAAATGTTATGGTGTACTATTAATAGCAATATACGATTCGGTGCTTATGGGTTATCTGCTGGTCATTTGATGCCAAAATGGCGGCTAACCACATGACCAAAGAAAGGGCAACAGGCAGCCATCTGGGTAGACCTACTGGTAATTATTTATACTGTGGTTAAACTCAAATGTCCCATGTATTTCTGTACATTTTTGAAAAATTATATAAAATCACAGGATCATTCTAGAACATTGAGAGTAGGCGCGTTTATATACTTATAATATACGTTCATATGCATAGGTATGTATGAAAATTTTGACGTTCTGAGCACATGTATACTTCTATGCCCGTACCACGTCTTGAATTAATATGCTCTCGTAAACAAGCTCATTCGTCGCATTAGTGATGATTATTCAATGAAAATGTGCTCTAGTTTCGCTATTACTAGAGTGCTAGACTAAAATGAAAGCTACAATTATGACAAACTGTAATTATTGCCGTTGGCTTTGCAATTGTAATAAATTTTAATTGGTGTGCCGCGATACAAAATTTATCTGCTGAGTGTGCCGGGAGTTAAAAAAGTTTGCGCTACACTGACTTAAAATGATAGTCTTGTATAGTCAATGGCGAGTTTTACGACACATTTTTGCATCAGAGGTAGAATAAATAATATTATACACCGATATAAAACATTTTTAATTATGTTTTTAATACTTTGCTTTGTTCTGTGTCCTGTTACATGCAAAATGAATGGATCTACAACCCAGCGTGCATTATTTTGGTGAACTTCTGATCTTTTATATAATAATTAATTAATTTTGTTTTAAAGGTGTCTAAAAGTATCACTCTGATAATTACATTATGGGCGAGGTTGTTCTAGTCAATCTATGATATTATGAAGCATAATGGTAGGTTGGTCTTTGTAGGTGTTTACGACGATCTTCACAGCTGAGGCCGTCCTCAAAGTCCTTGCCCTTGGTTTGATCAAGTACCTGAAGGACAAGTGGAACTGCTTCGACATCGTCATCGTCATCCTCAGCCTCGTTGAACTTGGTCTGGCCAACGTCAAGGGTCTTTCCATTCTCCGATCCTTCAGACTTGTAAGCAAAACCACTTCCGGTCTATGCTTGATACTTACAGGAAGGTTATATTGGCGCTACATCATACTAAGTTGCAGACATGCATAGAAATGTGTATTCTAATTTTAAGAAGAATACTATATTCACGTTCTTAAACCACGACTAAACGATTTAATATGTAGTGTAAGCCTTGAATTCTCTTTCTTATCAAAATAATAATAATACGATTAGGTAATCATGGAGTTGCTAAGTGTTGCTAAAGTTGGAACCCAATTTTCATATGGCTTTGTACAGGCCTACACGAGAGTTGCGCTCGTTAAAAGACTGAGTGAGTGAATGAATAAGTGAGCAAATTAGTTGGGCGGTCAATTAGTAGTGACTAAGCTGATGTTTGGGCTCTTACCCGCTTCCTCTCGGTCCTTCAACACGTTTCTTTTCCCCCGAATTTCTGTGCTGAAAATGCCTATAGAATAGTCTATGCTGTGAGAGGTGCTCTGTAAAGCTTTCGATACGATACGATGCGATTGTAAACACCTTTTTATTCTTTATCATCGGCCTATAATAAAAAAAAAATGTGAGCTTCGATTTTTACGTGCTCTCCCGTTGCGTAAGCATAGCCATAGTAATATGTCGCGGTAGCATTACATCTTACTGAGGCTACTGACTAGTTTAGGAGTTTACATATCTCATTTCGAATTTCGTTTACATACTGATGCCATGCATTCCGAATTTCCTAATTATTTTATAATTTTAAAATTATCTATGTTGTGCCTGCTTACTCATTAATTTATATTCCCGGTTAGTAAATAGTTTGCTTGTATATCTACTCACTAAGTGACTCATTTATTGACTTATTCTCGCTAACTTATTTCACTCCTGATTCACTTACTCCTCTTCTTGATCATTTCTTTATCCGCTAACTTATTCACTAACTCGCTTTCACTAATTCATGAATTCACATACTCATTCACCTGCTCACTCATTCACCCGCCAACGTATCAGCTCAAACAGACTCACTTGCTCATTCCTCCCCCACTATCTTGCTCACTAATTCATTATTTCATTCACTCATATATTTGCACTCATTCACTCACTTGCGCATTCAATCCATCAGTCATTTAGTTAATGACTTATTCACTCACTCACTCGATCACTGGCTTAATTTTCGTTTACATTCTAATAAGGATAGATGGATGGATCCGATTTGACCAGGGTCTATGACAACAGAGGCCGTTACCCTGGACAGAAATTTGCTTCACATATTACAGCACTTAAGAATGGAGTGGATTAAAACGTATTTTAAATCTGTTAATCTCCCAAATTTAATGGTGTTTAATCGATACAATTTAAAAAATTTGGTCTTCGTTGCCTGAGCATGGAAAACTGTCATGACTGTAGGAACCGATTTAGTTAGGCCTGCACTATTTTTCGCACAAAGAGTGGTAAGCCCAAGTGTTCATTGCAATGAAAACTTATGGTCGTTTTCTAATAGACTTCATCATCATCAACCTCAAAATAATGCAAAATGATTGCTTAATTATCTACTAAAAATTTCACTTCAAAATTGTTCACCATTTTGTTTACTCTCCAAATGGTCGCTTGACTTCATGAAATAAGTTTTTTAAGTAATCTAAAATTAAAGGATCAAGCAGAAAACTAATCTCAACCTAGCGAAGATTAACCGGCTGCCCTGCTTTCTAATTTAATCTGTCTTCACTTGTGTCATTAATTTGCTCTTATACGGTCACTTAGCCTCATCCATGATGTTATAAATTTTAAACACTTTAATACACCTTTAAAACGTTATAAATCAATTTTATATAAAAACAGCCATATAGCAATATGATGTCTACCACGTTAGCAACAAAAATAACTCAATCTATATTATGCATGTAACTAGACACAAAAATTAAGAACAGTTACTAGGCCTATTGAAGAATTTTCATTGTAAAATAATTCATGACATAATAGATAATTTTTATTATTATGTCGTAAAGGTTTTGACTCGTCATTCGCTACAAAATAGCAACATTTCAATAACGCAGCAGTTCAATGCTTAGAGTCTTAAAGCGCTGTTTTAAGACACCTTTAAAATTAGATTTTAAAACGCTATATATAAAGATGACATCCAATAACATTGTTATTTTAAACCTATTTCTTTAGCTGCGAGTCTTCAAGTTGGCAAAGTCATGGCCAACATTGAACTTACTGATTGGTATCATCGGTCGAACGATGGGCGCCCTTGGTAACCTCTGCTTCGTCCTCCTCATCGTCATCTTCATCTTCGCAGTCATGGGAATGCAGTTGTTCGGTGAGAATTACACGGTGGAAAAGTTCGGCGACACACCGCGTTGGAACTTCATCGACTTCCTGCATTCCTTCATGATCGTCTTTCGAGTGCTGTGTGGCGAGTGGATTGAATCGATGTGGGATTGCATACACTGCTCCGGATTCCACTGTGTTCCGTTCTTCCTGCTCACGATGATCATCGGAAATCTTGTGGTAATTCTTGTTCCGCGTGTTTTAATGTGTTCCTGTCTCATATCGCCGTGTTCTAATGTGTTCCTGTCTCATTTCGCCGTGTTCTAATGTGTTCCTGTCTCATATCGCCGTGTTCTAATGTGTTCCTGTCTCATTTCGCCGTGTTCTATTGTGTTCCGGTCGCATTCTAGTATTTTATTAATTTTACTGGATTGAATCTTTGCTGTTGTACCCGATGCAGGTCCGAGAACGTAGTAACAATACTAATCATGCGATGGTTATGAAAATGCTTTTTAACTGTAATTTAATTTTAAAAAGTTGGTGTGCGTTTTTAATATACCCGGTAAATAAAGTTTACCTGTTTAGGTGATTATTTTGCCTGTTATGCGTGCTTACTAAATGTACAGTTAGTCTAGAGAGGGGCTTTAATTACCTGCTTAAGCGTTTCTTTCACTTGTCATAAGTGATTAATTTACCTGTCATAAGTGATTAATTTGCTTGTCATAAGTGATAAATTTACCTGTCATAAGTGATTAATTTACCTGTCATAAGTGAATAATTTACCTGTCATAAGTGATTAATTTACCTGTCATAAGTGAATAATTTACCTGTCATAAGTGATTAATTTACCTGTCATAAGTGAATAATTTACCTGTCATAAGTGATTAATTTGCCTGTCATAATTGATTAATTTACCTGTCATAAGTGAATAATTTACCTGTCATAAGTGATTAATTTACCTGTCATAAGTGATTAATTTACCTGTCATAAGTGATTAATTTACCTGTCATAAGTGAATAATTTACCTGTCATAAGTGATTAATTTACCTGTCATAAGTGATTAATTTACCTGTCATAAGTGATTAATTTACCTGTCATAAGTGATTAATTTACCTGTCTCAGGTGCTCAATCTGTTCCTTGCTCTCCTACTGAGTTCATTCGGAGCTGAGAGTCTGTCGAACACGCCAGCTGAGGAATCGGAACCAAACAAACTGCAGGAAGCGGCGGACAGGATCGGTCGCTTCGTCATCTACATCAAGTCCCACCTGGCCTACTGCCTCAAGGTCCGCCTTCGAAAGCGGCTCAAGGAAGGGTCCCGACGCAGCTGCGTCAACTACGACGACGGTGAGGTCGTCAAGGTCACTCTGGGGACAGGAGGAGGGACCCTCGGAGATGGAAACTATCAGAGGACGACTGGACGGATGAGGGATGTTGGAACGTCGCCAGGAGCACCAGACAAGTTTCTGCATCGCGACGTTGGTAGGAAAACAATCGATAATTATTCGGATGGGTGTATGGTTGAATTGATGAATGGATGGATGGATGGATGGATGGATGAATGGATGGATGAATGAATTGATGGATAGACGGATAGATGGATGAATGGACGGATGAATGGATGGATTAATTAAATGGACGGACGGACGGACGGAAGGACGGATGTAAGACTGTTTGATGTTGTGATTGGACCCCTTTCGAGGGCAATAAATAGGGTGAAGTATGAGCAGAGAGAAAGCAAATGGGAATGGAAGGATGCGGGGAAACCGTCGGGGACAGATGGAAAAAAATTATCTATGGACAGATGGAGGAAAGTCGATAGGTTTAGTAATGAATGGGATAGTCATGTGATATCGTATTATTGTTACACATTGCTATCATGCTATGGATAAGTGCATGAAGGGCCCAAGTTTATTGAGAAACCCTGGCGTTTCTCAACTGAGCATTACGACCTATAATAGTCTTCAAGAAGAATAAGTTCGAACCCGTCTCTGTATGCTACAGTGTGTACTGTAGACGCTGTCAGTAACGACACTTTGTCGATTGCGTAGGCCTATATTTTTTATAATGGCCTTCCTGTTACACTGCGCTTAGTGTCCATGGCTCACTCCATTCTGTTCTTTTAGAATCCCAAACTGTCTATTAGGCTGTCGTTGGGTCGGGAGCAAGAATTATTCTGAGTAGCCTACCTTGGTGAGACGCTGTTTTATATTTCCGAAATAAATGAATTTCATTTTTATTTCTGACAATCATGCAAACGCTGTTACACTGTTGAGATATCTGACTGAATAGGATCGCAGAATGACGTAGATTTTTTTAATAAAATTAATTGACTCTGTTTTCAAGGTGTTTAGAGAAAGCGCTTCAATCAAGCCGATTTGCGTCACGTGGCTAGGTTACTTAGCACTTTTGATTGAGTTTGTTTGTGCAATGTTTAAGAATAACATTTTTAGATTAAGTTCATCGAGTTTTTATTGGGGAAGGTGGAATTGTAAGACATTTAATGGACCTCGCTGCAGTGGAAGAGAGGTTACGTTGGATATGAAGTTCGTATTATCTGAGCAGCTCTAAAGAGCGCGGTGTCAGCCTCCTGAGCTAAAGTTTCAACCGTAAAAGTCTCAGGACGTGAGCAACTGAGCATAGCCGGCTCATCTAAGTCTGTTCATGAACCCATCAAGGCGGATTTTGTTCCATCCACTCGCAAGGTCATGGGCGGAGTTTATCAAGGGCTGGGGGGCTAAGCCCCTCCAGAAAGGCCCAGATTCAACTTTTTTACCATGAAAATGGTATCCTTTTTCGTGTTTAGCCCCCCTCCCTAAAAAGGCACAGACTCGGGGTTAGCCCTCCCAAGAACGGAAACCAAACTCCGCCCATGCGCAAGGTCTCACCAAACAGGAGAGGCATAAACCATTCTAGATATGACTGCAGTTGTTACAGTAGTCTAGTGTTGTTGTAGTATTACTCGTCTATTTCTTTCAGCGTTAGGTGAAGATGACGATCACTGCCAGGTTTGAGCGCAAACCATATTTTGCAATCATCTACCATTTTCTTTTACTAACAATCAACTGCATGCTTTGATTGCTTGATCTACATTCTACTGTATGATTGACTGAGTTTTCAAACTACTCTTTTGCTCGGACTTACGGCATGCTTTGACCACGTTCATTATAAATAATTATTGTAAACGACCACTCTCTAAAGTGCAACTACAATAATTATGAAGCTTTGCACCGGGCACCATCTTATTCAAGAGCACCTGCATTTTGACGGAGGCTATCTAGACAAGTCAAGAACAGTTTAGAGGTAAAGAAAACGGAAGCAAGGAAGATGTTGGGCACAAAAATACTTGGAACGCAAATGGATGGTTTGTTCATAATTCTTCTTAGCATTGGCAGCCAAAATATCAAGAACATTTTTTAGCGTTTGAAATAAAACAATTATTGACGAAATCTCAACAAAAATTGTCTTATAATGAATCATTCTCATACTTTTATATTGTTTCCTGTTCATGGAGAAAAGTTGCTCTATCGGAGTCATGTCGATCCGTTGTTTGTTGTAGCCTATAATCGGCCTACATGCAACTTATTACTGATGAAGTGACATCATCAGAATTTTTCTCGTTAATTCTCGTGTGCCTTGGGTATACATAGCGTGTTTGACTTATAAGTATAATGGTATAAAATTATGTATAATATTTTTATATACAATTTTTATACAAAAGGTCTATATAATTATAATATTTATATTTTTGTATTTCAAAATTATTCCTAAAGTATGTTTTTTAGACTACATTGGTGTTGACCAGAGCTTTCACTGAAGACTTGATAGCATTACTATTAATTTGCAATGCAATTCGAATCTCCGAATGATGCTGTAGACCTAGTGATAGAAATCATTGGCGACGTAGGTTTCTAATCGCACAACGTCGGGTCCTATTATGTTTGACTATTACAGTCACTGTAGGCTACTTTGGCTGTTGAATGCGTTCCTTTTTAATTAAATTCCACTTTCGTTTTTTGTTTTGTTGTATAATATGCTGAGCTGTAAAATAGCATTTATTTATTTGGAAAGAATCAAAGATGTCTCCTGACTTTGCTTATTCGACTATCTCACAGTTTGTCTTTATTCTATAAACTAGGTTTCTTTAATTTATGCTTGACGCTTATTGAAATATTGAATATTCATGACTTTATTTTATAACTCGGCCAATAACCATTCATTCTACAAGTCACCAAGTAATCTTTTTACTCATTCATATCTGACCATTTATCGGTCGTCCATCTCGTCTTGTATTTGTATCTATCAGTACGTCAGTTTATTTTTCTTTCTCCGTCTGTCTGTCTGTCTGTCTGTCTGTCTGTCTGTCTGTCTGTCTGTCTGTCTGTCTGTCTGTCTGTCTGTCTGTCTGTCTGTCTGTCTGTCTGTCTGCATGTATGTTTCTATGTCTTTTCTGTCTCTCTCTCTGACTCTCACTCTCTCTAGCTTCATCCCTACTTGTACGTCTCTCTCTCTCTCTTTCTCTTTTGTATCTGACTAGTCCCTAATTCTCGTGTCTGGAAGTCCGTCCGTCTGTCTGTCTGTATATATGTCTGTCTGTTTCTCACTCTGTGTGTTTCTCCTGCTTTCTCGCTTTCTCTGACTCTGTCTGTCTGTCTGTCTGTCTGTCTGTCTGTCTGTCTGTCTGTCTGTCTGTCTGTCTGTCTGTCTGTCTGTCTGTCTGTCTGTCTACGTTTCTCCCTCTTGCTGTCCCTGATGCCGACTCAAACAATACATCCACCAATTATTCTCTCTTACGCAGAACTCGCGTGGATCAACTCGCCTCCTAAACGAGGCAAGTCACAGCAATTCCTCATCCTCGTCATCCACCTCCTCATCCTGCTCCAACTGCAGCCAATTCTCATCCAACACCCTCATGAAGTTGAACTTCGACGGCGCCAGCGGTCTCTCCTGCTCATCATCATCGACGCTCTCCGAGGGAGGAGGCGGTGGAGGCCAGAGCAGGAGCGCCAGTCTGGACAACAGTCACCTCTACTCCGACGAGGATGACACGGACGCCGAGAGCTCTGAGCTGTCTCCGATGGAAGCGAAGGTGAACGAGGTGAACGTCGTCTACATACGCTACCCCGATGACTGCCTGCCGAAGTGCTGCACCCAACAGTGCGGATTCTGGACGGAGTTCGATGAGAGTCTGCCTGGAAGGATCTGGTTCAAGTGGAGAATGATCAATCTTGGAGTGGTTGAACACAAATACTTTGAGACGTTCATCATCATCATGATCCTCATCAGCAGTGGAGCTCTGGTTAGTAGTAGACATTTTGTGTGCGTGCGCATTTATTTAGCGCCACTGCATCTATGCGCAAAGTATTAAAAGATGGCGCTGCTGACTTTAGTTGTGAGTGAAGGACTTGTTCAAAAGCAGTTACTTTGTTGACAACGTTTCAATGGGTTTTTGGGAGTCGTTATAAGACATAATTATGGGATTTAATACAACCATTTGTAATTCTTATTTAATTATGAATTCGATTTTTACGTTTTAAAGGTGTCGAATAATGGATTTCAGCGATTACATTGTTTCGATGTTTCATGTTACTACCTTCTTAGACGTTGTATTCTCTTAGATCAGAACAGATAAACATGGATCACAGATCATTGATCGGGGGCCATGCATCATTGATCATAGACCATAGATCATGTTAAGTCATAGATCATTGATCACGGATAATTGATAACTAAGCATAGATCATTGGATCATAAGTCAGAGGTCATTATTCATGGGTCACCAACATGTCATGGTCTTTCATGGATCACTGATCATGGGTTATAAACGATAGATCGCAGATCATAAGAGATAAATTCTAGGTCATAGGTCATTACTATGTCGCGCGTTCTCTGTTGCTGGCTATGTGGCCTGCAATTCGCAACTTCCATGCCTGCGCCTTCTGCCAAGGGTACAATTTGACACGTTCCATCGCAATCTTAGACCTCTCCTCTTTAGCCGCGGTTGTGTCTGGAGTGCTCCTGAGTAGTAACCTTATCGTGCGCTATATAAATATCGTAATCAATTGATGAATAATTAATGCATTGCATATTAACATAAATTTTCATTAAGCGAGTTGCACGTACAGTGAAAAATTACCAAGAAGCGGTGGCTATTCACGGCGCAGCGAATTTAAAGCATTGGTTGACGCCATTGTGAAGGTGTCTAGAAAAGCGATTCATTGAAACGCATAAATTTATTTACGACACTGTCGACACAATCGTGCTTGTAGTAGTATACTAGTAGTTGCCGTTTAACGTCACTGTGTGGTAACAAAGACCATTAGCGACGCCCCCTTCTTTATTCAGGCTCGGGACTGGCACTGGCAGAGTGCAACCAGTGGCGGAGTTATGCTTGTAATAGTTATTACAGTATTGAGGCTGCTGCTGAATGTTTATTTAATTAAGGGTGTCTAACGAGAGCAATCTAATTAACATGATTTTTAATCATAATATTATGAGATTAGATAATAATAATATTATGATTTTGAAGTAGATTAAATTACACATTGCATTGTATTACCAGTAGATTGTACTCCATCGGATTAAGCTAGATTAGATTAGATTAGGCTAGATTAAATTAGATTTGGCTGTTGATCTATGTATTTGTGTGTGTGTGCTTGCGTGTGTGTCATCGTATAATAGGCTATTGAGGATGTCGACCTGCCACAGAGGCCGCTGCTGAAGATGGCTCTCAAGTACATGGATAAGTTGTTCACTGTCATCTTCGTCGGTGAAATGATCATCAAGATGTCAGCGTATGGATGGAAGAAGTACTACACGGATGCGTGGTGCTGGCTTGACTTCATCATCGTCGTCGTAAGGCATTGATTACTATCGTCGTCGTAGTCATCATCGTCATCATCATCATCATCATCGTCGTCATCATCATTGTCATCGTCGTCATCATCATTGTCATCGTCGTCGTCATCATCATCATCGTCGTCGTTCTCGTCATCATCATCATCATCATCGTCATCATCGTCGTCGTCATCATCATCATCGTCGTCGTTCTCGTCATCATCATCATCAGCATCGTCATCATCGTCGTCATCATCATCATCGTCATCGTCGTCGTCATCATCATCATCGTCGTCGTTGTCGTCTTCTTAATAATAATAATAATCATCGTCGTCGTCATCATCATCATCATCATCATCATCATCATCATCGTCGTCATCATCATCATCATCGTCGTCGTTGTCGTCATCTTAATAATAATAATCATCGTCGTCGTCATTATCATCATCATCATCATTTTAATAACAATAATAATCATCGTCGTCATCATCACCTTTAAGAGCTCTGTGCTGGTCACTTGCGTTCTCTTCGTTTGGCTGAACATAGTTTGCTTTTTGTTGCTTTTGATCACATCTCCACTCGGAAGAACCGTACGTTCTTTGTGGTAGGGCTCTGCCTTTGACCTGGAATGGCCCACCCTCACTTTCTAGAACAGTTTCTCAGTCATTCCTCTCTCGCCTAAAGACAGTTTTATATGGCCGTGCTGTGGTTGGTAGCACCGCTGAGTAGAAACTTTAAAGAAGTGCTATGCAAATTCTTTTGGCACCATAGAAATTCCCAACATAAATTAAATGAATGGTGATGATGGTTACATTTGTTTTGTTTTAGATATCTCTGATCAGCCTGGCAGCTGAGATCATGGAGTTGGGTAACATCGGACCTTTCCGAGCGCTGAGGACACTACGAGCCCTTCGGCCTTTGAGAGCGGTCTCACGTTGGGAGGGAATGAGGGTAAGGAAGTTCGGGTTGTTGGGTGGGCCTCAATCGGAACAGGACAAGGATACGGCGAAGGGAAAGAAGGGGGATGGATGCTCGATAGTTAACTAGTTAAGCTTACTTCTATTTATCATGTAATTGTTTTCGAATCTGCTACTACTACAACTACTATTCATTAAATAGTAGTTATTAAATAGGAACGCCAGACATTTAAACACACGACACATAAACACGCGACACTTAAACACAGACACTTAAACACAAGACAGATAAACACACGGACAGATAAACACACGACACATAAACACACGGACAGTTAATCACGCGACATTCAAACACACAAAACATAGACACAACGACAAACACTATCATTCACAGTGCACAAAGTCTGTGCACCACAGTGTGCAGTGCCTGTGTGTCTGCATAGCACTGACTGGTCATCCAATTGTGTCTGCACTCATTCCCGCCGCAAACCCTCAACGAATTTTAGTCGACTTTGAGGCTGCTGCGATGCCAGCGTTCAAAGAAGCATTTCCTAATCAACATCAGGCAGCAGCCGAAGGAATTGCCCGAACAACTAATTCAGTTGAGGGTTGGCACTTCGCTCTCCAGTTCTTGTTCCAGTGTCACCATCCTACTATCTGGACCTTCTTGGAAGGAATTTTGAAGGATATTTAGAAACAGAAGGCCTGTTTTTTACAGGGAATATCCGGAGTCGATCAACCGCAAAGGAAGACGTATCGTGATTTGAAGGACCGTGTAGGGCGTGCCGTTAGCCTATACATGTGTATTTGTCCGCAAACGTTCTGCAGTATTTGCAAGCAATCGCTCATCTGTCTCACCAGTAGTTGAACAGTAGGCCTATTGATGCTATCTCATTTAGGCCTATCATATAACTATTATCACTTTTTAATAATTATGTCACTGTCTTCATCTATCGTGCTTATGTTTGAGTGCGGCGTGTTTAAATGTCGCGTGATTAACTGTCCGTGTGTTTATGTGTCGTGTGTTTATCTGTCCGTGTGTTTATCTGTCTTGTGTTTAAGTGTCTGTGTTTAAGTGTCGCGTGTTTATGTGTCGTGTGTTTAAATGTCGGCACACCATTAAATAGTAGTTGTAGTAGTACAACTACTACAACTACTAGTAGTAGTACAACTACCATTTATTAAATAGTAGTTGTAGTAGTAGCAGAATCGAAAAAATTACAGTCATGATAAGTAAGTATTTATTCACTCATTCACCTTGTCACCTTGTGCCGTCGATTCTTGGAACCTTAGCGACCGCTGTGATAAACCTTCTCCATGTGTTACGATCTTCCGTCGCGTCTCTCAATTCACTCATTCAACTACTGTTTATTCACTCATTCAACTACTATTTATTCACTCATTCAACTACTATTTATTCACTCATTCAACTACTATTTATTCATTCATTCAACTACTATTTATTCACTCATTCAACTACTATTTATGCACTCATTCAACTACTATTTATTCACTCATTCAACTACTATTCATTCACTCATTCAACTACTATTTATTCACTTATTCAATGATTCATTCATTCACAATAATATTATTCTCTCATTCAATCATTCACTAATTACCTTATTTACTCGTCCAATCATTAATTCGCTCATGTTCCATTATTCACTCATTTATTTACTCACTCTGTCACTCACTCACTCAGCAACTTTTTCAATACTTCATGCACTCTTTAGACATTCATTAACTCATTCATTCATTCATTCCTAAATAAAAACTCCTTCGTTCGCTCTTCTTCAGCCAATCAGCAACCTAAGCTAATTCCTCAGCTGACACTACCACCGTACCACGTGTTTCTGTTCCAGGTCGTCGTGAACGCTTTGGTTCAGGCGATTCCCGCCATCTTCAACGTATTGCTCGTCTGCCTCGTCTTCTGGCTCATCTTCAGCATCATGGCCGTCAATTTATTTGGCGGTCGATTCGCCAGCTGCATCGATTCCGAGGGAGAAGAACTTAACGCTTCTCTCGTGCCAAACAGAGAAGATTGCGAAAATAAGTCGATGGAATTCAACTACACTTGGTTTAATCCGAAAGTTAACTTCGACAACGTACTCATTGCATACCTCGCCCTCTTTCAAGTGGTACGTGGCTAAGATACTATTGTCTATTTGCTAGTCAGTATAGTCACTATCGCATAATTATTGTCTATTGCTACAATTATTAAAGCAATCACAACGACAGCAACTACTGCTACTCTACTACTACTGTTGATGCTGTTGCTGTTATTGTTGCTGCTTCCGTTGTTTCTGCTTGCTACTACTACTACTGCTGCTGCTGCCGCCACCACCACCACCCCCACACCACCACCACTACTACTACTACTACTACTACTACTACTACTACTACTACTACTATTTCTACTACCTCTACTACAACTACTACTACTGTTATTAATTTTGATTGATTGATTTTTTGATTGATTGACTATAATTATTATAATTATTATTACTATTATTACTATTATCATCAACATCATAATCATCTTCATCATCATTGAATGCGACGGTGCTTTGTGTTTTGTCTTTTTTAGGCGACCTTCAAAGGCTGGACGGACATCATGAACGATGCCATCGACAGCAAAGATGTAAGTAAGATGTCTGTCTATCTGTCTGCTCATATCAGTCCGTTGTCTCTCTGCCTGCTTGTATGTTTTGCTGTCTATCTGTTTGTCTCTCTGACTGTCTCTCTCTCTGCCTCCATTACTTTGTCTGCCGTTCTATCATTTCGTTCCTCTGTCTCTCGTGTATAATTATGTACGTTTGCCCGTCCGTCTTCCAGTCAGTCTGCCTGTTACTCACTAATTCCTTTTTCTCACCCATAACTTTTATGTGGCTTAGCTTCCGCTCTAAGCTTCCACTGTCCTTGCCTGTTCAGACTGGGTCTCTCCGCTTCTTCCATCTTTTCCAATAGGAGTACATTTTCCATTTGTTTTCGTCACAATTTCGTGTGCTGCTTATAGGTTGGTTCTCAGCCGGAGCGTGAGGTGCGTGTCATGATGTATCTTTACTTTGTCTTCTTCATCGTATTCGGTTCGTTCTTCACTCTCAATCTATTCATCGGAGTCATCATCGAAAACTTCAACATGCAGAAGAAAAAGGTTAGGATCTGTGGTAACACTTAAACGATTAAATCTATCGAGTCACAGCTGTTTTAAGGAATTTTTAGAACTGCACAACTCCTTCTTTTCCTTCCAATCCTCCATGGTAAATTAATTCCAATAGGAGGACAATTACCATTTTTTGCTAGTTTTAACTGTAAATAAGTGCTTCCACAACTGCACAAATCCATTTAGAGCTGCACATTTTGTGTACAACTGCACTTTTAAAAAACCCTGTTTAGTGTATTTTTAGGAATTACTATAGTGAGTGAATTGACCAAGATCCCTGCGCACATTGACGGGGTCAGAGTAGCAGCTGGAAGTGGAGGACGAGGAGAGGAAGAGGAAGATAACGATGACGAGGACAAGGAGAATGAGGAGGAAAATGAGAAGGAGGAGGAGACGGAAGAGGAAGTTGAAGAGTAAGAAGAGCAGAAAATAGGGGAAGAAAGCTGAGGAATAAGAGGAGAAAAATTATGAAGTGGAGAAGAGGGAGGAGGAGGCGCAGGAAGAGATAGAAGGTGAAGAACAGGGTGAAAATGACGAGAGAGCTATTGCTAAAAACGTTAACCACAGCCGATGTATTTTACCCTACTGCAAAAATTACATCTACCCGTAACTATGATTCTTGTTGTCACTTGCAATTGTGTGTCACTTTTTTAGAATTAATATGCATAAGGTAGTTCACATTTTATTCATTAACTTAGAATAGTCTTCTCCAAGCCAAATATTTAGCAGATTAACTTTCATAACTTTTTATGATATTGAAGTCTTTAAGATGGATTATTTTCAACTTAGGGAATGAGCTGTTGAGATTATAATCATAAGCTGTGCATTAAAGGTATATTTGACCCTTGACGACCATGATTAACTTTACCCTCCTGTATTTCTGAGTCTTATGACTGGCGCTTCTAGAGTACATCGTCGTCTGACGAAAAAGTCCTTTTTCGATGAAGAATCTGCAGACCAAGTCCTTCAAATTCTACACTTACAATTCTGATACGATACTATTCGAGGAGGATGAATGATATGCAATATCGTTGCCAATGCTTAACTAATTATTAATAAACACATTTTGAAGGTGTCTAAGTATAGTGGACTTAAATAATTCGAGTAAATAATATAATATATCAACGCTTCAGTGTTGCCACTCAGGAGCGTTTCCTATACCCAAACATGGCTAAAATGGACGGTCTTGATGCTGTGATTAAACTGAGTAAATCCTACGCATAAGCGGCAAAGACAGTGAGAGCCCATTCAATATATTTTAGAGCCAATAACAGATAAATGACGGTACTGCCTTAGATCAGCTCGTGCTCGGAAAATGAGAAGTTCACCCTGAGTGAAGGGGCGGATCCAGAGGGGGCTTATCCGGCCATGGCCCCCCCCCATTTAGAATTCCCATGTATCGTGGCCCCCCCCCCCATTTGGATTGAACATGCTGTGGAACAATGTACATATTGTACAATTTGGCCCCCACTATTAAGAAATACCCATGCATTGTGGCCCCCCTCCGAAAATTTGGCCGGATGACTAAAAAAAAAAAAAAAAAAAAAAAAGGTCATCAACTTTTTTGGCGGACAAAATGGTATTATTTTCCCGAAAATTTGGCCGGATGACTAAAAAAAAAAAAAAATGGTCATCAACTTTTTTGGCGGATACGAGAAAGAAAAATTTTCCCAAGGCCTAAATTTTTTCCCGGACCCAAGACCAAGAATTTTTGGCCCCCCCCCCGTCCAAAATTTCTGTATCCGCCCTTGCCTGAGTGGAAGTGGAATTACGTAGAGCACGACGCTTCTGTACAACCATAAACATCACCCACCTTAGCTGTCCATCTGTCAGCCTGCCTGACTCTCCGGACTTGACCCGCTGCCTATCGATTTTGCTTTGATGGTTCTGGCGACTTCGCTTTTGTGGGCGCTGTAGAAGTCTTGAGATTACGATTACGATTACGATCCATAGTGAAGCGACAGAGCTCTTGCAAATATAAAAGTGCAGCACCTACGAGACAATGCCATGCTCAACTTCATCTTAAAGATTTTAATGATCGACACTTTGGCGTCATTTTATGGCAACAAAACCCATTGCATTTCTGTTTTGTTGTATTATAGTCTGTCGATATTATCAGCATGAGTCGTTGTCCTTTGACTCTCTCTCATCATTCAATCAGTCAATCAATCACATAAATTCATATAGTGCCCCTTCAAGATCTCTACTCAGAGGCGCTTCCAACCCAGGCCTGGTCGAAAAGAATATA
>OX243826.1:3587819-3660319 GCA_945859605.1 Lumbricus rubellus | reverse complement strand
ACTTGGTGGCGGCGATAGGATGGCGCACGTCTGAGTTGTCGGGAGGAAGAAGAACTTTTGGAAACTGGATGTCCATGAGACAATTCTGTATAGTCCATCCATGACTTGACACAACCGTCCCTGGTTTAGACGGCAGAGAATTCGTGCCAGACTTTCTGACTGACGGATGAAAGATACCTTCTACGCACGATTATACATGCATACAAACATGCATGAATGCATATTAAAATGCATTCATACATTCATACATGGATGCATACATGTGCATACATCTTCGTTCCCAAATACGTGTGTGCGTCAGAAGCAAATATTCGTGCAGTTTAGGCACAGTTTGGTAATGTATCACATTTGAGAACTTGTAAAGAAGACGCTGTTTGGCCAGGTTGCACTCCAATTTGGCTAGGAAATGTTGCTTGGATGAAGAGGATATCCATCCCAGTGGATCCCACCTTTCTAGGGATGCTAAAGTTATCGGAATGCGATTATTCCGGTTATCGGTTTCTAAGATGATTATCGGTTTTTTCTATTTACAACACCATAATCGATTTGGTTTTTTAAAATCGTTTTCATCATGACAATTACAGCAAACTCTAAATTTATAGCTTACATGGAAACAAGCAAATTCGAAACAAATAAATGTTATAATTATTCGCTATCTACGGTATGATATTGGGGTGTGGTAATTCGAATTTTTGTTTGATGGCGAAAATGAAAATCAATGCAAGACTAGCTGTCAGCGAACGAGGCGAGTTTGTTTATTACAGACCATCTTAAACTCTTTGTGAGGTCCAAAACTCTTTGCGAAGTCTTAAATTCATTGTGAGGTCCAAAACTCTTTGCAAAGTCTTAAACTCTTTGTGAGGTCTAAAACTCTTTGCGAAGTCTTAAACTCTTTGCGAAGTCTTAAACTCTTTGTAAAATCTAAAACTCTTTGTGAAGTCTTAAACTCTTTGTGAAGTCGAAAACTCTTTGTAAAGTCTAAAACTCTTTGTAAAATCTAAAACTCTTTGTGAAGTCTAAAGCTCTTTGTGAAATCTAAAACTCTTTGTGAAGTCTAAAACTCTTTGTGTAGTCTAAAACTCTTTGTGAAGTCTAAAACTCTTTGTGGTCTAAAACTCTTTGTGAAGTCTAAAGCTCTTTGTGAAGTCAAAAACTCTTTGTGGAGTCTAAAAGTCTTTGTGAAGTCTAAAACTCTTTGTGAAGTCTAAAACTCGTAGTGTAGTCTAAAACTCTTTGTGAAGTCTAAAACTCTTTGTGTAGTCTAAAACTCTTTGTGAAATCTAAAACTCTTTGTGGTCTAAAACTGTTTGTGAAGTCTAAAACTCTTTGTGGTCTAAAACTCTTTGTGAAGTCTAAAACTCATAGTGAAGTCTAAAACTCTTGTGAAGTCTAAAACTCTTTGTGGAGTCCAAAACTCTTAATGAAGTCTAAAACTCTTCGTGAAATCTAAAACTCGTTGTGGTCTAAAACGTCGTCGAATGCAATAATTTGTAAATGCCGCCATCTTTGTTTATTGTCACTGAGCTTGGATGATAGGATTTTATGGTGGCCAATAAAAAAACCGCTAATCTGTTTTTAAAATCGGAGTTCTGTAATCGATAATCGGTTTGCAAACATATTGATAGTAACAAACTTAATATGACAAAGACGATTAAATGTTGAACTTCTTACGATAGTACTGTGTGTCTGTATATGTCTGCCTATCAGTCGGTTTGTCTGTCTGGCTGTCAGTTTGTCTGTCGGTCTGTTTGTCTGTCTGTCCGTGCCGTGTTTTTGGCTGATGATAATTATTCTCTGTCGATTCATCTGTCTGTTTTGCTGTCACTGCTTCATCAGTGTCAATGTCTTGATGCCTGCATCTCGCAGTTGTTTGTCTTCAACAGCTGCTGCAGCTAACAGTTTCTCAGAAGTTGCATCGTGATCTGAATTTTGTAAGTAGTTGCGTGTAATAGTTGTTCTGTCACTATGCTAGCACCTTATTCTCTACATGTTTCTGTCTCTTTAAACCACTCTCTTTGTTTGTCGCTCTTTCTCTCTGTCTGTCTATCTGTCTCTCTGTCCGTATGCCTCTCTGTCACTCGCTGTACCACTGTCAATCTATCTATATTATCTGCCTCGTGTGTCTCTGACTGTCTCTCTATCACTACTAAACTATCTCACGCTGTGTCTCTGTGTTACTCTATCTGTCTTTCTCTGTCTGTCAGTCTCTCAATCTATGTCTGTCTGTTTCTCTCTCTCTCTGTCACACAATCTTTATAGTATTTCATTGCACTTCTTGTCTATTGCAAACTCAAAGCTACACGCTGTCTTCTTTTTCTAAAAGAAATACATTACTGAAACGACGCAGAATCGTGATTTGCACCAATGTTCTAACACACATCGTAATCGTAATCGTAATCTCGAGATTTCTACAGCGTTCAATTATTGCGGATTTCAAAATATCTTCACTTGATTTTGACTGATGTCTTCTGCATTAGATCCCGGTGTAACAGATGTGACCAATAAATGGATAAATACTAATTTAGTTAAATTAATCGCTAATTATTGTGTTGTGTGTAAATTCGGAAAGACTTAGGCAATCATACGTTACGAAATGAAGTTACAATATTTACTTAGATTTTGATCTTTGTAATGTGTAAATTTTCACGATTTATGTCACTGTCATTCGTTACAGAGAAAGGCTCGCGTTACACAACTCTGTAACCGTTGTAATGTTATAAATTAATTTACAGTTTGCAACTAGAATCTTGCAGTACGTCTTTAAGTATGCGTTTATGATGTACGGATATGCCTGTTGTTCTTTTTATTCTGACTAATGTCGGCGCCATTCTTTGTGTAGCCTACATGTCTGCCAACAAGGACTGTTTGTAGCCTACACAGGACTGGAAACTCAATGCATCAAATTGGACGATAATAATTGGAGTTCAGAAAATTTTCACATCTTGCTTGCATAAAAATTAAATTAATTGCATACCTGAAGACAGGTCGACGAAATAGTCATGTATGCAAAATAAAAAAAATTGCATTTGACGATTCAAAACATGATCTTTTGGTATTGGAAACGGAATTAAAATGGGACGACATCTATAAAATTATAATTGTAGTTGAGCGTGAAATAACCTTTCCATAAACTTTCGCTAGTTCCCCGTCCTGTACAATAGTATCCATGGTCTGGGAATGACCTGCTCAATTATTATGTTCCTAGTGTGGCTGTCCTTGTTTGGTCTCGCAGGGCTGACTATGAGTATTGAGTATGAGTAGTGGGGTAATGCTTTTTACTATGCACAGATCCCGCTTTTACTTCAACACAATTTCAATCGGTTGCCTGGATTCGAACTGGGCATACTGCGTTTCGGACTTGTATAATAATTGAACGCACCTTATCAGTTCCTTCAACGTTGTTATTATATAAATTTCCAATTTCATTTGTTTTACAGCATGCCAAATTCTGTGTTTGTTGCGTGTTTTGTGCGCATGGCTCTACTTGGAAGTCAGTCTTTGTCGGTTTCATTTCTGTCTTCCAAAAAATCTATAATGTTGTACAGACAGTCGATGATGATTAATTCTGTTCGCTAGTTAATAATTAATAACTGATTGATTGATTGATTGATTGATTGATTGATTGATTGATTGATTGATTGATTGATTGATTGATTGATTGATTGATTGATTGATTGATTGATTGATTGATTGATTGATTGATTGATTGATTGATTGATTGATTGATTGTACTATAATTAGCTGACTAATTAATATTCGTTTAAAAAGTATTATTCGCATCTTCACCCACTTGAACGGATTAAATTATTCATGACGATTACATCACGTGTTTATTCAATCAATTTCAACGCGACTTCCAATAATTAGGCAAGATGAGTCACTGTGAATGCTATACAATCGTCATCGAGAAGTTCCATTTACTGCTGCAGTGTAGAAAGATTGCTTTCTTCCCTGCATGACGTTTCTCTGGCCCAGATGAGATGTTGGCATCGGGCATCTGACCGCATGCCGTTTCCAGTTCAATTATTATTATCTTTGTTTTGGATGGCTACTGTAACAGTGCTTAACTACATCTCATGACAACAAAAGACGTTTCTATCAACCCAAATGTTATTGTTATGCTCATTGTGGCGAAACTGAGAAGTAATACTTAATTTCTTTTTTTACCATAACTTATATGACGCGTGTAAAGCGTTAAGCAGGTGTCCAATGCGTGTTTTCGTCAGTTAACCCTTTAATGCCGAAGGGTATAGGATTTCCCATGCATTTACTACCATTTCGGAATTAAAGGGTTAAGCGAGACAGCGTCATTTTATTGATTATAAGCGTCGCACACTTTTTCGAGCAGACCTGAGCAAATTTAATATTATCAGCGGTCTTTCATTGTAATGCGATGCCGTTGTACCCAGCAGTAATAGACTAAAAGTTAGACACCTTATTCAAAGTTTACTTTTAAAATATAAGTTGGACCCTGGATTAAACGCCAGTTTACTGGCAATCTTACCTTTACCTTCAAACTGGTACTTAAAAGTAGGCTTCAAACTTAAAAGAGGTGTAGTGATTTGAAAAGTCGATAAGCAACTTTTTGTCGACGATATAATTATTATTACTAGGCCATTGTTGTCATCCATCCAGTTTCATTAAATTCCGCCACTGCCTGCATTCGCGGTGCCAGTCCCAAACCTGGACAAGGGAGGAGGAAGACGACGACGACGACACTAATGATCTTTGTCATCACAAAAAATGCCACGCAGCCTATCGAGTCGAGCGCTTTGATTAACTTTGCTCTTTGCTCAGTCTACGATCGACTCGAACGACTTTTTATAATCCCCAGGATCCGAATTAGGCCTACTCATGACTTTCAAAGATTGCACACGCTCCAATTATTGGTCTGCCACATGTGACGTATCCTTAAGACCAACTGTTTTCGATGTTGGCGCATTTCCTATCCGAATGGAAGCGAGTGTATGAATTTTTGGTTTTGAAAAAGGTAGTGCGACTATGTCAACTAATTTAAAAGAATCGTTTGTTGATGGATGGATCCGATTTGACCAGGGTCTATGACAACAGAGGCCGTTACCCTGGACAGAAATTTGCTCGGCATATTACAGCACTTATGAGCAAGGTATTAGACCAGCAATTTAATAATCGTTTGCTGCAGTCGCGGTTCACATAAAATACCCGCTGTAAGATGAAAAAATATGTCCACACATCAGAGTGGGAAGTCGACTTATGAAGCCCTCTTTTAACGTAGGTGTAGGTGTACAGGCTCTCGACCACTATGAGATGGTCGGTACGGTCTACTAACTAAAGGGATGGTCTGCCCCTCTGGTCTTATGGTAACTCGACCCAGACCATGCACCATCGACTCGAACAAGTCTATAGCGCAAATCACACCGTGTCGTTAAACTGAACTTCAACCAATCGCAGTTTCCATGAAACCGTTGATCTATAATTACACTGATCTACAGCATAGATCAAAGAAACACAGTTTCTACCGAAACTTACATCTTTGTTGCCGTTACATGTCGTTCGTACTTTTGATCCAACTGTATTAATGCAGACCCTGCCATTGCCCTTTGGTAGAGGAGGAGGAGGAGGAGGATCAAGATTTGACGAGGGCCTATGACAACAGAGGCGTTGCCCTCGGCAGAAATTTATTTGGCATAAGCTTATTGCAGCACTTCAGGGTGACGCTCTACTTTATAAACGATGACAACGATGTCTAACAGAGAGTGACTTATATACACTTCATTGCTAATGAGAAAAATCAATGGGTTGTCAGGCTGATGTCTACAATCCTCTACTCCGTAAGCCTTGAAGCGATTGAGGAGGTCTACTGTAATCCATGCTAAGCATTAATTAACTGTATTATTGGTTCCGTTCTATTGAGTTATTAGACCAAAGTGAACTGGCACAAATGTCGCAAAATGTCGCTTCACAATAATTGACAAAATGGTTCACTTTAGACACCCTTATAATTTGATTTCAACCCAATATGTATAATAGTGTGCTCTTAGAATTTAGTTGTTTTCTCCCGACCGTATAATGGTATGGTATGGTATCAGTTTAAGTTGCTTATTAAGTGCTGTAATATGCCAAGCAAATTTCTGTCCAGGGTAAAGGCGCCTGTTGTCATAGACCCTGTCACCCTGGTCAAATCGGATCCATCCATCCATGGTATACGGTATATGAGCATTTATAAAGCGTCTCTTACAGACTAGCTATTCAGAGGCGCTCTCAGCGTGACAGCCCCGAGGAAATAAAAAGCCATCAAGTAGCGAAGGGCTGAAGATGACACCTCCAATAAGATCTTACAAACGGATAGTGGGAAGGGAGGTCATTCCACATAGAAGGGCCTACAATTGCAAAGGCACGGTGTTGACATGGCACTGTAGGTGTTGAATTTCGCAACTGTTCGCTCTGTGAAATCATAGAGTGCTAGTCCTAAGTTTTGAGGACGGAGGAGGGTGACGTAATCACTTCTGTAATAATGCATAGCCGTAAAACATCAGCTCACCAACCGATTAGCTGCTGCCAGTGCTCTAAATAATTAGATGTTGGCACAATACTCTGATTGATACAAATTGAGTGGTTTCGGTAATAGTTCCACACCCTTTTAAATGTATAACTCTTATTATCCCTCCACGTTTTATGGATCCAAACGCCACTCCTTTTTGTCCTTGTCCTTCACCACCCGAGTATACGATGATACGTCCCTCCGAGGTTGTGAAATGTCCCTGTCCGGTCTATCTAACCTCCGATAGTCCACACAGTTCCATCCCAACTGGCTCCAGCTCCTTTCCCAATGTCTGCCATTTTCCCTGTTGCTTCGTTGTTCTTACATTCCAAGTTCCCACATGTACTATTTTTCGTAGCTGCATCATAACTCTTCCTTCTGCCTGACAGTAATGCACGGTCATGCTTCGTAAATCACTTCTTTTTATCAAAAGACTTAACATTATTTAGTTATCGGAGTGCTGACAACGTTGGATGTAAAAACCCTCAACAAAGACTGTGAAATATTGGTCATAGAAACTTAAATATAATACTACGTGGTGTCGTTTTTGAGGTGTATAAGTGCAGCGCTCCTGTTTTTAACACAGCTGCATAACCAAGGGCGGATACAGAAACTTTGGACGGGGGGGGGGGGCAAAAATTCTTGGGTTGGGTCTGGGAAAAAATTCTTGGCCTCAGGTCTGGAAAAATATTTTTTCGCATTTTTTTTAGTCATCGGGCAGGAAAATCATACCATTTCATCCGCCAAAAAGTTGACCTTTTTAGTCATCCGGCTAAATTTTCAGGAAAATCATACCATTTCATCAGTAAATATACACAATTTTAAGCTTCCTGAAACCAAATGGGGGGCCACGATACATGGGCGTTTCTAAATGGGGGGGCCATGGCCGGATTGGCCCCCCTGGATCCGCCCCTGTGCATAACAAAATGTGTTCGACGCAGTCCTACTCCGTGATCAGGTTTTTTTAAAAGGACAATCATCATCGTGTTATAAAGCGTCGACAAAAGAATACAAAATATAAAACTCACGAAATCTGCTTAAATTTACAAACGTCAACTGAGACTTTTAAATCAGATGGAGAACATAATGTATTCTATAATGCAATTACCTAGGAAGTGCTTGAAGGCGTCTTAACGGATGGGGAAACTGTGCAATTTTGAGTACTACATAACTATGCGCTTATCATTTATTTTATTTAGCGATACTGTGTAATAACAAATATTATTAACGGCAATTTTCTACTTCATCCAAGCTGGTTTTAATGGATAATATAATTAATTTTTGATTGTTTCTATCACAATTCTTTACGTCTTCTTTATCACTTGGATTTTTTTCTTTTAAGAAATTATTGGGAATTAATATGTTTTATTGTCAACTCTACTGGGACAATGAGTTGCCAATAAAAGCAGTAAAAGATGCTCATATTTAGATAGGAGCTACATGTTAAAGGTGTCTAAATGAAACGCTCTTGTAAACCGACGCTATTTCATATGAAATGTCGTGCAGTGACATCCTGTCTAGTTAAAACAGGTGTTTAATTTATACCACCCGATTATGAAGCATGAAAAGAGCTCAAAATTAACCCTTTCCGATCACATTATTTATACCTTGTCATTTTTGTCAGATCATATTTATTTTTAGGAATTTCAGTAACCTATGTGAGAATTTGTAATGATTTGGTCCACCTATCTCAGGAACCACACATCAGAAAGAAGTGATGTCGGTGTCGTTTCCGACTACGTTTTGGTCAAGGAATGCGGGAAAAATAGTGCCGTTGTCGTGGCTTTGACCTTTGACCTTGCAATGACCTTGGAAATGAAGGTCAAGTCTCAAGCATGGTATTGGGTCTCCTCTTGCTGATTTTTATCATAGGTTGTGTTTTTATAATGAAGTAAATCAACATGACCATTTCCGTCAAGGTCAAGTAACCGGAATGGCACGTAGTGGGTCAAGGTCACATGACCAAAATGGTCAAGGGTCCATATCTCTGGAACTACATGTCGTGTCTACGATATAGTCCACCTATCTCAGGAACCACACATCAGAAAGAAGTGATGTTGGTGTCGTTTCCGACTAAGTTTTGGTCAAGGAATGCGGGAAAAATAGTGCCGTCGTCGTGGCTTTGACCCTTGACCTTGCAATGACCTTGCCAGTGAAGGTCAAGTCTCAAGCATGGTATTGGGTTTCCTCTTGCCAATTTTTATCATAGGTGGTGTTTTTATAATGGAATAAATCAACATGACCATTTTCGTCAAGGTCAAGTAACCGGAATGACACGTAGTGGGTCAAGGTCACATGACCAAAATGGTCAAGGGTCCATATCTCTGGAACTACATGTCATGTCTACGATATGATCCACCTATCTCAGGAACCACACATCAGAAAGAAGTGATGTTGGTGTTGTTTCCGACTAAGTTTTGGTCAAGGAATGCGGGAAAAATAGTGCCGTCGTCGTGACTTTGACCCTTGATCTTGCATTGACCTTGCAAATGAAGGTCAAGTCTCAAGCATGGCATTGGGTCTCCTCTTGCTAATTTTTATCATAGGTTGTGTTTTTATAATGGAATAAATCAACTGTCTACCAATATGACATTCAAAATGGCCAGAAATACTTCATAACGAAGATGATTGGTGTAAACCACAGCCATATCTAACCTGACCTAAATCCCTCTCTTTGAGCGCTAGGCACAGCCAGAGCCATGACCCAAAAACGTTGACCTAGCCCTCTATGTATATGCTGCTGAATGAGCGATGCATGCATAAGACAATAATCAATAATGGTTGGTTTTCTCGCCGTGGGGAGTAGTAGAAACAGTTCCTAAGAATATGGCAAGAGTGTTTGCCAAGCTGATCACTACGCAAAAATTTGATTTGGCAAGATTTTTTGCCAAGCTGAGGGGAAAGGGTTAAAGTAAGACTTTGATATTTTTTTAATCTTGTCTTACAAACGCCAATCTCGACGCTTTAGAACTGCTGGTACATTGTAGATACTATAATAGCAAACGGCGGGAGTCTAAACTCTAAACATAGATCTAAACCACGGGTGTCAAAGAGCTGGCCCGCGGGCCATTTCTGGCCCGCCAACGATTTTTTTCTGGCCCGCGGAGCCTTCCCTAAAGATTACAAAATTAGAGGATAAAAGTTCAATTTTTTTTATTTTACAGTCAGCGCCAAATACATGGAGGTTTTTCTGACTAACGTCAATTTTTTCTTGCACGTAGCCTACATGTAAGCTTACAGCTCTGAGTCGACTTTATAGCCTATCTATAATGGTTTCCGGTTGCTTGTCTGTTTAAAAAAGTATGAAAGTTACAAAACACTTATATTATTAAAAATGTTCTGGGAATTGGCTGACCAATCCCGGAGCTCCCTCTCAGATCACTGCCCAATTTAGCTCAGGAGCTTCGACACTCTGGCCCGCCACTTGTTGAAAAATGTTCGCACTGGCCCGCCACTTGTTGGAAGATGTTCAAACTGGCCCGCCACCTAAAAAGGTTTGACACCCCTGATCTAAACTGTGTAATATTGATTACTATTAAAGGCTAATTGTGTAAGGTGACACGCCATTGAACGATTCAGTTTCATAAACTATTACCAGTTTGTATCGCTGCATATTAGTCTGCGCTACATGTATACTAATCATGAATTTATATGGCGCAACTTCAAAGAGAAATTCATCGGAATCGTTTTCGATTGGCAGTGGGAAACCACAATAAAAGAGAACGGTTTTCAAACGCTTTTTTGAAAAGGGACAATGAAACATAAAGAATATCATTACGGAGAATGCTAGGTAACTTATTCCAGAAAGATTGACGGGCCATAATGAAAACTTTCATCTATCTATCCAGAATAATGCAGATCACGCAGAGCGAACCAGTTGGGGGGCTGCCACAGTACACTGCAGCTGCGGGTAGCAAAGTACGAAAGTGTGTCATCACTCTGTAAACATGTTGGCATGGGAAAGGCTATAAACAGTTTAAAAGAATACTTACAAAGTAAGCCGATATAGCAGTGCTGGAAAGTGTTCAAGAAAACTGTTTGTAAGAAGCATTCGCGCGCGAGAACGGGAAAAAGTTGCAATAACTTATTTAAGGACCACTGGCGTAATTATTTGACCCCCGGGAACAATAATTGCTGAAGTTCTTGATTCATGCTGATTGTCGATAACTAAGTTCACATTTTGTTCAGAAATTAATACAGAATCCATTGGTGTATTAAAAGATAAGATATCTGAAATCAAACCAAAAATCTAGGGGTAGAAGCCACCGCCCTTTGGTAGCCCATGTCATAAAAAAGCTTGGTAGCCTAACGGTTAAATTCGAGCAGCAAGAGCTATTCTACCATTATCATCACAACATAAAAATTATCATAGTTGTAAAAAACGTTTTTTTCCGTTTTTTATTCTCTCCCAAAAAACGTCGTTTTTTTCGTTTTTTATTTTTCCCATCGTTTTTTATCGTTTTTTATTATTTCTTTATCTTTATTTATTCATTTACTTTCTGTTATTATTTCACTTAATTTTAATTTTTTCTGATTTTCCTTATGTTTTCCGCCAACTCTCAAGGATTCAGCTAACAAAAGTCATTATTTAATCGTTTAACATCATCATTTAAGAGATAGCCTGCGTGTAGTAGGTTCCTAATCAAGGTTTTCAAGGGTAAAATGCGGTTTTAGATGTAGCAAAGTCAAATTATTTTCCGTTTCCGTTTTTTATCATTTTTTGGTCGTTTTTTATTTTTTTGAAAAAAACGTCGTTTTTTACCGTTTTTTATTTTATTTTCATCGTTTTTTACATCTATGAAAATTATGAAAGCTAACCAGTGAATGTATTGTTAGGTCAACAAAATAACACTCGCGTGTTCAGCCGGTGCTAACACCTTACATCGAATCCCTGATTATTTTGTGTTGTCTAATTTCCTGCGGTTGAACGAAACTGTATGTCTTGATAAAGATGATTGGCATTGATCCTCCCCTTCATCCAGGTATGGGACTGGCACTTCCTTACACTAATGAACGGTCCATCTGCCTTGAGCATTTCTTTTGTGACCATCATACTTAGATCTGGTTGCTGACAATGTTTAACAGGCTACACAATTTTGGGTGCTTCATTGATGTGACGAAGATAACTCAATTATTAAGCGGATTGATTATATTTTAAAGGTGTCTAAATGAAACGCTCTTCTAATCAACGTTGCCCGATTATAACAGGTTTTCAGCGAAATCCAAATAAACACCAGGTTTATGATTATAAATGCTGTATATAAGTCAAAAACAGAGTTAAAGAATAATAATGATTGACGGTCATTCTTCCGGGTGAAACTTCCCTCTTGGGTACGAGAGATGTAAAGCGACTTTGTGGATGCCAAAGGCCTTTCGTTCGTTCGTTCGTTTGTCTGTTTGTTTGTTTGTTTGTACTTGTTAATTTGTCGGCGTTTAGGGACACTGTATCTTAACAAGGAGTTGCAGGTTAGTTATTTGTTAGACGTCGCTTTGACAGTAGATTAGCGTGGACAACTCCATATGATCTCGGTCTGGAGCGCCACTGAGTAGGCACCTTAAAGGGGCGCTATATAAATGTTGATTGATTGATTGATTGATTTGTCGATAGTACAGTGGTTAGCGCGCTGGACTGTCGACCAATAGGTCGGGGGTTCAAATCCCCGCCGGGGCAGAAATTTGCAACGAGATTTCTGTTCCACAAGCACCCCCTAGCCGACTCAGCTATGATGAGTACACTGACCTCACGGTCAGTGGATGATGAGACGGCGAGGGAGAGGATTGGCCACGGCCCACCGCCCTCATATGCCGAGGCCTTGAAAATGAAGGCGCTAACACTTCATCCCCATTGGCTAGCCCTCCGGGCTAGCTAGACGGGATATCATCATCATCATCATCATCATCAATCAATGTGTCGACCTCAACGGCCATTGTTATCACAAGTCGTCGTTTTAAACTGCATGTAGAATTCTAACGTAACTCTCTGACGCCATACTTCATTGCAAAGAGCTACAGCAATAATAATATTATAATAATTATGTCCAGAATAATTGAAGTCGACATCATCAACCACAATGTGTCGACCGATGTCGCTAAAAATTCAGACATTGCATGCGAGGGAATGGTGCAGCATATCGAGATATATAGGCCTACACAAAGATAAACACAATGAACATGATAGCCTCCTTTATTATGGTAATTTTTTTAAATAAGACAAGCGTGTCAGGTTGGAATTCTGCTGAGTGAGCTATAAAGTATAACACCCAGATCCAAAACACTTAACAGAGAGCGGAACAATATCAAAAATCTGGAGCTGAATTGGGTGGGGATAACCAAACCACATGTATTGAGTCTTTATGGTATTAAGCGAGAGGCAATTTGAAGACATCCAGAAGTGGTGATGCTTTGTAAGAGGTTCAATACACCCAACTAAAAGCAACTGGGAAGATGCATGGGTGGACCATGGACAATTACCTGGACATCAACAGCAAACAGATGGCTATAGCAGCATCACAGGTCTGGTAGAGTATTGCTTTGTCCCCAACAGCTTTATACGTGGTTATTACGATTATTTTCATAACAAAATGCCAATGAATTCTAGCCTATCTCTTACACACCTTTACAACATAATTATATTGTGCTATAGATGTATATAATCATCAGGTGCTGGAATAAACCTTGATCTTTTGGCTGTCAAGTCCTTTTTCAATACTCAGAAAAACTTCATTCGAAACGATTCTTTTGTGGAATTTCCACCAAGTCCTCTGACTTTTAAAATGAACTTCGGAATATTCATTCTCTGAAGGTACCAGTTCAAAGTCGAGCGAATGGCGCAAGTTATCTTTATAATGGCAGTTGCGTTGAGCATAATCAATCCATCCCACCGTAACTAAATTCAACTACTGCTACTGCTTAGTAATGTAACGCCCGCCCCCGCGTACACTCCCGGAGTCGCCACTTCCGGTCCAGCGTGTGAGAGGGCCGCGTGCGGTTGCAGGTCGTAGTTCAGAGAAATAGAGGGAGGAAGGGAGGCGGCAGCTTCGGGGTTCGAATCCCGTCGGGTTCGGGATGGCCAGGTATCTCGACCTCTTAGCTCTCCGTATGAAACTGGGGCCTTACTGGCCAGTCTTTCACTCCGGCGTAGGATTCCGGGGTTAACCGGAAGTGAAAGGTCCTTAAGCCTAGCCCCCGAAGCTCTTCCCAGGCCGATGGCTGAGTGGTAAGGTCTATCCGCGGTGGTACCAAAGGGAAATATTGCTCCTGGGTTCGAACCTGCAACCGGCTTCGGAGATGCCCTGGGCGTCGTTTCTAAACGTTCTATACGCGCGACGACTTCCGTCAGCGCTTCCCTAACGTTATCTTGTACTGAGGCAATTGCCTCTTGTGTATTTATAGCGTTAGCTTGAAAATCCGTTCGGACAGAAGAAATAGCCTCTTCCACATTGCTTTGTACGACAGAGATAGCCTCTTCAACATTGCTTTGTACGACAGAGATAGCCTCTTCAACATTGCTTTGTACGACAGAGATAGCCTCCCGGGTATCTCTAGCATTATTCTGTATGGTTGCCTGTACATCAGTTTTCACTGAGGAAATGGCTTCTTCCACATTAGTCTGCATCGAAGTCATGGCTTCTTGGGAGGACTTAGAATTCGTTTGTATGGCCTCTAGTAAAATGCCTATTTCCAGCGCAGATGGTGGTCTGGAGGGCTGCGAGGGAGTTGATGCTCCGCTTCTATCCATGGCGCTATACAAGTTTTAGCTAAGTCGAATCCTAACGCTAGCAAGAAGTAAATCCGAAGGTTTAATCAATGAATCTTATTATTATCAGAACCATTCAATAATTATTCGCAATGTTAATCAACAGCTTACAGTTTAAAGCAACTGATAATAATATGCAACACAATTCAAACAGACTTCAATCGGAGCAGACAAAATGAATCCCCAATTTTGTACTTAGATGCCAATCTTAATTTCTCTGCCCAAAAGATCAATTTAGTTTTGTATTGAAAACCCCAGCAAAACTGTACCTTCTACTAGAGACACAGGACAAGGCCGACGTTATGCGAGGAAAGGCGCAGATGGAGCGTCGAATCCAGGACGTGCGTCGACGATAAGTGACTCAGAGGAATCCGCAACAATCGACGCTGACAGGACGGTAAGGCCGAGTTGACACGTCGAGAACAGGGAATCCACGAAAAGATATTTAAATAATAGATTGACGCCCATAGGCAAATTGCGCAGAAGATATCGACGACAGAAGAAATTCCGTAAAACCCGAGCGGTTTCGATCCAAACGACAGAAAGATCGAAAACCCGAACGAAAGACTTAACTCCTTTACGAAGATGCGAAACAGAACCACAGCGCTGACGATTCGCTCGTAACACAAAACCGCAATGCAATCGGCTCCTTGCCGTTTTAGAATTTCCGTACAGAATCCGTGAAGTAAATACGCGACAACGCAATAACTCAGACGACGAATCCAAGCTGACTTAAATAAACTATTATCTTTCTAAAATAATCAAACTCTGATTTTGTAACTTGCTCTCCAGAGCTACACGTCTATCCTCGTCGAAGTCCGTCGTGAATCTGCCGCAACTCTGCGCGTCTCTCTTATATAACCTTCCTAGGGGTGACGCTTGCGCATGCGCACAAGAAGACCGCCTCACGTGCCCCGTGTTGCCTTCCTGTCTCAGGTCACGTCGACACGGAGCGCACCGATTCAACCTTTCAGTTCAACGCGCAAAGGCCTTAATGGAAAACTACCATTGCGCAGTCAAACCGCGCGACAGCGATTGCAAATATCGACGTACACAGACCACACGCAGACATGTCCTTCTTTGTCTGTTTCTATGCATCAGCGACGTTTGCGTCGGTACCTCTGCCTGTACGCGCGATTGGATCGGTCGGTGACACTCTTCTGGCCGTCGCTCCATGCCCTCGCGTTTGTCCTTCTCTATCTGTTTCAATGTATCAGCGACTACTTACTCTGCCTCGCTGCGTGTATGCGCGACTGCACGGTCGACGACTCAGTCTGCCTCCCCTCCTCCTTTGGCCGTCGCTGCATACGAGCCGCCAAAGGCCGATACCGTGAGAGAATCACACGAATACGGATCAATAAAACTAGCCACGGCAGCTGCAGCGACCTGCCTACGTCAGAGAACGCTCCAATTCGCGTCAAAAATCGAAATCAACATTAAAATCTAGGTCACCAATATTATCTAGGTCACCGAATGCAGCTCAACAATTAATAATATTATAATATATATATAATTGATGGACCCCGAAAATGCCATGCAGAATTCAAGAATATATAATATAATATTGCAACTAAAATTCCGTAGCGTCTAGTTATACGCAAACGCTACACTCTCACCGCCCAAGAGATTTATTTCAGACGATGTTTAAGTGGTAAAACAGCCTCTGAAATTGTAAAGTAAGGCTACAATTTATGTCTGTTCCGACTGTTACAGCAAAAGTTCAAACATTAAATGCATAAATCAACCAATATGCGACGCACAATCGTAACAGCGGCAGCACAAGCGTTGAGCAATAATCGGTTCACCCGATTCATAGTTTAGTCTAGAGTGTCAATAAAAGTTCTGAATTTATATAGCTCCATATGCGATTATATAGACTAGATCTATCACAAATTTCTTTCGTTCAGTGTTATGCAGAGAGAGATCTATGGCAAACCAAGACATAATTTACAGACAGCAGCTTAATCTTGACCCCAGAGGTCAGGAATATTATTACCAGCCTATCCATAGGCCTATAACGGCATTTGATACAGTGAGTCTCTCAGGCTCAAGTGGTAAATCATGCATTTACAGGAATACGCTTACCAACATTTCGCCAACCCTCTACTTTAACGCCAAATAGCCTACCAATCATAATATTATTTTTAATCACGGCCGATAATTCTAGCAAAGGGGACACTGCCATAGCATAAAAGCAGCCCCAGTCTGATTTCAACTCAGCCTATAAAAAGCACACAGCTAATAACTCACAATTTTCACAGCTACATGTCTGCTAATTATCAAGATTTACCACAGAAAACTTCATAACGAAATATTATTTAAACTAGGCGTAGACCTGAGGTTAATATGACATTTTATATTAGACCTACTAGTACTCAACTTTCACCGTTCAAGTATATAGCTTATTCAATTATTATATGGCAACCGATAAATGCAGGACTCAGCAATAGGCAGCGAATAGGCCTGCTCTCATAAGCATCCTAATTATTCAAATGCAACCGATTATATATATCTCTTAAGATAGGCGATTTATGGGCCTACCAATCAAGCATCCATAATTATTAAATGCGACTGCAAAGCATATACAGGTGCATTAACTTAAATAGGCCGCGTATTAATCTATGCCAATAATAGTGAAACATAGGCCCACATCCTTAGCGTGGCCTATTTCGGTCCTAGTAACATTAATTTTAATTAATAGGCTTCATTAGCCAATGCACAGAACACTTACGGTAAAAATAACATAGGCTACTGCGATAGCGTAAATATATATAATTATTATAGGCTATGTCAGCTAATTTAATCAGTGCACGCCGATTGTCGTACAGCGACGTAAGTAGGCCAGGTGCAAATTGCCGCGCGGCGTCTGCACAGGTGATTGTCTGGACAGCACGTGACGTCTAGACGAGCGTACGTTAATTGTACAAGAAGGGAGTGGAAGTGAAGAAGGAGAGTTGCGTGTTGAGAGCCGTTGAGATAGGCTGTAAGAGTTGTTGTTGAGTTGCGATAGAGTAGACTGATGAAGATAGTAGTCGTGTAGTTGTTATGATAACGCAAGTGTAGTCATTGTTGTGTTGTTGCTGATCGTTTTACTTTATATCGGATTTTGGAGTATAATAAGAAGAGTTAAACACGTCGTCGTTGTTGGTTAACAAAACAGTGAAAGACTGTAGATTCTTTAACCTAGCCATTTAGCTAATGAAACAGTTATCTAGGGATAGGCCTACGCTACCACGAACTTATACGAAGAAGCTTCCGAAGAGACTGAAGGTCACACGTAGAGAAGAAGAGGGAAAAGACTTGTGACATTTGGTGTCGTTGCGGTGAGATAACGATCCAAGTTGCAGGATAACGATCCAAGTTGCAGGAGAACGATCGTAGTTACGAACGGAGGGATTCTATTCAATCAACAGACGTTGTGGAGGAACGGACGCTGTGAATTTATCGAGGAGCCGAGCACACGGGAGAAGCAACGATACATCGAGCATCCGTACGTCAGTGAGAAACGACAACACAACGACTACAAGGTAGAAAAACTTGCTTGTCTATTGAAGTGTGCATAAAGAATTGAAGTCAGTCAATTGCAAACATTTGAAGAGTAGTCTACTAATTTATCGAGCATCTGTAAAGTAAAGAAGTAAGATGGAGAAACTTACGGAGAAAAAGCAAGCAAATATTAAGAAAATGTCTACTGATAGACTGATAAAACTGCTAATTGAAGCAGATCTAGACGCAGAAGAAGTCGAACAGATGTCTAGGGAAGAATTGATGAGAAATTTAGCCGAGGTTTGGGCTAAGAAAGAAGAAGAAGAAGGTGCTGTCGGAGGCGTTGCGGAGAAGCCAGTGGAGAAGCCTGAGGCACCGATGTCTATAGAGGCGTTGCTACAATTCATGATGATGAGTAGACAAGAAGAGAAGCAGAAAGAAGAGCAGCGCAGACAAGAGGAGAAAGAACGTAAGCAAGAAGAGAAAGAACGTAAGCAAGAAGAGAAAGAACTGCGACAACAAGAGATAGAAAAAGCAGAAAGGATGAGACAGCAAGAGATAGATATGCAGAAGCAGCAGTTCCAGCTTCAGTTAGAACAAATGAAATTAGATCGTGACGAAGCAGAACGACGAAGGATGGAGTTAATGATAGAATACGAAAAAGCAAGAAAAAGCGATGAAGAAATACGAAAACAGCAGATCGAAGACAAAAAGGCTCGTGAGGAAGAAAAGGAAAAGATGCGTTTACAAGAACTGGAGAGAGCAGAAGAAATTCGTCAGGAAGAATTTCAAGCTGGAAAAGACAATTTGGAAAAAGCAGAAAGAGAAAGAGAAGAGCAGATGCAGTTAGAACAAAAGAAACTTGCTATCAAGGAGGCTCAACTTAAAGAAATGGCCATTGAAAAAGAAGAACGCAGAAAGCAGTTAGAACTGTTGCAGCAGAAGATAGAACAAGAAGAACTGCGGAGAATCGAAGATCAAGATCGACTGAAGAAGAGAGACGAAGATGATCGTAAGAGCCGAGAAGTGTCAGAACAGATTAGGCTCAGAGAAAGTGAGACAATGGTGTCCAAGATCAAGAAGATTGGTGATGCCATGAAGCATGTATTGCCTAAGATGCCGTATGATATGATGGAAGTGCCATTATATTTTGAGACCGTGGAGAATGCATTCAATAGCTTCGCTGTGGAAAAGCAGTACTGGGTGAAATTGTTGTTGCCATTGATGACCCCGAGAGCACGAACGGTATTGAATCGATTATCATTTGAGAATTTAGATAAATACGATGCAGTGAAAGAGCACTTGTTGAAGGAATTCAAGTTAACAGCTCGTGAGTACAGGTCAAGGTTTGCAGATGCCAAGAAGACAGCCGAAGAAACGTATACGATGTTCACGGCTAGGCTGAAGAACCTGTTGAATTATTATGTCCGAAGTAGACGAGTGGACAAAGACTACGAGAAGCTGTTTGATTTGTTAGTGGCGGATAAGCTGAAAGAATGTTTACCACCAGGTCCACTGCAGTTTGTCTTAGCAAAAGAGGGCACAGAATGCTTGGAAGCTAGTAATGTTGCAGATCTCGCAGATATACATGTAAACAATCGGATTGGTGTGATGTTCCAAGACAAACCGAAATTTGAAGCATGGGACAATAGTCCAAAGCAACCCAAGTGGAACAAGGATAGCAAAGACACCGGAAGCCAAGCCAAGAGTAATGATGCAAAGAAAGATGATTATTCTGGAAAGCAGTGGTCGCAAGATAAACAACAGTCAACGTGGGACAGACAAGCCTACAATCGAACTCCGCCGCTGGGACGCCCAACAGAAAGTAATGCATCTTACACGCCGTACAACAAGTGGGAGAACAAGGAGCAAAGAAGTTTTATCAAGAAGCGTTGCCACAATTGCAATTCTGATAAACACCTAATAAAACATTGCCAAGCACCAGGAGCGGCAAATCTGAGGAAGAACTTTAGCAGAAGTGCAGAAAATCTTCGAGTAAACCAGATACAAGTGATAAATGCACCTCCTGGTTGGGAAGAACAATGCAACCAAGAAACAGAAGTAAAGTCAGTGATGAAGTGTACGCCGCAGTTCACCATACTGAAAGAAGCGATAAAGACTACTTCCATTGCAGAAAATTGTCGAGAAACAAAAAGTAAAGAGGAGTGTCAACGCATAAAGAAAATATCGTTGCAGCATGTAAATGTGGAGATACGTGGGACTGATGGGCAGCCTGTGCAAGTCGAGGCGTTGATTGACTCGGGGACCGAGATACCAGTAATCAACGAGGAACTACTGAAAGGAACGACAGTAGAAGAAATCGGCAGAGTTCATTTGCAATGTGTAGCTGGAGAGCCGATTCCAGCTAAGTTGGTGAAAATCGAAGTGCGGATGAGCGGTCGTAACGAAGGAACAGCTACAGAGGACAGGACAATAAATATCGCGCCATATTTAACTTTAGTGTGTGCCAGCATTTCAGCCGAACTGTGTAAAGAAAATCCAGAAAAGTTCCTGCTACATCCAGAGATAATTGCAGAACTGAAAGAGGTTCCACCAATCAGTATATTGCAAGGAGAGCTACAAGCGAATGTGACTACAAGAGCACAAAGTCGGAGAGCAGAAGTCGAAGACGGAGAAGATGAAACGATAAACGAAAGTTCGCAAGAAGATGACACGGAAAGCGAAGATGAACTCAGCATCCAAGATGACGAAAGAACAACATCTGAGAACAATGAAACTGAAGAAGAGATGGCTGCATGTGAACGAAATGATAGTGAAGATTCCGGAAGCGACGCTGAACTGGAGACAAGTATGAGGGACTTGTTCACAGAGAATTCGAACGATGAAAGACAGCTGGAAGATGCGAAGAAATTCGAGGAGCAGCAGAGAAATGACGAGTCACTGAAATCGTGGTGGAGGATCGCTGAAGACCAAGGATCAGAGTTTAGCGTGGTGAATGGATTGCTGTATAAGAAGCATCAAATGCTGGATCAGCTTGTGTATCAGTTGGTGTTACCGAAAGAGAGAAGAATTCAAGTAATGGAATTAGCTCACGAGTCAGTATTTGGCGGACACTTGGGAGAAGAGAAGACACGAGAGAGAATCAAGTTGTCCTTTGTCTGGCCAAAGATGCGTCGAGACGTGGTGAAATTTTGTAAGTCCTGTGAGAAGTGTCAGCTGAAGGCACGAAGTTTGGTGATGGATCGAGTGCCGATTACACCAATTCCAAGGGAAGATGTGCCATTCCGACGGATGACTATGGACGTGGTAGGCCCAATAGAACCGAAGTCAGCAGCTGGGCATAAGTATTGCTTGTGCATAGTGGATTCATGTACAAGATGGCCGACAATCTTTTTGCTGAAGTCATTGACTGCTAAGGCTGTGTGCGAAGCTTTGATGAAGCTATTCATTGACGTGGGGGTGCCGTCTGTGATCACCAGCGACAGAGGCACAAATTTTACAGCCAGTCTCACAAGAGAATTTTTGAAATTGATGGGATGCTGTCCACGATTCGATTCACCAGGGCATCCTGAGGCAGCTGGATTAGTTGAGAGATGGAATCAGACGTTCAAGAAGATGGTGCATCATGTCATTGTGGAAAATCCAAGACAGTGGCATAAAATCATTCCGTTTACCGTATGGGCATTGAGAGAAGTTCCTAACGCAACGACAGGAGTGGCACCATATCTGCTGGTGTATGGAAAAATGCCAAGAGGACCATTAACTATCTTAAAGGAAAGCTGGACCAAAGAAATAAATCTACCGCCAAACATTGGAGTACAACCAGCAAAGTACCTGAAGAACTTAAGAGCAGACATGGAGAAAGCTTTGATATTTGCTGAGAATTGTGCAGAGGAAAAGCAAAAACAATACGCCAGTCAATACAACAAGAGGGCCAAGGATAAAGAATTCGAACCAGGAGAAAACGTCATCGTCCTGTATCCAACGTCAACCAATAAATTGATCTCACGATGGCATGGTCCATGTACAGTGCTACAAAGAAGATCCAAGTATTCGTATCTGGTGGACATGAATGAAAACGGCCGACGAATCGTCCATGCCAACAAAATGAGGAAGTTCATCGCAAGAACATTATCGTGTGGTCTCATCGTGGAAGAGGACGACGAATTCGGATCAGTGGTAGAGCTACCATTGAAAGAAGACCATGCAGAGACGACACAGAAATCGCTGCAATTGGACTATGAACAGATCGGACATTTTACGAGCGAGCAACAGAAACAGCTACTGGATGTACTGAACCGATATGCAGACAGATTTTCGGACAAACCTGGATTATGTACATTGGTAGAACACGAAGTGGTGCTGAGACCAGACTTTCGAGAGAAGGAGTTCACGGCTTATCGAATACCGTTGATATACCGCGCAGAAGTGGACAAACAAATACAAGAGATGCTGAAAGCAAACATCATTCAGCCGTCGTCGAGCAGAATGGCAAGTCCGCTGGTCATCGTCAAGAAGAAGGACGGATCCTTGAGACTCGCGTGCGACTACAGGTACGTGAATTCATATACTGAAAATTGTCGATACCCCATGCCGATCGTCAACGATGTGCTGAGCAAAGTCGGGAAATCCAAGTTTATTTCCGTTTTGGACTGTCGCAGTGCTTACTGGACTTGTCCGGTGAAGAAATCCGACCAATGGAAAACCGCATTCGTTACCCATAGTGGACTGTACGAATTTACACGTGTCCCTTTTGGAATGATTAACTCTGGACGGACTTTTGTAAAAGCCATAAACATGATTTTGCAACCGATTAATGCATTTACTGAACCCTATGTTGATGACATTGCAGTCCATTCTGATGATTGGAACATTCATTTGAAACACTTAGAATTATTTTTGAAACAAATAAGACTGCATAATGTAACTTTGAACTTGAAGAAATGTGTGTTTGGTAAGAGTGAGGTGAAATTCATCGGTCACCTCATTGGTTCAGGGAAGAAGATGATGAATCCAGATAGGATTGACAGTTTGATTAATTTAAAAAACCCTGAAACGAAGAAGCAAGTGAAGCAAATGTTAGGATTCTTTGGTTTCTACAGACAATTTATTTGTAATTTTGCTGAGATTGCTAAACCATTGACAGATTTAACTAGCAAGCAGACACCTGAGAACATTATTTGGACTCAGGACCACCAGAAATCTTTTGATTCTCTTAAAGAAATTGTTTTATCGAATGTTATTCTGTACATGTTCGAGGTTGGCAAACCATTTAATTTGTACTGTGATAGCAGTGATTTTGCTGTGGGGGCTGTGCTGTCACAAGTGGACGATGAGGGGATAGAACGTCCCGTTTCATTTATCAGCCAGAAGCTGACAGATACCCAGAGGAGATGGGCGACGATTGAGAAGGAAGCCTATGCAATCATATGGGCTTTAAACAAATTGAAAGAAATCATTATTGGTTCCAAAATTAATGTGTTCACTGATCATAATCCTTTAGTTTATTTGACTGAGTCAATGTCGAAGTCTGCTAAGTTAGTCAGATGGTCTTTATCATTGCAAAATTTTGACATTCTGTTGAACTATAAGAAAGGAAAGTTGAATGTAGTAGCAGACTGCTTATCGAGATTGTAGTATAAGGTATTTTGTGATTGCATTTAGTATAAGAATTGTTTGTATTTAGTTTAAGCATTATACGTTCGCTAATTTTTAAGATTAATTAGCTCTCTTCAAAAGAAAGGAAGGAGGTAATGTCAGCTAATTTAATCAGTGCACGCCGATTGTCGTACAGCGACGTAAGTAGGCCAGGTGCAAATTGCCGCGCGGCGTCTGCACAGGTGATTGTCTGGACAGCACGTGACGTCTAGACGAGCGTACGTTAATTGTACAAGAAGGGAGTGGAAGTGAAGAAGGAGAGTTGCGTGTTGAGAGCCGTTGAGATAGGCTGTAAGAGTTGTTGTTGAGTTGCGATAGAGTAGACTGATGAAGATAGTAGTCGTGTAGTTGTTATGATAACGCAAGTGTAGTCATTGTTGTGTTGTTGCTGATCGTTTTACTTTATATCGGATTTTGGAGTATAATAAGAAGAGTTAAACACGTCGTCGTTGTTGGTTAACAAAACAGTGAAAGACTGTAGATTCTTTAACCTAGCCATTTAGCTAATGAAACAGTTATCTAGGGATAGGCCTACGCTACCACGAACTTATACGAAGAAGCTTCCGAAGAGACTGAAGGTCACACGTAGAGAAGAAGAGGGAAAAGACTTGTGACAGGCTATAAATATCATAGGCCTATGCAAGAAATTATACCAGGTCCATCACGATTTTTAAAATGCGGCTGCAAACTAAACATAAATCTATAGGGCACGTTAGTCTATCTTTAGTCCACCTGTAAAATAATCACATTCGGCTTAGCATGAATGTATGGTATCTAGGTCATTGTACGTCACAGCTGTCGCTGTCTTCTTATTTTCTGTCCATCCTCATTCGTATACACCAGCAGGCCACCCACATGACGTTACAAGCGCTGGGAAAGTCACAGGCGACGGTCCGCGGCTTCTCTTTGGACCTAGGCTAAGCGCGTCGCCTTCCCCCACCCCGTGTATACATCACATATCGGGGAAGATAAGGCACTAAATATCGTGTACATAGGTTCGCGTGCATCATAGGACGACATAAACAAATCAGAAAAAGGGTCACTCATTGCACAGATTAAAACCTTACACAACAGATAAAGAAAAATAATAATAGGCCCTAATAATACTAACCAGCTCAAATGCCTGCTGCAGAACTAATGCTAAATAATATTATAGGCCACCAGTTCTACAGTTAGTAATATAATAATAATTTAAAACACTAGGCTAATGCTTCGGCCGCATCATTATTATTCTAAGCCGTGCATCTCATTAGGCCGAACTACAAAATTAATGTAAACATTGCACGGCGGAGTAATTAAACAGTGAGGTAATTTACCTACAGCAAGCCTATATTTAAATATCATTATCATCTATGTCTTAGATATTATTATAACCGGTAGGCCTACAAAAAGAGAATATATATTTATAATCAACCTGAGCTAATACAATTTTTATGTAGGGCTCCGGCCGATCCGTTAATATAATATTATTATATCAGCTACACAAAATTATATATAGCCTATCCATTCCAGCTTATCTATGCTAATCCTTATTATTATTTCTGAACGAAAGATTTATAATTATATAGGCCTACGCACATTTTTGGCATGTAAAAATATTATTATTAAATCATGCATCTACATATTATAAAGGCCCCTCAACAATATAATAATCATCAACGCTACCTTAGGCCTATAGGCCTGCTCGCTGGAGATCTAATGTAAACTTAATAGGCTTATTATTCGTAAATGCAACAGTTAATCAATAATTACCATTACATATTATTATCATTTATTTCTTAAGTCTACAAGTTAATATTATAATGGCATATCCTCTAGGCTTATGTCTTAATATAATCAATGCAAGCTATATGTATATATAATTATATATAGGACCTATAATTTTATCGCTGTTGTAGTAAGACATAAAGGGCCTCTAGAACATTTATCTAACGCCAATTTAAATCTTAATCAATGCACCTATCACCTATTATTATAGACTACATCTGCTACGCTATGACCACAAAATCTTATGAATGAATCTGTTAATATTATTCTTAAACAAATTAATTAATCATACTACAGGTATATATATGCAGCAACATAGGCCTAATGTAAATCTTGCCTCACAATATCTCATCATCAGCCTATCAGGAAAACAGGCCTATCATTATTATTACCATCACAGCTAATTAAAATTGAGCGACCGTAGTCATTCTAATATATACCTTGGGTCGGACAATCATTTATATGGCGCTGACTAATTTATCTGGCGCCACACAATATTAACAGTCTGTATAACTGTCTACAGCACAATACTACAACTGTCCATCGCTGAAATATGCAGTGCAATACAATTCAAATAAAAATCCGTGCAATGTCACACACAGTTCAGTCAACCTACAATGCAACATTACAGTTTTTACACCGTAACCAACATGTAAAACCATTACATGTAAACATAAATCATTTCCATCAGAATCGAACTAAGCTATGTTACAGATGCTCCTGCATTCAGTTAATCCCCGCAAATTAAGCGGTCATCAGCAAAGGTCACCAGATGACCTTCAGTTCTCAAGTTCATGAGTTCCGGTTGGTTCCCCCGGCGATCTCCAGTTCTGATCGTCGGCAGACCCGTTGCGTAGGGGGCATCTGCGTAGCAAATGCAAGCTAGAGTCACAATAGAAGCAACGGCGCTCCTCGTTTGGCGAATTCCGACCAGAGTTTCGCCTCTTCGCCGGACGTGGCGAATTCTGGAAGCGACGCTTCCGGTTCCACTGGTTTCCGCTCGGCTCCGGAACAGCACTGCGTACAGCGAACACCCGACCGACGATAGGTTCAGCGTTCACTGGTTGACCGACGTTGTCGCTAGGCGGAAATTGCTCAACTTCCGGTCCCGCCTGTTGTCGATATCTGCACGAAAAGCTCAAATGTCCGGTCCTATTGCAGATATAACAGCGTCGGTAATCCCTCCAGTTAGGTCCGTTTGCGTTCGACCAACCATTTCCGGTCGAACCGTTCTGACCTCTCCACGACCCGCGATTATTATAGTCTCTGGATTGTGGCGCCGACACCAATTGTCGCTTCATCTGCTCCCACTCTTCCTTCATTTGCTTCACCTGCCGTTCCAGGTTATCTAATTCCGATTCTTCTTCTCTGACAGCGTTGACGCGTCCATATCGTCGTTCCTGTTGCTCATGGCCACCGACTTCCGCTTTCTGATAGCCGTCCAATCGCATAGCTACCTTGTACGCTTCGTCGAGAGATTTCGGTTCTCGCTCACGGATCTTCAGAGCGAGATTTCGGTCGCTAAAGGCATCCACGAATGCCCGAATTGCAATGGCTTCACTATGGGCGGTCGACACACCAGGATATCCACGGGAAGCCAAGATGCGGATATCATCGACCAAAACTCCCAGGTCTTCCTCAGCTTTCTGTTTCCGGGTACTGAGTTGCGTTTGATATAGGGCCTGCTGCTCAGCGGTACCGTACCGTTCCCGAAGTCGCCGAACCAAAGCCGTCCAAGTATCCACGTTCGACTCGCTCAGCAAATGGGTCGCCGGTTCGACTAAGGAGACGACCAGTTGATTAAATTTCTCCTCGTCCGACCAGTCATTGTTCTTTGCGCATACGGTAAACTTGCGCAAAAAGACTTCCACATCCGTCCTTCCACTGTACGATCCAAGTTTCGTCCATTGCGTCGGTTTAGGAGGCGAAGCCAACGACGATTTGACCTCAGCCACTTTATTAATCGTTGACGCAGTTGGTTCCGGTTCCTTTCTCGTTCCCACAGTGCTACTCGTCGGAAGTTCCCAGTCGCCTGTTGTCTGTGTCGCCACTGATGTCATGGGGACTGTTTTGGCGGGGCCGACGGAAGCGTTGTCTGGCGCCAGCACCTTCGTCTCATTTACCGCCGACATCGCCGCTTTATTGTCGTCGGTTGTTTCCCTTTTATTCAGATACGTCGGTTTCAGAAGCGCTTGACGAGGTAGCTCGGCGTCACGACTAAATCCAAAATTCTGAGCACCGAGGCATGAGTTCATCCTCGCCGACTCAACGACGGTTGGCCACCGAGGAAAGGCAACGTCGCTGGGTCGAGGCGGGTTGAGACAGCGAAGCAGGTCGAGCCACACCCGGTTGTCGATGCTGTTGTAGAGCGCGTTCGGAGCGTAGTTCGGAGCGTAGTTCGGAGCGTAGTTCGGAGCAGCCATCCCTGACACGTATGGATGCTCAAGGTGTACGCTCGGTTGCATCCAGTCGACCGCTGTAGTTGCCCCTGGACCAGGTCGAAGATCGGGTCGAAGGTCGGGTCGAGCGTAGTCTCGACCAACCATGGTCGAAGTAACCAGCCCATCGTAGTTGGGCACGGAGTGATAGGTCGGCATTCCCGACGTTGATTGGAAAGCGTCGACCCGATTTGCCATCGTTTCCGTTCTTGGCTGACCCGCGTGCACGAACGATTCATGCATTCTCCATTGCGGATCAGGTCGAAGATAATCCACGTGAGAGGGCGAAGAAGAGGCCAGAGGAACTGGGTTGACCTTATCACCCCCCTCCCACAATTTATGATCAATCGGTTTATTTATTTCAAAATTTCTAGACTCCGATTGCTGTGCTGCTTGCATTTGTTTATCAAATATTTTCACAGTTTTAGGTCTAGATTCCATTATTTTGCTAACTTCAATGTCTACACTACCATCATCAGACATAATTTCAACATTATCAGCAAATTCCCTTTCCTTCCTTCTTTCAAAAGATAATGCAGTTTCTCTTATTCCGGCATTTTCCGTTTCCTCCTCCTCGTCCAAATCCCTAGAACTAAAACGACCCCACTGACTGGGACCAATTGTAACGCCCGCCCCCGCGTACACTCCCGGAGTCGCCACTTCCGGTCCAGCGTGTGAGAGGGCCGCGTGCGGTTGCAGGTCGTAGTTCAGAGAAATAGAGGGAGGAAGGGAGGCGGCAGCTTCGGGGTTCGAATCCCGTCGGGTTCGGGATGGCCAGGTATCTCGACCTCTTAGCTCTCCGTATGAAACTGGGGCCTTACTGGCCAGTCTTTCACTCCGGCGTAGGATTCCGGGGTTAACCGGAAGTGAAAGGTCCTTAAGCCTAGCCCCCGAAGCTCTTCCCAGGCCGATGGCTGAGTGGTAAGGTCTATCCGCGGTGGTACCAAAGGGAAATATTGCTCCTGGGTTCGAACCTGCAACCGGCTTCGGAGATGCCCTGGGCGTCGTTTCTAAACGTTCTATACGCGCGACGACTTCCGTCAGCGCTTCCCTAACGTTATCTTGTACTGAGGCAATTGCCTCTTGTGTATTTATAGCGTTAGCTTGAAAATCCGTTCGGACAGAAGAAATAGCCTCTTCCACATTGCTTTGTACGACAGAGATAGCCTCTTCAACATTGCTTTGTACGACAGAGATAGCCTCTTCAACATTGCTTTGTACGACAGAGATAGCCTCCCGGGTATCTCTAGCATTACTCTGTATGGTTGCCTGTACATCAGTTTTCACTGAGGAAATGGCTTCTTCCACATTAGTCTGCATCGAAGTCATGGCTTCTTGGGAGGACTTAGAATTCGTTTGTATGGCCTCTAGTAAAATGCCTATTTCCAGCGCAGATGGTGGTCTGGAGGGCTGCGAGGGAGTTGATGCTCCGCTTCTATCCATGGCGCTATACAAGTTTTAGCTAAGTCGAATCCTAACGCTAGCAAGAAGTAAATCCGAAGGTTTAATCAATGAATCTTATTATTATCAGAACCATTCAATAATTATTCGCAATGTTAATCAACAGCTTACAGTTTAAAGCAACTGATAATAATATGCAACACAATTCAAACAGACTTCAATCGGAGCAGACAAAATGAATCCCCAATTTTGTACTTAGATGCCAATCTTAATTTCTCTGCCCAAAAGATCAATTTAGTTTTGTATTGAAAACCCCAGCAAAACTGTACCTTCTACTAGAGACACAGGACAAGGCCGACGTTATGCGAGGAAAGGCGCAGATGGAGCGTCGAATCCAGGACGTGCGTCGACGATAAGTGACTCAGAGGAATCCGCAACAATCGACGCTGACAGGACGGTAAGGCCGAGTTGACACGTCGAGAACAGGGAATCCACGAAAAGATATTTAAATAATAGATTGACGCCCATAGGCAAATTGCGCAGAAGATATCGACGACAGAAGAAATTCCGTAAAACCCGAGCGGTTTCGATCCAAACGACAGAAAGATCGAAAACCCGAACGAAAGACTTAACTCCTTTACGAAGATGCGAAACAGAACCACAGCGCTGACGATTCGCTCGTAACACAAAACCGCAATGCAATCGGCTCCTTGCCGTTTTAGAATTTCCGTACAGAATCCGTGAAGTAAATACGCGACAACGCAATAACTCAGACGACGAATCCAAGCTGACTTAAATAAACTATTATCTTTCTAAAATAATCAAACTCTGATTTTGTAACTTGCTCTCCAGAGCTACACGTCTATCCTCGTCGAAGTCCGTCGTGAATCTGCCGCAACTCTGCGCGTCTCTCTTATATAACCTTCCTAGGGGTGACGCTTGCGCATGCGCACAAGAAGACCGCCTCACGTGCCCCGTGTTGCCTTCCTGTCTCAGGTCACGTCGACACGGAGCGCACCGATTCAACCTTTCAGTTCAACGCGCAAAGGCCTTAATGGAAAACTACCATTGCGCAGTCAAACCGCGCGATAGCGATTGCAAATATCGACGTACACAGACCACACGCAGACATGTCCTTCTTTGTCTGTTTCTATGCATCAGCGACGTTTGCGTCGGTACCTCTGCCTGTACGCGCGATTGGATCGGTCGGTGACACTCTTCTGGCCGTCGCTCCATGCCCTCGCGTTTGTCCTTCTCTATCTGTTTCAATGTATCAGCGACTACTGCCTCTGCCTCGCTGCGTGTATGCGCGACTGCACGGTCGACGACTCAGTCTGCCTCCCCTCCTCCTTTGGCCGTCGCTGCATACGAGCCGCCAAAGGCCGATACCGTGAGAGAATCACACGAATACGGATCAATAAAACTAGCCACGGCAGCTGCAGCGACCTGCCTACGTCAGAGAACGCTCCAATTCGCGTCAAAAATCGAAATCAACATTAAAATCTAGGTCACCAATATTATCTAGGTCACCGAATGCAGCTCAAAAATTAATAATATTATAATATATATATAATTGATGGACCCCGAAAATGCCATGCAGAATTCAAGAATATATAATATAATATTGCAACTAAAATTCCGTAGCGTCTAGTTATACGCAAACGCTACAGTAAGAATAATCGTAATTTTGATCTGATCTTCTTATTAACTCCAGTGTTTCTGTACACGTGTGACGTCTGGTGTTCGTCCGCAGCTTGTGCGAAAAGGTGGCGACGATAATCATATTAGTTATGACACAGCATCGATAAACAATAAATAAGCCCACTGCATGCATGTATTGTGGGGCACGGTGGTGTAGTGGTGGCGTCGTTGCCATGTAGCCGGAAGGTTCGAGGTTCGAATCCACACTCAAGCCACCGCGTAGGAACCTTGGGCACCTTCTTCACTCGCAATTGCTCAGCGCTTCGGCGTGAAACTCCGATGCAGTGTCCGTTCCGCATTCGTGGAGCGCCTCTGAGTAGACAGAGCTTGAAGGGGCGGTGTAACAAGTGCACATACATACAAAACAGACAAACATACTGCGTGCCTGAGTACACATAGTCCGAAACGCAACAGTTGTCAAGTTTATAATGTATAATACCATACAAACGGTCACAGATGTCGTTATACAATTATCATAACTGAGTGCTACATGAATAAACACAGATCTTCGCTGCCCTGTGTTTCCTGTCGTCTGTCGCGGTCATTGAGCCATTTCCCGCATGTGTGGTCCAGTTCAGAACATTGCCGATCTATGATATTTTATGCTTTCTTTTCGGACCATCCTCACGAGAATGATCGTCATCAGACTTCTCTCTATGTTGTCGTGAGGCTGACAGTGTTTTAAACATTGGAAACATTTAAACTTTTAATAAATTAAAACTTCACTCAGTCTTTTTAATCTGGGCGTTAATGTTTTCAACAAGATGACGTTTTTCACTAAAAACGACTTCAAGTCGTGTGATGATCTAGCCTGGTTATACACTAGCCTATATACTATGCCGTACGACCGGTGAAAACTGCTTAAAATTAATACCACACCTCTTCTAAATAAGATTACAGATCTATAAGTATGTGCAGATACAAGTCAATATATATATATATATGTCCAGGAATCGTGCAAAAATGCATCTTCTGCGATACTCTATTGAGTAATGGATGGATCCGATCTTTCTGCAACATAGGCCTACTTATAGGACCGTTCAGTAGTTTAAGCGGGTGTTTTTGGAAATGCTATCCATTATTGTGCATTTAATTTAGTGGAAATTAGACAATTAAATGACAGCTTTCATTGATGCTCTTATTTTCTGTGAACGATCTACAGTATGCCTTGCTGAATTTACATGTACGCCATACGGTATACTGCTTCGAAACTAAAATGTTCTCAGACAATACGATTAAACTGACCGCACATCGGCCATTTGGGTGTCTCCGCTTCAGTCATAATGAAATCTAGAAGGCATACGAATATGTTAAGACGACAATACTTGTTACACATGTATGGGTGCACGTCAATAGAAATATTGTACTGTGAGGTAGAGTCTAACAGCATACGCCGAGGTTAAGAAAACTGAAATTGCTCACATCCCGCGGCGCATTCTATTTGAATGGTTCTCATTGAGTCCGTAGCTCAGTTGAGAGAGCGTTGGTCGATAAACTGAGAGTCCTCCACGCGACCAGGTTCAAGCCTCGCACAGGGCAAAAAATTTATTTGAATTTTCTGTTAGCTGCCATTGGCGCTTTGCTGTTGCGTTGCTTGACTCGGGTTCTGCTGAAAATAAGATAGCCCCTCCCACTTCTGGCTTGGCCGAACCAGAAGTGATCCAGCACTTAGGCTATAGTGTTAAACCGAACCCACTGCTGTAAAGCCGACCTGCGTGTCGTGCTACAGTGGACCGTATTTCGTATAACCTGTATCTGTAATCATTCTGTGGTTTAATTGTCAGATCGAATTTGAATAAACGAATATTTAAACAAAAATAAATACGTTTCCTGGTAGCAGAGATCATTCATGTTATAAAAAATAAGTTGCATTGGTCGCCACTGTTGGTGGTTGATGCCATATCGCAATGGACTTCACTGGGAGCCGCTTGTCTCCTGCTTGTGTCTGGCACAACCACAGCTAGTTTGGTGACGTATATGCCCTATAGTTTTAGCATAACATCATCAGTTATTCTTTCCATTCGAACTCAAGTAAATGTGCCGATTAGACTAAGAGATGGTGAGACTACCTATATTATGCTCACCAGACTTGTTCCAGTGGTACTTATTAGCAAATAAAACACTGAACAAAGGTGTTCACATTAAATCTGATATTTTCAGAAATTTTCTGCATTTTGTGTTCTTCTTACACGTGACTTAGTACCAAACTGAGGTGAAAATGATAATCTATATTAATAAAGAAGAAACTATGTGTGTGTGTGTGTGTGTGTGTCTGTCTGTTTGACCGGAATGCATTTCCACAGTTTTCGAGCTTTTCACTCCAAATCTTCACTAATGTGTCCGTCTGGGCATGAGACGCAAAGTTGGGGGGTTTGCGAATCTCCCCCACCATGGGGGCAAAAATGGGGGGCGAAACCCCCCCAAATTTTTTTCCATAAAATTTAGGTATTGATTTCAAACTTTGCACCTAGACAGAGGGCCATCGAAACCACCCAGTTGGGTGGTTGGCAAATCTCCCCCACCACTGGGGTCACGGTGGGGGAGGCGAAGGCGGCAGTTTATTAAACACCTTTTAAAACGGTTGCGTGGTCATTATATAATTGGCGAAAGGAGTTCACGAAAACCCAAATTTCACGGGTGGTGTACAGGTGGTTAGGTCGGAGTGTGGTGGGGGTGTTGTCGGTCGGGTGGGTAGGTTTGGGGGTGGGGGTGGGATGGATTTTTTTCTCCAAACACCAAAATTTCACCGGGTGTACCGTTGGAAGTTGAAGGGGGGTGGGGTGAAGGCGAAGATGGGGTGGGGTTGGTGGAGGGGTGGGTTGGGATGGGCGGGATTGGGGTGGGGGCGGGATGGAGGGTAGGTGTGAGGGTGGGGTGGTGGGGTGGAGGGAATAGAGTGGGGCGGTTGAACGGGGTGGGGTGGGGTTTGGGGTGGAGGTGGGGGGTGGAGGTGGGGGTGTGGTGAGAGGTGGAGTGGAGGGGTGGGATGGACGCGGGTGGAGCGGTGGGGGCGGGTGGAGGGAGTGGGGTGTACGGGGTGTGGCTTTGGGGTGGAGGTGGGGTGGCGGTGTGGAGCGTGGAGGGGGTAGGGTGGGGCGAGTGAACTGGGTGGGTGGACAGGGTGGGAGTTTGGAGTGAAGGTTGAAGGTGTGGTGAAGGTGGGGAGGAGATGTGGCGGAGGGGTCGGGTGTAGCGGGTTGAGGTGTATGGGGTGGGGTGGAGATTTGGGGCGTGGTGGTGGGGGAGGAGGTGGGGTGTGTGGTGTGGTTGGGCTGTTGCCGGGTTGAGGGGTGGGGTGTACGGCGTGGGGTGGGGCTTGAGGTGGTGGTGGAGATTTGGGGCGTGGTGGTGGGGGAGGAGGTGGGGTGTGTGGTGTGGTTGGGCTGGTTCCACGACAACTCGTCTACCGACAACTCGTCTAACGACAACTCGTCTCCGGACAATTGGTCTAACGACAACTGGTCTACAGACGAATAGTATTGATGAAATAGAAGCTGGATTTACGAAAATTGGTTTTTAGCTTAAATGGAAGCTGGATTGATGATTTTCATTCATGTAATCCAACATGCACCCATTTCTACTTCAAATCTAAAAACACGTTCATCCAGCTTCTATTTCTCGCCTGTTATTTTCGTTAATCCAGCTTCTATTTCAGATATAGAAATACCCTCATCTAGCTTCCATTTCTTAAGCGGTTTTCTTATCAATCCAGCTTCTATTTGAGATCTAGAAATACCTTCATCCAGCTTTTATTTATCATGCGTTATTTTCGTCAATCCAGCTTCTATTTCACCTGTAAAAGAACCATCATTCAGATTCCGTTTCTCTTGCGTTTTTTCATCAATCCAACTTCCACTTCACCTCTAAAAACTTTCATCCAGCTTCCATTTCTCAAGCGCTGAGTTAGTTGTCAGTATACCAGTTGTCGTTAGACGAATTGTCCGGAGACCACTTGTCGTTAGACGAGTTGTCGGTAGACGAGTTGTCGTGACACCGGTTGGGCTGTTGCCGGGTTGAGGGGTGGGGTGTACGGCGTGGGGGTGGGGCTTGAGGTGGTGGTGGAGGTGGGGTGGAGGTGTAGGGTGGAGGCGGGTGGACGGGGTGGGGGTTTGGGGTGGAGGTGTTGTGAGGGTAGGGTGGGTGGAGGGGTGGGGTTGTACGGGGTGGGGGTGGAGGTGGGGGTGTGGTGTGGTTGGGTTGTGGCCGGAGCGGGTCGTATCCTAAAATTCCCGGGCAACGTCGGGTACCCCTTCTAGTTATATATAAACGTATCGGAAGCGGCATTCTAGAGTCGTAATCGTAATCTCCAAATTTCTAAAGCGCTACTTGAAAGCCAAGCGCGGGGCACCAGCTTATTCACGAGCCCTGAGTCTAGACCAAGAAGAGCCGTTCAGGGCTGTTTTTGAGGAAGTTTTAGAGTTGCAGAACTCCTTTCCTTTCTCATCATCCACGGTAAATTACTTTCAATCGGAGAACAATTACCTCTTTTTGCTAGTTTTAACTCTACAGAAGTACTTCTACAACTGCACATTTTGGGTACAACTGCGCGTTAAAAAAAGCCCTGAAGCCGCTCTCATGCATATACTTCTTTTTTCAGAAACTGATTTCCAAAATAAATATAAAAGTCTCTTAAGATTATTCTTACGGACAAAAAAATCACGGAGTACGCTCTTGTCAAACATCATGTATTATAATTAGGGCTGCACGTTAATCGCCGTTAACGCCCGCGATTAACGCGTTAAAAAAATTTGCGATTAATTTTTTTAACGCGTTAACGCAAAAGACGCATTAAATATTTTATGAATTTTTATCATTTTATGTCAAGTTTTGTAATCATTATTTTTCAAGTAATCATCGGTTATCGGTTACCGCCCACTTCTGTCGAGTCGCCCAACACTTCTCGTACGAGACATGCCTACGTCCGGTCCATCGGCACATGTTGTTTTCGTTATTTCGATCACTTTAAACAGCCGTTTTTGATTTATGATAGATGTTGTTGGTTTTTGTCAAACAATGGAGTCGAAGAAAATGAAAAAAACAGTTATGGACGGACAGTTTAAGTTTAAAACTGATAAGGTAGTCGTTTGTAAATATTGTAACAGAGAATTTAACTACCACCGCAGTAATTCGTCGCTGTCGAACTACTTGGCGGAGAGCGTTACCTCTCATGTTCTGTGGTTCTGCCAACATTCTGCCACCTTTTTCGTGCACTAACTGTTTCCGAAGACGATCCGCTTTACGTTGTGAAATTCAAAACCGCTTTCATAAATGATCTCAAAACTCGTCAAGAAAACTGCAACCTTCGCTGGCTATACTTCGCCACAGCCCTGGATCCACGCTTCAAAAAGCTGAAATGCCTTCCAAAAGAAAAGCGAGAGGAAGTCAGGACTGAGCTGCAAATCGTAGTCTCAAGTGTTGAAGAGAAGTTAAAGGAGCAGATACCAGCATCAAACACTGGTATGTTATTGTTCTCTTATTTAAATTAATTTGGTGCATTCATCTGTTGATTTAAGTTGTTTATTTTAAAGTCTGCCAAAAACATATGATATTTTATCAATTTTCATCCGACTCAAATGATAAATGGTTGATATCACCGTGGAGGTTGCTTGTAAATTCTGAATGATTGAAGGTCAATCAAATGAACAGACATCAGTGTGATTGGTTGGTAAAACTTGATATCTGTTCAGTTGATGGAGTTGGTGGTAGAGTTGTTGTCCTGTGACCAAGAGAAGGAATTGAGTCTTATAAGGATTCAGGAATAGCTTGTCCAGATTTCCGTGAATCTGTAGTTTTGGGTTGTTAGTGCGGTTAAAATAATTATTTCAAATTTTAATAAATGTAATTTAAATTTCTATTATTATTGAGCCTGCCTAAAAATATCGGACTCAAATGATGATAAATGCCATGACCGTGGAGGTTGCTTGTACATTCTGAATGATCAGACAACAGTGTGATTGGTTGATATCTGTTCAGTTGATTGAGTTGGTGTCCTGTGACTAAGAGAATGAATTAAGTCCTATAACGATTCAGGAAAAGTTTGTAAGAAATTTAATTAATTGGAATTTATTATTTTTATTTTAGAACCTGCCAAAAAACTTATGAAATTCTATGAAATTTCTTCTGACGATGATGATGACGACGATAGACCTTTGATCCCACGGACTAAATCAACTTCGGATGCGCTACTTCGCTACAAAGATGCGCCAGAGATCGATACGGATTCTTGTCCACTGCAGTGGTGGAAGGATCATGCTGGAGCCCACAAAGTCCTGGCCACTGTAGCAAGGAAATACTTAGCGTCTCCGGCCACTACTGTTCCCTGTGAACGATTGTTCTCTCTCTCTGGGAACATTTTGAACAAAAAGAGAGCATCTTTGTCAACAGACAATGTTAATAAACTTGTATGTCTGAGTAACTGGCTGCATTTACAGCTTTAGGCTGTTCAGACCAAATCACATACTCTTTTAAAAATTTCAGGAAATGTGCGATTAATTAATCGCGATTAATTTTTTTAATCGTGCGATTAATCGCGATTAAAAAAATTAATCGAAATGCAGCCCTAATTATAATAACGAACGTTTTTTCGACAGACTGATTGCAAGATTTTATTGCCGAAAGCTCCAGATTTCGTTTAAACTCTAGCAAAGGCCATCACAAACTGATTTGAGCTGAATATAATCATTGTTGCTTTTGCATAAACGTTCTACTTCCAACAACTTTCTCTTTCCCAGTCTTTTAATTTTTTTCTGCTGATCTCTATAATAATTGTGGCTATCGACCGTTAAATTATCCCTTTGTTATAACTTGTGATGATGTGATAATCCGTTAATTACTTATTGTAGTCATACTGCGTTGTGTCAGGTTGAAAAATAAACAAGATTATCATTATTAGTATTAGTATTATTTGTGTCTGTTGCAAGTTCTTCCAACGCTGTAGTTCTGCTATAGTTAGCCAGACCAGAATAGGATCGCTTTAATAGTTCAGGTTATCAGTCATGAGTGGAAAGCAGCGTAGGCCAGCATGCAGGTATGAGATAGAAGGACGTGAGAGGGAAATATATTAAGCGACTCAATTCCTTCCTGATGTTCTGAGCCCCAGCTTATTCACGAGCGCTGCGTTAATTGTTCTGCTCATCTTGACACGCACAGATCATGGCTGCAAGAAATGTGGTTCACTGATACGTCTTTGTAGCTGTCGTCTGCGAATAACGAACTTCTGTAAAGAAAACAAAAATAAATCGTAGCATCGTTTTTACGCAACACAGATTGAGAAATCTTTAGAAATAATATTCTGTTCCTTTATTATTCTGTTGATGAATGCATGAGCTGTGGATAACTGACTAACGACGATATGCCGCAAATTAACTTGCGTGCATAAATATCTAAATATTTTTCATTTTTAGAGGTGTCGAAACATAAAGCGACTGGAGGCCTTCGAGATGTGGATCTGGCGCAGAATGGAATCAGCTGGGTTGAACGAAAAACGAACGAAGAAATCTTACACTTGGTGGAAGAAAAGAGATCACTGATCATGACTGATGGACACTATACGTGGGCGCCAGAAGAAATGGATAGGACACAATCATCTTAAGGAGCGACACCCTACTAAAAGACATCATTGAGGGAAGAATGGAGGGGAAAAGGATGCGAGGTATACAGACAAAGAACAATGCTGCTGGACTGGATGCTGACAGAAGATGGATACAGTGGACTGAAAAGAGACAATCACAGAACAGAGAAAAATGACATCATTGGACATACGAACCTGCCTCCATAGGCGTAGGGGACATTTCAGCGCTGGGGGGGCAAAAATGAGGCTTTTGCCCGAAAAAAATTTTCATCCGTTGAAATCTTAAGAAAAATTCCCGTTAGGTTTGCCCGAAAATTCTTACGACCTTTTTTTAGTCACGGTTGAAATCTTCTGAAATTTCCCGTTACTTTTTGCCCAAATTTCGGGCAAGTCTGACTTATCGGGCAAAAAAGACCCGGAAAAATAAAAAAAAGCAAAAATTGTTTAAAACTTTTTTTCTTTTTCTGGGTCTGCTTGCCCGAAAAATCAGACTTGCCCGAAATTTGGGGGGGCATTTGCCCCCTCTGGACCCCCGTCTCCTACGCCTATGCCTGCCTCTCACGGCAGAGAACATGCACGAAGAAGCAGAAGAAACTAGATTAGGCCTAGCGGTATCTCGTGATTTTAAATTCTTAGCGACATCAAGAATTCGTAGGTCTAATCTACTTTGTATCCAAATAATACACATCAAGGAAACTTTGCACAATGCACAGTGCTGTCTGCATATGCCATAGGCCTAAGCAACAAAGAGAGAAGAATTCTGAAGGAAAAATTCGAATGTGTGAAAAAAGCAGCAGGCAGTTTTGACCGAGTAAAGAATAAACAGTAGGCCTAGGTTATGTGTTTGAACCGCAAAAACGAAAACTGCCAACTCAGGGAGCAACGGCCACAGGGGCAAGCGCATACAGACAACAGGCAACAGAGGGCAATTGCCCCTGGGAAAACTGAAACCTATATTTTGACTAGACCTACCAATTTTTCCTCACTCAACATAATAATGTTGAGCGCATAACTGCATATTATGCAGTTCTGCACCAAATGCAAAATCGACCAAAATAATCAGATCAAACCCCCCCCCCCCCACTGCGTACTTATAGGCCTATTCATGGCCATAATAGACCATAACCGTCAACACAAACTATTTACAGGGAACGGCTACTATACCTACTCTCCGCAACTGGCTGCACTTAGCCTGTGCCAGTCTCAAGCCTGGAAAAAGTAGGAGGGCGACACTAATCATCTTCGGAAATAGGTTAAGCCATAGATATATAAATAGCAGTGTCGTTAAACAGCAACAAGCCCCGCCCATGGGCGGAGACTGGGGGGGACGAACGAGTTGCGCCGACGGAAGGACGTGAGATTTTGGGCTGACGAATCACTGAGTCGCCGACGAAATTTCCACTTTTGGCGACAACAATAAATATCTGACGACCTTGGTTTTTTTTAGTCATCCAGCCGAAATTTTCTGCAAAATAGGCCTACCTGTTTTTTCCATCAAAAAGTTGACCTTTTTCTTTCCTTCAACAATTGGGTGGGGCAAAAATACATGGGCCGTCCCCAAACACATTAATTGAGGGGGACCATCCCCCTAGCCCCTCTAAGTCTCCGCCCATGGCCCCACCCATTCAGCGGTTACGCCCGCCCTTCAGATGTTAGCAAGGGTTATTTTAAGGAAATTTCTCAACTGCACATAATTATAAGAATAGCATCCTGCATCGGGTAGATTGGTCATTATTGAGACTAAGGCCTAATTATTATTCTTTTTCTTATCATTATTATTATTATTATTATTATTATTATTATTATTTATTATCATTACTATCAATTTATTATTATTGTTATGTTATTATTATTACTATTATTATCATTATCATGATAATGTAACTGGCTAAGTTTATAAACCTACTTCTCCAAAGAGCAGTGTTTAATCTAGCCCCCATCCGCTGGGGGGGGGAATCAGATTTCTGGGGGGGAGCAATCGAGTGTCCGGTAGGGGGGAGGGGTATGGGGAGGGGGATGTGCCCCCTCCCCATTAGAAATTTTTTGAATTTCCACATTGTAATGGTACCATTTTAAGGTGTCATCTTAACAAAATACCTGTACTTTTTCAGAGCCTCATCAGAAACTTTTTGAATTTCCACATTGCAATGGTAGCATTTTAAGGTGCCAGTTTAATAAAAATACCTGTAATTTTTCAGAGCCCCATCAGAAACTTTTTGAATTTCCACATTGCAATGGTAGCATTTTAAGGTGCCAGTTTAATAAAAATACCTGTAATTTTTCAGAGCCCCATCAGAAACTTTTTGAATTTCCACATTGAAATGGCAGCATTTTAAGGTGTCATATTAACACAAAAAACCTGTACTTTTTCATAGCCTCATCAGAAATTTTTTGAATTTCCACATTGTAATGGTACCATTTTAAGGTGTCATCTTAACAAAATACCTGTACTTTTTCAGAGCCTCATCAGAAACTTTTTGAATTTCCACATTGCAATGGTAGCATTTTAAGGTGCCAGTTTAATAAAAATACCTGTAATTTTTCAGAGCCCCATCAGAAACTTTTTGAATTTCCACATTGTAATGGTACCATTTTAAGGTGTCATCTTAACAAAATACCTGTACTTTTTCAGAGCCTCATCAGAAACTTTTTGAATTTCCACATTGCAATGGTAGCATTTTAAGGTGCCAGTTTAATAAAAATACCTGTAATTTTTCAGAGCCCCATCAGAAACTTTTTGAATTTCCACATTGAAATGGCAGCATTTTAAGGTGTCATATTAACACAAAAAACCTGTACTTTTTCATAGCCTCATCAGAAATTTTTTGAATTTCCACATTGTAATGGTACCATTTTAAGGTGTCATCTTAACAAAATACCTGTACTTTTTCAGAGCCTCATCAGAAACTTTTTGAATTTCCACATTGCAATGGTAGCATTTTAAGGTGCCAGTTTAATAAAAATACCTGTAATTTTTCAGAGCCCCATCAGAAACTTTTTGAATTTCCACATTGAAATGGCAGCATTTTAAGGTGTCATATTAACACAAAAAACCTGTACTTTTTCATAGCCTCATCAGAAATTTTTTGAATTTCCACATTGTAATGGTACCATTTTAAGGTGTCATCTTAACAAAATACCTGTACTTTTTCAGAGCCTCATCAGAAACTTTTTGAATTTCCACATTGCAATGGTAGCATTTTAAGGTGCCAGTTTAATAAAAATACCTGTAATTTTTCAGAGCCCCATCAGAAACTTTTTGAATTTCCACATTGAAATGGCAGCATTTTAAGGTGTCATATTAACACAAAAAACCTGTACTTTTTCATAGCCTCATCAGAAACTTTTTGAATTTCCACATTGCAATGGCAGCATTTTAAGGTGTCGTCTTAACAAAATACCTGCACTTTTCAGTGCTTATAACAGTGGGCTAAGACTTCAAAAAATATAAGCAACACTTCACAAATATTGGGGGGGGGGGATATTTTCACACTACAATGGTACCCTTTTAAGGTGCCATTTTAGCAAAATAACTCCATTAGACTATTCAGTACTGATAAAAAAAGTGTTTTAGGATTCAATATAAATATTAATAACTATTATAGTTACAATAAAAAATATCTTTATGTATTGAGTTCAGCAGCTCAGTTCTCCAGTTGCTGAGTTATTCTAATGAATAAATGCAGACATGAATATAATAGTAGCCTATATATGCTGACTTTTCAGCACTATATCAGTTTAACCCTATTTCCCAAGATTGTCCTGAATTGCTGACCAGGACGTACTATTAATGGTACACAAGCCAAACAAGAACTAATAAACTACCGGTACCAAATTCAGGTAGCCATGTGTAGTAATGATGTTGTTTTTACTATATGTGTTCAAATAATAGGACCAAACATTTTGAAATTTTACAGTTTAAAATTTGAAGGATACCACTTTTGAGAAGCCATTCAATTGTACAAATGTAGTATTTGTACAAATATAATCAGTAAGTTATTCTCATTTTAGCAGGATTGTGTCATATATTACGATAGTAAATAACATTCTAACCATTAACCATATAATAATTAATAGTATTAGGCCCTAAAGTATATTAAAAAAGTTCACGTAATACGATTATGTAAACAGCAACTAAGCTAAGCGTTATTTGGCTTGCATCAGACAACTTGTTTGAATATGCCAATGCCATGTCTTTATCTCTAGACTTGTTTTCTTGTATTTTATGCCAACAGAGTTGTCAATAGAAATTTAAAGTTAAATTCACGGCAAAAATGTCTTATAATCTGGTTTGTTACAATTAGTTTAATTAAAAATTGGCTACTTACATTGTTTATGCGATTGTGTGTAAAAAAGTAACTGCACAAAACCTGATTTTCAACTGCACAAATTCGTTTTCCAACTACACACTTTGTGTCCAGCTGCACGTTAAAATAACCCCTGGATGTTAGGCACCGCCCATTCAGCTGAGCGCTTCAGGAACTAATTCTGCTTACATCAGCCAAATTAGAGGAGCGCTATTATAGAAACGACTGACTCAGCATTGTGTCAGCAATCTATCTGTCTGAGCTCATCGAGTAGGCTATATGAACAGAATGTGAAATAATGAATGCCTCCATAAAAACATCCGGCTATTAATAAGTGACGTTTCTCAACGGTTCCGAATAAGTTCGGGATTATTTAAGGATTTTTCTGTTCACAATAATTAGATTAAAATTATATTGGCAACCTTTCAACAATGATCACAAAAGACGCTACAAAAGTAGCTCCGACACATAGGCCTACTAAGGTACAGCAGGAAACACCGTGCCTGTGTATCTGTCTGTCTGTCTGTCTGTCTGGCAGTATCTGTCTGTCTGTCTGTCTGTCTGTCTGTCTGGCAGTGTCTGTCTGTCTGGCAGTGTCTGTCTGTCTGTCTGTTTATATTTCTTTTGGTGTATGACTTCTGTTCAAATGCGTGGGTCTGGGTCATACATTGTGTGTTGATCTTTCTGACAGTATGTCTGTGTCTGTGCGTCACACTGTCGATCTTTCTGTCGTGCAAACTGTATGCCTCTGTGTGTCTGTCTCTTTCTGTCTATACGTTTATCTGTGTGCCTGGTTTCGACTCTTCCACATTACTCTCATCTCGAACATCAATATCCTTTCATCTTCAAGTAATCTAACAAATGACCATAATAGTATGTCTGCTCGCCTGTCAGTCTAGGTGTCACTGTATATGTTTGTACGTCCGTCTCTGTGTATTTATTCTGGCAGAAGAAAAGACACAGAAAATAACCACAGAAAGAAACAAGGACACAATTACACACACACACACACACACACACACACGCACGCACACACACACACACGCGCACACACACACACACACACCTACACAGTACACACACACACACACACCTACACAGTACACACACACACACACACACACACACACACACAAACACCTACACAGTACACACACACACACACACACACCTACACAGTACACACACACACACAAAAACACCTACACAGTACACACACACACACACACACACACACACACACACACAAAGAGAAAGACACAAAACAGACATTGAAAGACAATGTAACAGGCAAGCAGAATAAAAAAATACAGTGTATCAGTAAAGCTGAATGCATAAATTATGAAACCGAGCTTAGTCTTGCATCCTCCATGTACAGACCTGCATTTTCTCCAAGTCCAGTGATGGCCTTCTGAACATCTCTAAGCCATTCTTCTCAACCTGGTCTTTCCAAAGTTTCTTTCCACCACCACCAGCAACAGCAACAGCAACCCTAATGCGCTTAAAGCACGACATATCTCGTCGACATCTCAGCACATCACCAATCCTGTCTTTACCAAAACTTTCAGAGCTCTTTAATGTCGCGAATCGATTGCTACACCTGGAAAGAGGCACAGGAGTCTCGCGAAGAAGTTCACAGACTTCTTCATCGTCGGTTGAAGACTTGACTAAAGAAAGAGTTTCACTGAAATGCAAGCGTTCCATCTGCTCGGTCATAATTATCTGCGATTCACTTATGGAACTGTTGTCTAAGGTTTGGTGATAGGCAGTTGTGTTGATTTGTTGTGAATCGATGTTATGGAAGAAATTATTAATTGTTGTTCTTTGATCATTGATGGTTTGTCTGTCAGCCGTTGCTGTAATATTTGGATTGAATGCAGAGACGTTGAAGTGCTGCTGGCTTTCATCCTTCGAACAGTTTCTGCACTTGACCTAGAAAGGTTGAATTTAACCAATAAACAGTGCCTTAAAAAACAAATGCTGTGGGTCCAAGTCTGTCAAACAAAGTGGAGAAATGTAGTCTATTAATTAGCTGTATGAAAGAATAAGACCTAGCTGAAGCTATGCCATTATTGTTATTAATTAAAATTAGTATAAAAACTATAATTATAATTTATTATTTCCTTATTATTATAGTCATACATTTATATAGCATCAATAATAATATATCTAATGACCATGCAAGCAACAATTGACTGATTGAGCAATTTGGAGTGAAGGAAAGAGACTTGAACCTCTACTCTCCACAATTATTAAAGGCAACCGTGTTACACTAAAAACAGAATTTTAGAAGCTGTCCATAATCTAGGAGACATGAAAAGTGATGCAAGATATGTAAACTATGGTGATGACAAACAAACTGAAGGCAAAGGAATGGCACGGAATTTTAAAAAAAGGCATGGCATATAGGCTACGATGCAGAAAATGTGAGCAAGACAGACAACGTGCAGGACTGGAAAGTTAGGTATTCCATAAAATGAAGATGGTAGGCTAATCCGGTAATTCATAACAACTAAGCCTATAATTGCCTTTTGACTGATTTAACACATTCAGCGCCCGGGACGTATATATACGTCCCAAATCCAGTCATTTAACATGGCGTGTAGGCGCTGAATGTGTTCTTAAATGGCCAACAGATATGGAGGGCTTCAGCCGTTAAGTGCTTGGAAAAAAATAAGTAGCCTACTAAATCAGATTAAAATAAATAATTCTAAACCCATTTATCAGTTGTGCAACATAGTGGCCGAATGTCGTAATGTAGGTCGTAATTTTAACGATAGTCACGGTTCAAAACATTTTCATCTATGCAATTTATCATAAAATAATTAGGCCTAGACAGACAAACTGCTACTAAACGGTATCTACTGTAGGCTAAAGAAAGATTCAACGTAAGAAAAGTCTGTGTGAACTTACCCGCATTGTTGACGATTTTGCCAGTAAAAAGTCATCTCTGTTTACACTTAAAATACTATTATATTTATATCGTCGGGATGATTTTGCTGACTCGGCAAACTCTTGAACCTCGTGGCGATGACTGAATTTGTAACCACAATCTATATTTAAACATTGTACAATTTTGATTACGCTATCCAAGTTCAAGGTCATGAGTAGTGGATTCTATTTGAACAACTATTAAAATTAGGAAATTGTAAACAACTTAAAAATTAACTCTATCGAAAATTGCGGAAACTTTGGCATGATCCATTTAAAGCGTTTTTGGTATCAGAAGGCGCTTGTTATGGAAATAAACATATCGCACTGGGCGGAGTACGGTACCACGGACATCGGAGTTACTGTGGAATCACAGTATAAATAACAAACAGTACTTCGATTCAAACTGGTCCAGTACCTTGTTCAAACGTTCAAATTCTGCATTCGATTCTGTGGACCACTCCATCCTCTTACAACGTCTTTCTACATCCTTTGGGTTAGTTGGCCAGCCTCTAGAATGGCTGCGTTCCTTCTTATCCGACCGTTCAAACTGTGTGGTTATTGGTTCCTCTAGGTCCCTCTGGGTTCCTGCTCCCTTTGGTGTACCTCAGGGCTCCGTACTTGGCCCTCTGTTATATCTTCTCTACACGGCTGATCTCTGTCCTCTACTAGTCTACTTGAGTCCCAGGGGCTCCTTCACCAAATCTTTGCTGATGACACTCAAGCGTACATACATTCTAGCCCATTTGACTCAGTTAACACTGTGCGCCTGATGTGCCTGACTGTTGACGTCCTTTCTTCTTGGATGGCGTCAAACCGGCTTCTCTTAAATCCCAGTAAAACGCAATTCATTTGGCTGGGCGGCCGTCGGCAACTTGAGAATATTGACCTGCCTCTGCTAGCTCAACTGTTTCCGGATGTTACTTTCTCTTCCACGGTCCGTGACCTGGGTGTCACCCTTGACTGTGAACTCAGTCTCACCCAGCATGTTAACCTTGTCGCTCGAAGCTGTTATTATCAGCTTCGTCAACTCCGTGTGATTGCTCGCTCTCTCTCTCATGATGCGCTAGTTGTGCTTGTTCACGCCTTTGTAACTAGTCGTATTGACCATTGCTGCTCAATCCTTGTTGGCCTTCCCCTTGGGGTTCTGGGACGGTTAGATCGGGTTCTACGCTCTGCTGCCCGACTCATCGGACGAATTCCTAAATTTTCGCCTGTCTCTGCTTACATGCGTGATGTGCTGCATTGGCTGCCAATAGCCCAACGCATCAATTACCGCATTGCTGCCCTTGTTTCTCGATGTATTCTTGGTTGTGCTCCATTTTATCTGCGCGTCCTCTGTCACGCAACTCTCTGACATTGAAGCGCGTCGGGCCCTTCGCTCCGCTGCGAAGGGACAACTGCTTGTTCCACGGGCTCGCTTAGCTACCAGACAGCGCCGAGCCTTCTCGGTTGTGGGACCGTCAATCTGGAATGACCTCCCCTCAAACCTCCATCTCACCAGTCAATCTTTATTTCTCAAGTCTCTTAAATCTTTTTTCTTTGGTCGTGGCTGGGCTGGGAGCGCCTCTGAGTAGTTTCTTGAAGAGGCGCTATATAAATTCTAATAATGAATGAATGAATGAATGAATGAAACGTGCTGTAATATGCCGAGCAAATTTCTGTCCAGGGTAACGGCCTCTGTTTTCATAGGCCCTGGTCAAATCGGATCCTTCCATCCACTACTGCTTGTATTGTTGCTTTTATTATTGCTATTGTTGGCTGGTTATATCTATGGGTTTTTATAGTCAGCGTCATTTTTAAAGAACCTTCAGTGCCCTTCACACTTAACTTGTTGCGTACGATAGCGCAGTAAAATGAGTATTTTCAACGTTGCTACAGACAACATGCGTTGTGACGTCGTAAAAAGGCTTACTCTGAAGATGGCGGACTATTCTAAAGTCAGTCACACATTCTGACCGCAGAAGAGGCCCAAAGTCGACGTAGCCTACCATTTATTATTTATACTTCGGTAGAATGTAGATACATGTGGCCTATCATCATGTAGGTCTTTATGTTGCGACCGAGGGTATCGAGACACCATTTTTTACGATTTTATAGAGTTTATAAAGCCTATGAGAATAGATTCCATGTTGACTAGGACCACAGCTACACTTTCTTTATTCTGTGCTAGGACTTTAAGTTCCTGTGTCCGGACAGCGATAACAGAGCTAACAATTTAATGTTCCTCCGCCAACTTGACAATTGCTCACTAAGCCTAATAATATCCTGACCTTATGTCTATAGACTCAGTTTCCTAAAAATCTCACCTCTTCATGAACTCTTAATATCCTGCTTCGCTTGAACATCCACTTTCCAATTCTCAACGTTAAATTTATTACACGTACTTTAACATATCCTCTACCATTTTTGAAGCCGAACTCAGACCTCCAGCATCATGACGGGTTTTGTGGAGGGGAACCGAGGACGAGGAAGGCCGAGGATATCTTGGATCGACAACGTCCTGAACTGGACAGGACTTGTAGGCTCTGACTTAATGAGCGCGACAAGGAACAGAAGACCCTGGGCATTAAAGGTCCATTCATGTAGCCAACCGTCGCGATGCGACGATGGCAACATGACATGACATGACTCAGACCTCCTTCATGCTGCCTTTTTCACATTTCGGACCCAACATAGTGCCCGTGAATAAGCTGGCACATTCTGCCTACATTTCGAGTGGCGCTTTTGAAGTTTCGAGGTTACAAGTTACAACTACAATTGCATTGTCTCAAATAATTGGGAAACTATTATCGGGACATATATTTCCCTCTTTTTGTGCTAAGCATCATGATTCCATGCAGCGCTAGTGAATGTACTGATGCCCTTGCAGCCCTTCACTATTTTTTGGTAGCATTTAAGCAAAACATCCAGTTTCTTAGTACTGTTATTTTATGGTGTTACTTTTTTTAAAATTCAACCACCAATTGACCTATCTATCCATTTAATAATCCATTTTCAGCCATCCATACATCATCATCCATCCATTTAAAAGCACCAACTTGACCACTCTCCATGATAACTTTAAACCCAGATCTACATGGCCCAATATCAGATCAAGAATTCTTTGTCACAAAGAAAAGCTGAAATCAAGGACTTAACTGTTGTCATAGCCTACACTTAGCGAATTAAACAACAAATTCGAGGAAAACAAAGAATATTTATTTATCATCGTTAGTAAACTGGTCAGTAATCGACCAAAACACAGAGTGAAACGCCATAAAATTAACGATTAAAAAATATGCCCACCACTATATAATTAGTGTGATCTTACCGTCGCTTCTAATTCACCGGAAAAAAAAACATTTGACATCACCAAAACCAATAAAGAACAATCTTAGGATATAATTAGTTAAACAAATGAATGATTTATAAATTATGCAAAATTAACGATTATTAATAATTAAAGGACTTGTGCGAACATCGAACTACACATGTTCTAATCAGACTTCTATAGCGCCATGATTATAATGTCCACAACATCAGATAATTCAGACAGGTCAAAATCATCTCTCCTTGCCTCCTCCTCTTTTCCCACTTCTTCTCCTCTTCCACATCCCCCACTTCTTTCTCCTTATCCTTCTCATGGTTTCTTCATCCACCTCCTTATTCTGCATCTCACCCAATACATACACTTCCACTACCCCGCCCTGTTCTCTAAAATCTCTTCATTATTTCCTTCCAACTTCAACTTTTTACCCCTCCTACTATCTTTCCTCATCATTCACTTCCCCGATCTAGAATGTATGCAAATTTAAGTAATCTCTACAGTAGAGGTATCTCTGGCTTTAACCAATCAACTGCAATGTGTTCTCAACAGAATCTCCATACAAATACACTCAACAATAGTCCGGTTCAAAGTGCTTACACAATTAAAAACAAAACCTTGCCTTCTACGTACTTCAGCAAGTAAATAAAGAACACCAAATGCAAATGTATACAGGATCAAACGATACAAAACTGCCGCTACATCTAAATGCTCAACCGAGTTAAAGAAATGGGGGTTACCGGGATTAACGAAAACAAAAACCAAACGAGCAAAGCTACAGTCTGTTAGCAACTCAAATGGTCGCCAAGAGCCCTTAATAAGTGAACGGGTCTGTTAATGAATTCGTTACTTGTGTCAGTTAGTTAATAGTTAACGCCTTTTCGCAACGACTACATGTATATAAAATGTAAATATGCAGCTTGGCTGGGCGACAGTATCAGAAAATGCCTCTGAAGTCAAAGTCAGAAAATGCCGCTGAAGTCTATATCAGAAAATGCCGCTGAAGTCTATATCAGAAAATGCCGCTGAAGTCTAACCAAGTCAGAAAATGCTTCTGATGATATAGTCTGAAGAAAATATACAACTTGGCTGCATAACAAATTGGAAAAATATTCTGAAGTCTCAGTTATCGTCTTTTTGGCATTTATTTTCTCGATCATTTTCGTCGACTTTTTCACAATTGCTCGACTCGAACAATTCACGTTGAAGGGAGCACACAGAAGGAAAACCTCTCCAAGCAATGAATGATGGTATAAAGATGACAGGATGTGTGGCTGAGGCAATCTGTTGAATTCAATCAATCAATCAATCAATCAATCAATCACTGTAGGATTCCAAAGATAGAAGAACTTTCTATGTTCTTCACCAGATACGAGACATTCAATTTCAAAAGAGTTTCCACATGTGCACACATTCTGCCGACACGCAACTCCGTCACTGTACATACTCAGTAGTGCCAGTCCCAAGCCTGGATGAAGGAGGAGGGTTACATCAACGGCCCCAGTAGTCACAAGTCATCGTCAAACAGCAAGAACTACTACCAACATGCAACATAATTACTGGGTTCCTTTCCCACATTTTACAGACAAACCGTCATGATCAAACAACGACCAAAGCAGAACGCTCCTCCAAGTGAGAGAGAGACGTTTCACACCCTGACAAACTTCTGGCAACAAACGTCAATATTTCAAATCCCACTGTCCACAAAACAAGACTCGATTTTCACGAACCGAACTTTGCTCAATCCACACCGGCCGTGCTCACACTTTGCTCAATCCACACCAGCTGTTGCTCAATCCACACCGGCTGTGCTCACACTTTGCTCAATTCACACCGGCCGTGCTCACACTTTGCTCAATCCACACCGGCCGTGCTCACACTTTGCTCAATCCACACCGGCCGTGCTCACACTATGCTCAATCCACACCAGCCGTGCTCACACCTGACGCTCGCATCTCAGACATGCGTAGAACATCGCAGTCTAGCATCTCGTGAAGGAGGTTGTACGTTGGCACCTCTTGGCGCCGTCTGGCATCGTTGATGACGTCATGCATCATCAGACTGCATTGTCGGAGGTCGGGAAGGGCGAGGAGGAGGTGCGAGAGGCGGTTTCGAGACGTCTGCAACGCTGTGTCGTCCGGTGGTGGGAGCTGCTGCCAGGTTTCGTCGAGAAGGTTGCGGAGGTTGGCGAGAGGAGGCTGCGTCTCAATGACGCTCGAGTCTGTGGAATATTTTAAAACAACTTCTGTTGAAATGAATGCTTCGTGAGATGAGAAACTATGAAATATCCAAACTGTTTTGAAGGGATAGAGATATACACTATAAAGTGATCTAATTATCATTTAACATAATATATCGAGGGCTTAGAGGCAAAGGTGCACATCTCTCTAGCATTGTAGTCAGTTATGTGCACCTTTGCCTTTAAGCCCTTGATATATCCAGTAAGAAAATTTATGCACATCATCATCATCATCATCATCGGGCGACCAAGGAAAAGGTGGTTGGACGATGTTCAAGAAACAGCAGGAATGAATTAGGAACAACTAAGAGAAGCGACATCAGAAAGAAAGCAATGGAGAAGGCTGGCCTTGACGATCGCTAGAGTTCAACGAACTGACAGCACAAGGTGACAAGGTGACATCATCATCATCGTCATCACCATAAATCATTAAAAAAATTGATTGATTGATTGATAAATATTATTGATGTTGTTAGTATAATCATTATTACCACTAGTTATTGATATTATAGTTATCATTAATCTTGTCATCATCAATAAAAATAGTATTTTTTACATTACTGCCAGATCTTTAAGCATGTTAACTAAATAAACATGATCTTTATAAATAAATGTCAGCTCCGCCACAGCTCATACTCCGGGAGTACCCGTCCAGAGACTGGAGATGAGGAGGGCTATACTACTACTTCTACTACTAGTACTACTACTACTACTACTACTACTACTAATAATAATAATGATTTCTGCCGTTACAAGGGCACCTCACATACCATATAAAACAGCAGGATAGACGCTATAAACTAAACAAGATATAAAAAAAACTAATAATCCTAGTTACAATGTCAACGGAATAAATTCTGGACAAATTTCAAACTGACCGCTGTTGAGCAAGATTGTGAGTCGGAGTAAAACGAGTTCTGTTTTGGTGAGTTGGAGTCGACGGAACGTCTGAACGAGTAACATGATCCGATCGAACATAGTCTCGATCATTGCAACTTTACAGTGAGCTCTGCAAACGAAATAATATATATACATGAATGAAAATGAAATATTATACGCAAGATAAGATATAAAGTTCATGTGGTACAGCAATCCAGTCTTCCTATTGTAACATTTGATGCCATTCATTAGCACCAAAACTCTCTCTTCTTCTTCCTTAGAATGCCTTTGAACCATACTCATGATTTTCTTGGTGTCATTATTATTATATTAAGCATTCATCGTCGTCGTCGTCATCATCATAATCATCATCATCAATTCATCATCATCATCATCAATTCATCATCATCATCATCATCATCATCATCATCATCATCATCATCATCATCATCATCATCATCATCATCATCATCATCACAAGTTCATTTCAGTTCAGCATATAGCAGTAATGTTTTTCTTAAAATAATGTGTACGCCAAAATGTAGTCTGAAATTGGTCGAATAATAAAGGATTTACTCAAATTCTATTCTAATATAAATAATAAAATCTGAAAAAATCAGTTGCTGAAATAAAATAACGAATCTGTCAATAATTCGAACGAGGGTGGAGGGTGTCAATTATCCTCACCTTGACAGAAGGAGGTTCGGTGCACAGACCCAGGTGTTCGGTTGTGCAACTGACTGCCAGACGGTTCCAAGGATCAGCAACTCCGACCAGCTGGCCACAAGCAGACGCGTCCGAGACTCCAGACTCGACTTCGAGAAATCTAACGACACAGATGCAACTTTCTGATAACCTTTGTAAATCAAGTAAGTAAGATAAGTTAAACTCTTTACAAAATGTATCACAATTTCCTATGGCAGAAAAACCAAATTTTGCGATGCATTTTCCGCAATTTATGACTCGTAACTGCTCCATATGTCACCAGCATTCTCTTGATAGATTAGAACAACCTCAGGTAAAACAATAATAACAATAAAATAATTATTATAATATTACCGTTCAATGGTACACCGCCACGGTAGCATGTGTCTGGTTAGACTGGACATTGTTATGCTTGTGCCAGTGTTATTGTTTATCATATCAGACTTGAAAACCAAAGGATAATTGCTGCATGGCTATATTTTTATGCCATCTAATTGTTTCTAAGATAAATTGGCAATCATAACTAAGTCAGACTCCTGTCCCTTTTGTGTAAGCCTCTGAATCCTGAAATGCTGTACCAATTTGTGCACATGCAAATTCAATTTCAATATTCAGCTTTGGATCAATAAATGATTGATTAAAAAATTAATAATAATAAGCAACTGTGAAAAAGTAATAAGAATAAAGAATAGCAACAATAGTATTAATAACAATAATGATAAAAATAATAATAATAATCATAATAATATAGTACTTCCAATAATAACAACAATAAAATAATAATAAATATTAAAAAATACTACTAACAACATGATAAAATCATTTTAATCCTAACCTGGAATAGATTTCGACCACGTGATGATGTCAACGAGCTGAGAGTTGATCAATCCAAGCAGACCGGACATCAGATTGACACCTGAGTTTGTCACGCAAGAGTTGAACTCTGCCTCTCGTACGGGAAGTTCAATCGCAAGAAGACGATCCACAAGAGGATTCGGCTGCGGGGAATCCCGGCCCACGTTCAGGGGATTTGCTGCGGAAGAGGGAGAATGTTTCATCTCTCGATACGGAGACAACTGATTCCGCTTCAGGTCCGCATCATGAGAACTGCCAACTGAGTCGTATCGAGCCGACTGAAATGCAGCATGAATTTTAATTAATTTTAGTTATTTCTTTAAATAATTAGTTTTTGAGTAAATTTTATTACAAATTTCAATTAGATTTCATTATGTTACATTTTCTAAGTCTGTTCTTTAATTTCATGAAGAATTCAATTTAATTGGGTTACCTTTTTAGTTTTTCCTATTAATTTTATGACGAATTTAATACCGTTTCATTAAGTAACTTATAGATTAGTTTTCGGTTAATTTTATAATAAATTTCAATAAAAAAATTCTACGACACATAGCTGAACAATAATTTAACTAAGTCATCCATACAGTATTACATAAACATGCACACAGCAGAACTGAAACACAACACCAACTCGTTCATTGCAATCATCTGCACTCACACATTCCATCTCTTTTACTGCCCTCCATTCATCTCTCGACAATGCACAGTTTGAAACTTCCTTTCCAACTTCCTCAGTAGTATAAGACACATACAATCATGCAAACATACACGCATGAGCTGCATTGGCTCCCTCTCAAAGTGTTGCATGACCTAAAAATGACGGACACAGACCTTTCCAAAACAGGTGGAAGAAGCAGCAACATCTGCATCGGACGTACAGATCTCTTCCTCGCCCGCTTTCCTCTTCTTTCCCGTCGGACGAATTCCTTTCTCCTTCCGACTCACTACAATAAATTGCAAGACAAAAAACAACGAATGACTAATCATTTCTCCATCGAATAATGCAAGCCCACTTTCACAGGGATTACTGGCCTGGATTAATAATAATAATAATATCTTTTCTTTATTGAAACGCCTGCAAGACGCACTGCGCTTTACATTTACAAGTTATGCAGTAATCATAATTAAACTTAACTACCAACTGAGCAGACAGCTTTGCAATTACAATGGCGCTAATAGCAGCCTACAAATCAAATCCGCCCAACGGGGGCTCGAACCTGTTACCTCTCGCACTCTTGGCCAGCGTGTTATCCATTGCGCTACCGGGCCCCCCAAATTGCAATTTTGTTCTACACAATCCATCACTAATGACACAGAAGTCAATCAATAAATTGTAAATTTCTAATCTGACCTATCTGACAAATGATATTTTTTATATATATTTGATATTTTTCTTATGTTGACTATTTATCGATCCATGGCGCTATCACTTACTTCCAGCCGTCATTCCAGCCTCGTGACATTTCCTCAGTCGACACGCCTGGCAGCTTTTACGTCGAAGTTTATCAATTGTACAGTTGTTCGTCGCAGGACAGACGTAATCAACCGGACCTAAATAGAAATAAAAATAGTCATCATCATTATTATCATTATTAAATATTATTATAATCATCATTATCATTAAATTATCATTGTCATTATCATTTATAATTATCACTATTATCATTACAATTATTATTGTTGTTGCTGCTATTATAATTATCACTATTATCATTATCATTATTATTATTATATCTTTCTCTCGTCTCAAAACCTGCCTTTTCTAACGGGGCTGCACGCATTGGGAGCTCTTCTGAAAGGCTACAGCTGCAAGAAGCACTTTATAAGTTGTCAGATACAATACAATACAATATTATTAATCATCATTAATTATTATTACTATCATTATCACTATCATTGCACAATTATAAACGTAACTATAAAATTACCAAGCATCAATCGAGCAATTATATCACCTATGTGTAAACCTGTCATGTATACATTGGCTGCAAAATAAACTATTTGATTAACTGATTTATTTATTGATTCATTGATTGTCTGATTGAAAGGATGAAGACAAACCATGTAGGCTTCGCTTGAAGAAGGCCTTGCATCCTTCGCATGACCAGACACCGTAGTGGAACCCAGACGCAACATCGTCACAGATCTGACATCGACAGACACCTGTACAGGTAAAATGAATAAAATTACTGGAGTTTAGTGTTCAACAAATAAATGGACTTTTTCATTATGAAGACATCCATGAAATTATTACAATGAATTAATATAAATAATAATAATAACAACATTGACGATTTCTATGGCGCTGTAACACAGCCATTACAAGGGCGCCTCACATACTAAACTAAACGGCAGGATAGGCCTTGAATTAATTATTAGTATTATTATCATACATTTATTAAGATCACCATTTGATAATAACAATAAGACATTAGTTCACGTAAATTATATATCTGGGTGTGATTTGTTGTCATCATCATCATCATGCATTTTTAAAGTCCCACTAGATGCAATTGTTACCAAAATGCATTAATTATATTATTAAACAATTATTAACCCATTTAGCGGCCGACCGGCCCATAATTGTATACAAAATCGACGATTACAATTGGGACAGCCGTTAAAGGGATTAATCGTCACTACCAAATGACCAGGTATCAATCAACGACACTGATAAGTCATGAATGCTCAAGGTCTCTAAAGGTCGACTCGAACCCCTAATCCACACACTTTGCAAGTCGTGTCATTCATCCCCCATTCAGCTACCGTACCATAGAGAGGCACAAAGCAACTTGCTACAATTAATTTTAACAACACTGTTGTATCACGGAAGATTTGTGTCGCCCTCCTCCTTTCTCCAGACATGGGACTGGTTCTACCAGAGTAAATGAGCAGTGGCAAAGGTCAGAGGCACAAAGCACAGCAACCTTTTCGTGCAGGGCTTAAAGTGGCAGGGTGGTCATGGATGGCGTTCTGGCACTTATTTTAAAATCTTTATGCCGTCCTGCCACTTATTTGACCAGTACACCTGAAAATGTAAGAAGCGTCCAGGCACTTCTTTTGGAAAGGTAAGGGGCGTCCAGGCACTTCATTTTTTTTACACTTTTAGCACTGCTTTCGTGTGCTTCAACTGTGTATTCACCTTTCTCTTCCGCTTTGTTCCTCCCGCGTTCATTGCAAGACGACGACGGCATTTCTGGTGAACTGTGAACCACGTCGGTGCTCATCATCTGAGTTGGAATCTCGCAGGAATTCTCGTTTTCAAGAGACTCCGGGTGACTCCCTGCGCTCCACGGACGATTATCCTCCATTCTAAACGACAACAACCGAAGGTAAGAATAGGCATGGAAAAGCAATTGTGAATTATTGGAAAAGAAATTGTGAAATGGAAAAGAAATTGTGAAATTATGGAAAAGCAATTGTGAAATGGAAAAGCAAAATTTGTGAAATTATGGAAAAGCGATTGTGAAATTATGGAAAAGCAATTGTGAAATTATGGAAAAGCAATTGTGAAATTATGGAAAAGCAATTGTGAAATTATGGAAAAGCAAGTGTGAAATTATGGAAAAGCAATTGTGAAATTATGAAAAAGCAATTGTGAAATGGTAAAGCAATTGTGAAATGGTAAAGCAATTGTGAAATGGTAAAGCCATCGCCCTGCACCATCAATGTTCTTTGTATGATTTGAGGGAAATTGATAGCAAATATTATATTTTGCATTGCATAATATTGTACAATATTCTGCAATAATTTTTATAAATTAACATCTTCTATAATCCATACAACAATTTTTTAGATCTCTGACTTCACGCTGTTATACGCATAAATCCAGCCATTATCACATCCGTAATTATTATAGTAATTTAAATTGTTAAAAAAAATTTAAACTGTTACTACGTCATTCTGAGTAAATTATGTTTTTCAAACTTTTAAACCAGTTCTATTCATGGACTTCATCATTGGATAAATCAAACAGAAGAGACACGCGCCAAATAAACGTGAGGCTGTCACTGCATCTGACCCAATACGCATTACGATCCGATCAACAAATCTAAATTTAGAACAACATCTCATCTGAAAAAATGTCAGTCTAGTCAAATAATTGTTTCAATTGTTTCAAAGGGGCAGAACTCCTGAAATTCACACAAATAAATCACGCACGACCATAATTCCCCATAAAGTGATAAATAAAGTCTGCGTAATTGATTAGCGCTACAAAAACAGCTTTATGCCACAGCGTAACTCCTCAAATTATCCAACGAATTAAAACGTCATAAATTACTTTCCATCGATAAAGCCGTTCGTTTTAACTTCGCTTTGCAATTTTTAAAAACAAACTGACCTGCAATATTCGTCAAAACGGATATTTGATCGATAAAAACAGTGCGAGCAAAGGTTTCTAGAAAATAGGACCTGACCTAGTTCTCAGCTTTGTGATTGGACGCAATCGTATTCTCGTCGAAAACAAGTGTGGTCACAACTTAGTCTACGGGAAATTTCATATCAATTAATTGCGATGCTTCAAAATAAGGCCCCCCCATCTTCTTCCCGCCGTTGGCGTACCCAAAACGGGTCCTCCAACATTGAAAAGCAACGCTGGTAGCCTACCTCGTAAATTGTAGCAAGATCTGCAGGCCTAAATCAAGCAGATACGAGGATATAATTATATTAAATTTTGCTTTATTGACAAAATAAACGGTTATCAAAACGCGACATTAATCAAAATAATAACTATCCCGACAATTATGCTTAACCTAACCTCAATTGGTTTATCGGCTTTCAACAGCTTACTATTATTGTACTCGCACGTACTTATTAACCTGGCTGAACCGACTGAAAATAACCGAATTTTGCATTCTTTTCCGAGAAAAAAAATGACTCTGAAAAGTTGCATATTGTGTGATCATGCTCTATGGTGCAAAAAAATGTGAAATTTACCACTACGTTTAAAGTTTAACAAATGCATAGTTTCCACATACCTTCCGACGTCGTTCGATTCTTGCAATCGATGTGAGGCGCCACTGTCCGCAATGTTTACGTCTTTGACTTCGACAGATCGCTTAGCGTACGCACTGGTAACCAAAAGCGCTGAGTCATCGCACAACAACTCCCTGAGTGTCGCCATTTTTCTTTTTGAATCAAACAATGGAAGGGCAGATGTTGGAAACAGTTTGTTGGCAACAATTACCAACCCCTTTCCCACTTCCCCTTGGCCATGTCGACCCTCGGATTGTGGCTTTCCATTAGGTGAAGTTTGCGGGGAGCGCTGTATACCAGGTATGTTATGGAGAGCACGTGGAAGGATTTTCGATAGTATACGCGCGGCATCACCGCTTTGAGGCTGCTGGGAGGAGACGAGGTATTCCACGACTGGAATATCTTTACGATGGAGTTGAGTGAACAGGCGTGCGAGGGTCTCATGGCTGTGTGATTGCGTATCGGATGAACTTGTCTCGGGTGATGGGTTTCGTGGACGCTGGTGCTCCAGGTTGCTCTGCCCCTGACATATGCGGTCAATGGACGTCGGACCTCGAGCGTGGGGTTCTTGTAGTCTGCGCTGGGTGGCCGTGTTTTGCCCCCGTTGCTCCTGGAACACCTGGTGGCGGGCCTGAACGCGCTCGCCGTTCACACGGAGGCGTTTCAGCTGGTTACTGTTGACTACCACGTGGGTCGTTGAATCGGCTGTGGGAACCTGGACACCCAATCCAGTTCTTCCATCCTGGTCGCTGCTCGGTCCATTTGCCTGGCTGGTGGAGTAGCGTTGAGTCAGCAGATTCTCAAGGTTGTCGTTTGAATAACCGCCATCATGGTTGACTTGGGGACAAGTTACTGTGATTGTGTTACAAGAACTGAGGTTCTGCTGGTCGCGCTTCACCAATCGAACAGCGCAACTTTCTTTTTGCTTCTTGATTTGTCTGCCACTGGGATTTTGCTCCCTGTCACGTCCACTGCTGTCCAATAAGATAACTTCATCAGAGTCATTTCCCCCAGAAGGCAAATAAGTGTAGAAGGCAGTAAGCGGTTGGAGCTCGATTGCGGAAGCGTGCACGGACGGGTTTTTCCAGAGGATTTTGGAAGTGTTCGCTGATACAGATAGACCGGAATGTTTGCGAGTCACTTGCATTTCCTGTAATCCTACACCACTGGAAACCAGGTTCTCCCCAACATCTGTCAGAGTGGGGTTACTGGACGACGCTATGAGCAGAATGTTACGAAGCTGAGGGTGGTGTTCAGCACCTGAACTGAAGTCCTGAATATGTGTACTTTCGTTGGCAATTATCGTTTGTTTCAGTACCTCTTGGATGCTGTTTGGCGCGGTCCTGAGGCACCCATTTCTGTCTGGTTTCTTCGACAGATCTTCGGGGATCAGAGCTACTAGTGGCTCAGGTTTCGTAAAACGATCTGAACAGTCCACTGGTTCCTTTCCCTCGATACCATCTGAACAATTGTTCAGCTGCTTGCCCGTTTTGTGGCTTCCTAATGAATCTTCCTGCTTGTGGACAAAAGATTCAGCCTGAGATTCTGATATGAATTCGTCCCATGACTCCTTGGTCTTTGGCTTTTTCGGCGGAGGCATTTTCCAAACAGTCAACGTCCCAGAGACTGTAGCATGTAGATTTTCTGAGCACAAAATTTTGCAAGACTGGTCTCAACAAATGACAATAATATTAATTTATTCAAAAAAATTGACAAATCCTGGTAACACACAGCACCCAGTAATATGTCGAAGCACGTTAATTAGAAGAAAAAATTTGACATGAACACTGAACAAAATTGATGGCCGGCAAACTCGGAATAAAGTTTTTCAGTGACTTATAAGTGAATAAAACATTGTACAATAACCTACTCATGCAAATGATGCAAAAAAACAACAAGCAGAAGATGTCTAAAGTGTTTCAACTTCAAAAATTATAAAGCATTTGATTGTGAAACAGTCCACGTTTGCATAGCTACTCCTCGGAGATCAAGTTAGTATACCGCATGACAATGAAGACCACAAAGTCTAAATTAGAAGTGCAGCAGAATTCTCAAGAACACGAACAGTACGTAAGTGGAAAAGTCCCAAATTTGTAGATGCACAGCTGAAAGGAAAGGTCAACTTTTATAGCCACGTTGTACAAACTGTAATGTGGACCACAGACAACCATACTAAGCTGAACTTGCCGATTATATATCGTCATTTCTATTCCCGTCAATAATACAAATGTTTAGTGTTGTCGTATTAAGTAAATGTTGCATGCAATGCAAGTGCAATGTTATTGTTTGCTTAGGATATTTTATATAGCGCATATTCAAAATGCCTCCTTAGTGCTCGGAAGTGCACCTTTAACCCGCAATGAAACTGCCAACTTTAAACAGACTGTAAAGCATTTCAGTTTAGAGGAAGGAACACGTCCAAGTAGAATAGTTGTAAGATTGAGGATGTAGGCCTACATAACATTGCAGTTTTAAGTGAGCAGCAACTATAAGAGTGGCTTACATTGCACACTAAGCTACATAAGCTTAGTTCCTATCTAAGTCTAACTTGGTGTAGGCTATACTTAGTGAAGACCTTGAATACATTATACAAGGCTGTTACGGTCGAAAGAAAAGTTTCCGGAGGACAAATTCGGCTTGTGAATCACTTGCTGCTAGACATCAAATGTCAGCGTGTTCTGCCCTCATTTACTGTGCCGCTGCAAGACGTTTACTTTCACTAGCCTAATTTCGACTTTCGCGTCAACAGATCCAGGGCAAAAAACATCAAAATTTTCCAGGTGCCGCCGCTTTGCCTTGACCGGCGGAAAAACGCCGTCAACAAAACCAGAGGGACACTAAATTAATATTCCAGTGTTAACAGTAGGAAGATGATTACAGATAGCCTATTGGATATATATATATATATATATTTCTATCTCACTCTAGTTCTCTAGGTGCCACAAACTAACCCTGGATATTTTTCTTGCTTGAGTATTTGGCACTCAATCAGAAAGACCTTGAGGAAAATTACAAATGGTCATCCAAGTTGCAGATCTATAACGCGGCATGAATGACTCCATCCCATTGGATGTGCGCGTTGTCCTAGCTATTAATTCTGTATACACAGATTCTATAAATAATCTGAAAAGAATTCCTTTACAACTGGGTTTGGCTAGGGACACTTTTGAGTAGTCATTGTCGAAGGGGTGATATAAATACACAGAATGAATGGCTAGCTGTTAGTGCTATTTTCCATCACTTGCAGGCCATATACTTGCAACCAAAGTAGGCTATCTGTAAACTGCATATAGCCATATAATTTTATAACCTATATGATAATATGACCCAGTATTGATATTTGACCTGACCAAGATGTTCAGAATAGAAGAAGATTCCACTACTGACAACATGTAGCTGCACAGGCCTTTAGTTTATAATTTCCTTCTGGATGGCAAGAAAGAGAAATATTTCAGCAAAACTTTGAGTGGAACTTGTAATCAGAAAATGCTGGAACAGTGCTTGTAGCCTACATTTTACTCAAGTAGGCTTATACACTGTTTTATTAGTCTATTATACTCTCACATATGTTAATTCAAACAAGCCCAGTATAAATATGATAAAATTTATTAATCAATAATAAAATGATGGTGATAACTATTTTCTTTGTTTTGTCAGTATAAATACATCGTAGTTAGGCCTAAAAAATGTTGTGTTTCCGGTAACAGAGCTAAAAAAATTGGGTAGGTAGGTCGGAAAATATTTTTATTTTGGTAAAATATTTTTATGCAGTGACTATCCGAAAGGTATACCCAAGTTAGTCTTTTTTGCACAAAAGTACAAGCTGCAACAAAGTACGTGTTCTTAAAGCAAGTATAAACTGCCTATTTCCCGACTGCCTGCACCTAAAACTGCTCTAGAAAACAGTCCTATTAATTTCATTTTGTTGACGTCTTTTCTGTTATGTCAATACAAATGTTTAAAAATATATATCTTTTTTTAATTAAAATTTTTTTATTAAAAAAAATTTGTTGGGGGGAAAAAAATTTGTAATAACTTTTTTACAAATTTATTTGAGTCGCGTCAATAAAAGAGGGTCGGTCGGGTTACCGGAAACACAACATTTTTTAGGCCTTAGTTTTAAAGCAAGTTAAAGTAGTATGAACTTACGTAGCAGACTTAGGTTAAAGAATAATTATTGACTTAAGTAGTAAGGACCCAAGTTTAATTAAAGTAGTAGACTTAAGTAGTATATAGTCTTAAGTAGTGAGGACTTGAAGTAGAGTAAATTAAAACATTAAGGACTAAATCTAAGGTAATGGCTTAGGCCAGTAAGGACTTCAGTTAAGGCAGTTATGAAAGGAAAGTCTTTAACCACTGTGGATCAATGGAAAAAATTGTGTGTCTGAGTAATATAGAGCTTAAAGACCCTTTGGGAAGCTTGTTTTATTCCATTATACCTGAACCTGTACCCAGCTGCATTAATTACCCTATTAAACATGTGGACCACGTGATCTCTTTTACCCTGGCAGAGGAAATACACTAGGGTCATGGATACAACAGTTCAATGTGTCAACTATGCTACATTAAGTTTTCCCTTGCTCAGTACAGTAAGGTTATCTGGTATGTATATGAGGTTTACTCGGGAAGTGGATGCTTGAGATCACGAAATAAGTAATTAAATTAATAGCAAATTAACCGAACAAGCCAAAATTCGATAAATTTAATATTTTTTAACCATTAATGAATTAATCAATTGTTAAAATCCACATTCCTAAATGATTGTTATCGTTATTATTAAATTAAATTCGATACCTATGCTACAGAAAATACAGGACTCAGTTAAGTACAGGTACTCTACAGGAAGCAATCAAGTACTTCCGCTAGTACGGAACCATTAATTTTAAGCAGCCATAGTGTGCTACCTGCACTGTAGCATGATTTTATATGTCGTAAATTGTCGACAGGTGCGTCAAAACTGTGAAATTGTAATCTGGAAAAATTTATAAGGCGCCACTTAAAGGAAAAATCCTCATCAGCGGTGCTCCCGAGCCGAGTCAGTTAAATTACCGTGGAATAATACAGACCTCGGGCGCTGCTTCCGCGAATAGGGTGGGTGGGGTGTTAGGGTAATGGTAAACACTCTGGAACAAACAGCGCACCAATGCAGGATCGCTTCCCGCTGCCCTCCAAAAAATACGCTCAACCTTCCATTCGGCAGATGGCGTTGGTAAACTGAGCAGTAGGAAGTGACACACAATTTTAGTAAACGCGTGTAGATGCAGAAATGAAATAACGTTTAAAATATAATTTAAATTGATGCAAAGTACGAAAATTGCTATGAAGTGTATAAGGTACCAGAAAATGAGTTCCAAAAGGATGGTCCATATTATAACATGGAATGGAAAAGTATTAGGGCCTATTAATGAATAACCTAGAGAGGTGGAAGAACTGAGATGGAAAGGGTTGAGACTTCCAGTCGCAGTAGATCATCCAAGTGGGCCAAAGAAACTGGACTTTAAGTCTTATTATAGGATCTTATTATATATCTCATAGCCAGACACCTTGCCTCCTCTTTGGCCGGTTATACCAAAGGGCAAAAAAATATTCCATACGAGGTAGGACACAACAGTGCTCAGACATTTATTATTGCAATATGATATGCATGGCAGTTTGTATACATGTATGATTGCATGTATGTATCCATTATGCATGTATGTGTGCATGTAAGTATGCAACTCTTTTATTAGCCCTTGAAATCTAATAGACACAGTTTTAAAATATAAAACGTCAATATGCATGTATACATGCACATAAATTATAGGCAATTTAATGGCATCTTAGAATGGCATTCATTTGTCATCAACTTAACACGTAAAAATTACATATATTTTTGCACCATAAAAGACAAATTATAACAAATAATCCATAAGACCATGCCTACTAGGCTACTACTCTAAACACGTAATTCTGAAACGACTGTTACAAAATACAGTGCAGAACATGTAGGCTAATATTGTATTGTACTGTATGTATACATGTATACATAAAGTTTTAAAGCGCCTCTCACAGTGCAAGCCAATCAGAGGCACCCCAGTGTGAAATACCCAGAGAAAAGAAAATGGTTTTGAGACAGGAAAAAGAGGCACATATAGACAGACACACAGACAAACGACCACACAGGAAGAGACAAACGGACAGAAGCTTACACTGACAGACCACTTGTCAGAAGGATAGACACACAGACAGATAAACACACAAACAGACAGACGAATACACACACAAGCAGACAGACGCACAAACAGACAGACACACACAGACAAACAGACATACAGGACACAGAAAGAGACCCAGTATAACTGGATTTCACATTGCCTTCCTCCACAGCACAAAAGTGCACACATTCTCACTACAGAATATTGAAGCATAGAGCAACTAATAGGTGGCGGACTTGATCAAGGTTCTTAATATAGGCATCTATATAGAATGCCTCTTTTTCGGATAAGGTCTCTCCTGTTAACATGCCTATACCGCTCTAAACAATCATAGACCGTGAGCTATAGGTCCTGTTTCATGCATAATAAATGGTTATTGGAAATTGAACGCCATCTGACAAAAATTGCCTGTTAGATTAATCAGGCTGTTGAGACCTGATTATTTGAACTCCACCATTGTTCGACCTTTAACAGTGCCAGTCCCAAGCCAAGATATAGGACGAGGGCAACACTAATCATCCTTATAAATTTTGCTTGATTCACGGCAAGGAGTGTGAGATGGTTAGCGTGATGGATCGTCAGTGGAAGCCTTGAAGACAAGGGAGTTCAAGTGTTATTTAGGGCAGAAATTGATATGTGATTGTTGTATCACCTTGGAGGAGGGCTATTATAGGAAATGCACGGCCTTGAATCAAGGTACACCAAACACGCATGTCAGATGCAAATAATGACCACTGACTGACTGACCGACTTACTCTGCCACTGCAAACAGCATTCTGACAGTGCCAGTCCCAAGCATGGATGAAGGAGGAGGGTGACACGAATTATCTTTTTTATCATACAATATCGTTAAATTTAAACTATTAATTCTACCAACTCACTTGTAATGGCAACCTTGAGATTCTTATGACACTCCCAAAAATTGAGGGAACCAACTAATCAACAAACGCTCAGTCAAAAAATATTGATGGCCAGGAATGGTAGATTTAAGTTCAAGACAAAAGGTCAGCCAACCAGGGGCGGATATAGGGGGGGCAAATCCGGCCATGCCCCATTCATAAATTTCCATAGAACGCCCCCCCATTAGGTTTCAAAAAAAGGCCCATCCATTAGGTTTAAATGACCAGTATAGTTTCCAGAAATTGCGACGAAATGACTACAAAAAAGGTCTTCCGATTTTTAGGCAGCGAAAATTGCATATTTCAAGAAAGGCAAGTTCGAGCAAATGACTAAAAAAAGGTGCATCAGATTTGTCGGTGAAAGATCAGCAAATTTGTTGCCTACTTAAGAAAAAAATTGCCCCCCAAACCACCTCCCCCCCCCGTCGAAAAATTCTGTATCCGCCCCTGCAGCCAACCAACACAGAAAACGAGTTTTGAGCATTGGATGCAGACGACCCTAGAATAATTACGATTTTCCTATCAGATAATAGCCTGGAGACGCATTCAAGGTCAACAAACGTATGCTAGGAAAGTTACAGATCTGGCCAAACACAGCTAAGGATTTCCACTCTAAGTTACGGTTTCACTTTTTCAATAACTGGCCTATAGATCCTGAATCCCCGAAACCCAAATCGCGAAAAGAATATAGCTCGGATCCCCGAAATCGATTTTATTTTTGGATACTAAACCGTGTTATCGACAATTATAGGCTTCTAGCAGGATCAGTGTGTCATCCGTATAAGATAACTCTTAATAGTTTTGCGAGACTTCAACCACTTTTTTCCAATTGTTTCGGGGAATAGGAAGTGTTCAGGCTGTGTATATTCAGCTTTTTCGGGGATTCAGGTTGGCCCTTCAAAAATTATTCGTACAATGACTCGAATGATCATCCAACTTTAAAACTTCCTAGACTTAAACGCAATCGGCCTTGGCATGTCTCTAATTATTCCTCTCTCTGATAACCAGACTCCGGTGATCCATTCGATTTCTTTGGACAATAATAATTATTAACCATTGACTCGACACAGTGCTAGTTAAACTTAAAATCGGTTACGGTTAAGATCCAAAATTTCGAGACCACCAGTGGACTTTTCAGCTAATCAGTTGAAATGAAAACGAATATAATAGACTTTTAAAATCCTTACCTCGTTAATTCACTGTCGTCAAATTCCGAAGAATAGATGCATACAGATATTTAAATGTAACGTTCGAATGGAATAGAAGAGTCCCAATGCGAAATGATATCCAGCGAACGGCTTTTAATACCTAAATAGTTGTTTCGTAGGAGACCGCCAATCAGCGAGCTGTGCATGCCCTCAACTACGGCGCGATAGAGTCAATGACCTGGCATCGGGTCGGTGTACCCTAGAAAGCGAGAACTAGGCCAACCGGCTGGAGAGCCGCCGATCAAAATAACCGTCCCCGGTCGGACAAGAAAGAGGGGAGGAAGACGAATTGGATGACGTGGGGTAGGTTTCGACGCATGCGGAATATCACTGAGTGTTCCGTTCAGCCCACTTCTCCTGCTCTGTTCGCCTACCTATTTGCGGGCGGCGGTGGTGGTGGGGATTTAACAGGGGGCCGATTTGTAGGACACGTCGGCAGGTTGAGCCTAGGCTCGGTCTGACGGCTGCGGCGTAGGCCGTTGTTCGTTCGAAGGACACCGTGACCCAGCATCGGTCGTTGACATGGACTGACGCTGGGTCAGGGCACGCGTGGGGGTTTGAGAGAGGGAGGAGCTTACCACGCAGGCAGGCTAGACGCTGGAAGGCGATTGGACGAGCAGAGGAAGGGGTGGGAGATGGCGGAGGGCGTGCGCGTCGGGTAAATGACGACGCAAAGGAACGATGTGAGAAGAAAGATAGACGGCGAGACAGACAGACAAACAGACAGACAGACAGACAGACACAGACAGACACAGACAGACACATACAGACACAGACAGACACAGACAGAGACAGACAAACAGAGGCATATAGCGCTTCTTCAAGGGGCTACAGACAGAGGCAGAAACAGAGACAGAAACAGACGTAGAGAGAGAGATACACATATAGAGAGTGATAAGGAGTGAGACATAGAGAGCGAGAGTTGCGCGAGGTTACGCTTGTTGAGCGAGGAAAGAAATGGGGAGGGAGGCACGCAGCCAGCCACGCAGGCCACGCGCCTTCTGGCCGTTTGCGCAGAAGTGGGCGGATCTAATCGGACGTCTTATGAATAATTATTAACCACAGGCCGCCGAACATGACATTGTTTGCGTAGTGCTGCGCCAGGCTAGAGCATGGATGCCAGTGATGCCACAGCTGGGTTTTTTCCACTAGATCTGGGTTTTTTGTCTTCGTCTGGGTTTCTGGTTTTTTTGTGAAAATCTGGGTTTTTTTCGATGAGTTGAAAAAAAAATTGGGGGGACTTTTTCGGCCGGATTTGGACTTTTTCGGCTGGATGACTAAAAAAAAAAAAAAGGTCATCAACTTTTTTTTTGTCGGCGAAAATAGAAAATTTTCTTGACTTTTTGGGCTAGACGACTAAAAAAAAAAGGTCATCAACTTTTTTGCCGGCGAAAATAGAAAATTTTCTTGACTTTCGGCTGGACGACAAAAAAAAAACAAAAAAAAACAACAAAAAAGGTCATCAACTTTTTTGCCGGCGAAAATAGAAAATTTTCTTGACTTTTTCGGCCGGACAGCTGAAAAATTTAAATTTTTCTTGACTTTTCGGCCAGACGACGGTCTGGGTTTTTCTGGGTTTTTTTCCAAGCAAATTTGTTTTTTTTTAACCTCAGTGGCAACACTGATGGATGCAATAGTGTGTGAGGAGGGCAAGCTGTTGTTGCTAGTGTTCGTTGGTCAAAAAATAGGTCAAACTTTCCAAGTTCACTGGTAAAACGAACACTGTTCTGTGAAGTATCGAAAACGATCATCAAAATAATAACAAAAACATTTAATTTAAAATGTAAACGCGTCTGTTCCAATGTAGGTCAGTGCAAATACAAATGTTGATATTCGATCAGCTTATTTTCTCATCGTTACGAAAGCCTTTTCACTGAAGCTGTTATTGACAATGCGCTTAGTCAAAACAAACCCGATACACAAGTTGAATCAATATCGGTTCCACAAGACAGTCATCACAGCCCATACACAGTCCATTTGATATAGCGCCGGTGTATAAGCTGGTCTCCCTGACGTGGCTTTTGTGGGCGCTGAGAAATTCTCTAAGATTTACATTACATTACATACTCGAAAGCTTTACTGGATACACAGGTACTGTGCATCCAGTAAAGTTTTCGAGTATGGACTGTGATGACCGTAGGGCCTATTTATTTAAAAAATTAATTAGTTTATAAAATAATTAAATCAATTTTAATCAGCCCATAATTTATATAGCGCTTCTTCAAGGGGCTACTCAGAAGCGCTCTCGGCTCTTGCACGGCACAAAAGCACAGTTTCGAATTTAATTTTCAAGTGTTTTAGTAAGAGCCCCAATGAACGGTAGCTCTTGTGGGAACCCTTTCCAGCCAACTGGGCCCACCACAGAAGTTCGAAGCTCTATTATGCATGGTTACAGTTCGTGCGCATGGAATCAAGAGCATTCCTTTATGTGCAGAACTTTCTGTGTTGGAGGCGATGGCCTTGGATACCTGTGGGTGGCAGTTCCGGTGCATACCCCAACCCCAATGTGTTGGGGGTCATGAAAGATCTCACCCGATTATATATTGAACATTCTAGCAGGGTCAAGACTATATTGGCTACGGTCGTTTGGAAAACTTTTACATTTAGGTAAAAGTCTAATTAATAATAATTATATAGGCAAGGCTGTCCTGCAAGCTTAGTGTCGCGACGTAGCGCATAGGCTACTATTAGGCTATTATCACAGCTATTATACGAGACCAATTATTGTGGTAGATAGCTAAACACGCGCGGTCTGAACTCATAAACAGTTATAATGACTCGAAGGTCCATAGTTAGGCTTATCGTATAATGAACTCCGAATAATTCATCATTGCACTACTTCTGAAGTCCTTAATATAACCACCGCTGCCACCAACATATCGTCACCACTATCGCCAAAACATGATCAGTGATCACTATTGCTCGTACTTCCACTATGCAAAACCGTGATTTCTCGGTGGTAGGACCATCAACCTGGAATGGTCTTCGTCTGACACTCAGTTCTCTTTGTAAAAATCCTTCTCAGGATTTCCTCTCTCATCTTAGTCATGTAGTCATGTGTAGTCTGAATATGTAGGGAGATTGAAGGGGCGTTAAATAGAAATGGAGAAATAGATAAAATAAAATAAATTAAATCTTCTACTGCATATATATATATATATTTATTTATATATATATATATATATATATAAATTATATATATATATATATATATATAAATTAAATTAAATCTTCTACTGCATATATATATATATATATATATATATATATATGCAGTAGAAGATTTTTGCCTTCTTAATTTTCCTAAAGAGTCTGGAACAAAATTCTGCCCATTTATTGACAGTCCAACATCATACCGTTCCCATTTCTAATATGCAGGCGCACTATCATTAAACTGTATATATATATATATATAAATTATATATATATATATATATATAAATTAAATTAAATCTTCTACTGCATATATATATATTTATTTATATATATATATATATATAAATTATATATATATATATATATATATATAAATTAAATTAAATCTTCTACTGCATATATATATATATATATATATATATGCAGTAGAAGATTTTTGCCTTCTTAATTTTCCTAAAGAGTCTGGAACAAAATTCTGCCCATTTATTGACAGTCCAACATCATACCGTTCCCATTTCTAATATGCAGGCGCACTATCATTAAACTGTATATATATATATAAATTATATATATATATATATATATATAAATTAAATTAAATCTTCTACTGCATATATATATATATATATATATATTTATTTTTATATATATATATATAAATTATATATATATTTATATATAAATTAAATTAAATCTTCTACTGCATATATATATATATATATATATATATAATTTATATATATATATCCACAGTTTAATGATAGTGCGCCTGCATATTAGAAATGGGAACGGTATGATGTTGGACTGTCAATAAATGGGCAGAATTTTGTTCCAGACTCTTTAGGAAAATTAAGAAGGCAAGGGATATAGGACTATAGCTGCCCCATCCTCATAATATAGCCTAGCCTATGCTGAGTTTAAAAATTATTTCGCCTGGCTCCCTTTCAGGCTAACGATGCAACAGCTTCTAGAGGCTAGAAAAACTGTAGTCAATTGCACACCTTATTTTAAAAAGACATTCATCCTATAAGTTATCGCGGAACACGTGCATTTAATAATTAAGCACACTTTGGAGAGTTTTTACCCTGCCATGAATGATGCACTGTGTGAAGAGTCAATGAATTCTTCCTCAAATTTTCGGATTAATATTTTGTGCGGACGTGTGGCTATTCATCCACATCGCTTCCCAGCGTCGAATTAGGCGTTTTAACTGCAGCTAGATGTCGCATCTACAGCAAAACTACTTAAAATTATACATTGCAATGCAATAGGGCCTACAATACAATACAATACAATAGAATACAATGCAATACAATGCAATGCAATACAATGCAATACAATGCAATGCAATACACTTATGTTGTGAATGAATGTGCATAGTCTACATGTAGTCCAAACAGATGGGCTAAATATACAGTTGCTGACTCGGTGGCGAAACTTAGGCCTAAGAAACGCGAAAACAGAAAAACATCGATTATAGGTCGGTGGTTTTAGGATTTTATATTAGGTCAATCCGCCATGATCTTAGCGACGATCTTGACAGACGACTCTTCCAGGTTGAGAACCATACTGTGACCTTCACTTACTGAGTTCAACCCTACCTCCAATGATGACCTCTGGGGGCATGGCCGGATTGCCCCCCCCTCTAGATCCGCCCTTTCCCACCTTCGATCGCTTTTGAAAGGTTCTGTCCAGCTACGTAAATAAAGTTCTCGGTCCAGTTTACACAATAGCCTGGTTGTTGGTTAAAAACACAAAAACACACACATGGGCCAGAAAATGCTGATCTAAGTTTAGATCTCAACGGCGATTTCGATGGAGGTTACGGCCACTCGTAGCCTATAACCAACTGGATATCTGTTCCAAATCAAATTACGTCCTCTTAGGCCTAGTAAACTCCGAAAATATCATTGTTATATAACCATTATATAATATAGAAATATTTGCCTAATAGGACTAATAGACCATACACTACTGTGGCGGACACTAATTGAGATGGGAATTCCGAAGCATTTGGTTAAACTACTAAAGGGCCTCTATGTGGATCAAGAAGCGGTAATAAGAACTGAATATGGTGACACAGGGAAATTTAAAATAAGGAAAGGAGTGAGGCAGGGGTGCATTTTGTCCCCTTTCCTGTTCAATCTGTATGCCGAGAGAATTATGAGGAGGGCTGGATTGGAGGAGGCAACAGAAGGGGTAAGGATAGCGGGGAAAATACTGAATAATCTGAGGTACGCCGATGATACGACATTATTGGCGGGTAAGAAGGACGACCTAGTCGAGTTAATAAGAAGAGTCAGGAAGGAAAGCGAAAAGGCGGGACTATACTTCAATGTAAAGAAAACAAAGGTTATGACAACTGCAACATGGAAAAACTTTGAGGTGGATGGAGAAACGATAGAGGTAGTATCGAGCTTCACATTCCTGGGATCTATGATAGAGAAGGAGGGAAGAAGTGATATGGAAATAAGGAGGAGGGTAACAATGGGGAAAACGGCAATGAACGGTCTGGAAAAGATTTGGAAGGACAAATACGTGAGCAGGGAAACAAAGAAAAGACTGGTAAGAGCACTGATCTTCCC
>OX243826.1:3487819-3582819 GCA_945859605.1 Lumbricus rubellus | reverse complement strand
GCGCATAACTATTAACTAGGTCGTTATAAGTTTTATAACCACTGCCTTTGTTTAGCCAAAAGTCCGAAACTATCCACCGCCTAACCGTTTAGAACCACGATGATTGTAAAGAAAGATCCTGGTTTAGCCCCTATACTCGCCTCTACGGATTTGGGTGGATGGATCCGATTTGACCAGGGTCTACCCTGGACATAAATTTATTCGACATATTACAGCACTTATGAGCAAAGTGTACGGATTTGAGTTCGACTGAGCGTCGTCCTGATTTGGCTGACTGAAAGAAATGGGTAGTCAGATGTTTGCAGTAGGCAATAAGACCGTTCAAAGTTACAAGGTGCAAAGTCGAGTCATCATTCTGTCTTGTAACCTTTGTGGTGGTGGTGGTGGTGGTGGGGTAATATACTGGATAGCACTGTCTTGAAGTGCTCACTGCTCACGGTATGCAGTTCGAATCCCGTAGGGCCCACTTGGTTTAGTTCTTCCTTCATTCCCTAGGTGGTAGCTAAGGCTGCAACTTTAATTGTGATTAATGTCTTTTGTGATTTGTGAATTGTTTGAACTGCTGCACAGTATGATGTAACTTGTAGCCCACGTGAGTGTAACCATAGGCTACTGCGTTGCGCCAATTTGAAAAAGAAACGAAGATCATTATTGCTATAATTGGTCTAAAATTTGACTATCTGGAATTGTAGACTGTTGTAATCATTGATAAGTAACTGTTATTAAGCCTATTCTCAATGGACCTCAGCTTATCTAATATTAGGCCTATATTATTAGTTGGAAGATGTTTAATTTATTTCACACGAGGTACTAATATCGCACCTTGTTGACACGGCTATTTATATAAATCAATGGAAATAATTTAAAAGGTGTCGAAGTTTACTACTCTGTCATCGACCACTCGATCGACCCCAATATTTTGCACTTGCTAGGTGTAACATGAAGGAGAGTGTCAAGTGTGCAGTGGACACCTAAGGGCTGTCAGCCCATGGATAAAGAAGGTGTAACACGGCAAACAAGCAAAGTCTATTGTCCCCCATCCCGACCTGAGCCACAACTGGGTCATTTCACATTATCCCGTTTTCAATGTGCTCAAGTTGCGCCCGTTCTGATTATGGAAGGCCATGATCTTCTCAGGAAATTAAGATCAAACGTGGACCCTGATCACCAGTACAAGTTGAGCATATTAGGCTAACTAAACGGTTATCAACCAATCGGAAATCATGTCACAACCTTTTTAGGCTGGAGGTAGCCTACCTGCAACTTTCTACAATTTTATTCCGTGTTTGTTTGCTTGTTTGTATGTGCACTTGTTATAGCGCCCCTTCAAGCTCCTTACTCAGAGGCGCTGCCGACTACAACGCGGACACTGCATCGGAGTTTCACGCCGAAGCGATGAGCAATTGCGAGTGAAGGACTTGCCCAAGGTCCGTACGCGGCGACTTGAGGTGGATTCGAACTTACAACTCTTCGGCTGCAAGGCGACGAACATACCCTCTACACCACCGCATCCCGTGTCTCCTTAATCTCCTTTCTTGAGTACCCAGCATTCAAACCAACACAGAATGATACATCATGTGCACCAGGTTAAAAAATAAACGCAATCTCTCTTAATTCTTTTTAAACAAGACAACAACACCAATTGAGTTACACCAAATGAACAATGTTACAACAGATGATCATGACGCTGTCGCAGGCTACTTGTCAAACATCAATTTTACGGCACATTGTTTTTGCAACTTGGCATTCACTTAAAAAGTACAATAAGCTTGCATCACACAACCCATCTGAATGCACTCCCTGGTTCCTCCTCAAGGGTTCCCGAATCTCGAAGTGATGGACCATTTGAACCCTATTCGAAAGGTTACCATCAATGGTGTTCTCATGGTATGTGAACACTGAACAGTCATCAATTGGCAGTAATGATATCATTGATATGTATCCGAAAAAAATCATTTTAACGAAAGATACACTTGTGGTGATCGAAATACAAGAGTACAAAACGAAACACCACCAGTTGAAAACGTGTCGAGATCTGAATCCAGAAAATGTGCAGAAAACAGTACATTAAAGTAGTATTAAACAAGTGATTGCAACAAGCTGTGGTAAAATATTTGTGGCAACTGTACAATCAGTCATGGCAACCATACTCATCTGTTTAATTAATTATTGTATTTTATACAAGACCATTTAAAAAGCACTCCTCTCAGCAAAAAGCCTTTCAGAAGCGCTCCAAAAGCGATAGACCCCGAGAGAAAAGGCAGGATTTGAGGCGAAAGAAATATGAGGCAAGACTTCCAGAGGGAAGGGCAGAGTGAACTGATGGTGAAAGTTCATTCCATAGAGAGGGACCTATGCAGGCAAAGCACCTGGATTGAGCCATAGCAGTCATGTAATGGGAAACAAAGAGGTCAAGCCGATCAGATAATCTAAGAGGACGCAGCGAATTGACTGTAAGGGTAACAAAGCATGAGACCATAAAGATATTTCAGGGCAAGACCAAACTGAGACTTAATAGCAAAACAAGAATTCTGAATTGTATACAAGCATAGAGAGAAGAAGCCAGTGAAGGTATTCTGTTTTGAATGTAGCGGTGTGGTATAATCAAGGAAGGAAGGGGTATCAGTCATTTAATTAACTGCTACATGAGATGACTTTACCAAGCAGTCACCAGCCACTCACTTCAGTTGCCTCCAAACGAAATCAAAATAACCTAGTTAATTAATTTCTTAATTAATTAATTAATCAGTTTCTTAATTAATTAATTAATCAGTTAATTGATTAGACTTCCGCATCGTCAGGCGGTTGGTTGGGTACGACGACCTCTCGATTCTCATAAGCCCAGAATGTGTTGAGGTCGACAAGAATGCCAACGACGGTGTCACCCTGGCCACTGCAAACAAACAATAGACCATAATTATAAATACAACACAAAGCAGTACAATAAAACACAATGCAGTACAATACAATACAATATAATGAATACTTTGGTCTATACGTCACGTAAAGCGTGAAAAAGGTTTAAAAAATTAGTCAGTGTGTTAGCTACTGCTTTTTTTGCACACAGAACGATCAATTCTGCCGCCATTTTAGATTTCTCCATCAGCATTTAATTTTGGATTAGTAATATAGTTATTTACAGCAATTCAAATTAATTCATGATTGCAAATTAAACTATGAGCCTGTTTACATAATTATGCAATTATTCAATTGCAATAGTTACAATAATATTTTTCTTTCTCTTTTCGTGGGCCTGTCAGGCTGAGAAGCGCTTTACAGATGTTATAATAGATTAGCTTAGAGTATTCAAGTGAAACGATTGCACAAATAATACAGCGATGTTATGTTACACTTAAAAGATGTGTGGACTTATCGTAAACAGATCTTTGTCAAGTCAGAAACCAGTTTTTTCCTGACGACAGCGACCATACATAGTGCGAAAACCTCACGTTTCAAAGGTGTCGAAATACAACACTGTGAAGCTATTATTAACACAATGTCTAGCGATCTCTTGCGGCAGCTACGTTGCAAGTTATCTCACCAAACAGCCATTATGAATTATTATTACTTTGTTATTATCATACTTTTACTTTCTTCACCAAACAACAGCAGTAATGAAAGTTACAACGAACAAGGGAAGCAATAGCTAATGTCGTAAATGAAGACCAAAACGTGAAGTCTACCTTAGGTCTGGCTTAACTAAAGGCCACCAAGTTCAACCGTTGGATAGTTAGAAATTAGAATGGTAGCAAGAAACATTATTATTATTAATTATTTTAATAATAATAACTATTATTGATGATTAATAGTTATTTTTCGTTATCATCATCACCAATCATCATCAATTATCGTCGTCGTCGTCCTCCTCCTCGTCGTCATCATCATCGTCGTCGTCATCATCATCATAATCATCATCATAATTATTTATCATTATCACCATCACCAATCATCATTAGCCTAATCATCGTCGTCGTCGTCATCATCATCGTCGTCATCATCATCATCATTATCATCATCATCGACGAATGCATTCGTCAAACAACAAAACAACAAGCAGTGCAGCACTTGGTGGCGTTGAGAACAATGATGTTATGGTCAGTCCTATGGTCAGTTAGTTGGTTGCTGTCCACTGTCCAGATCCTTTTGATCAGTGAGCTGAAAGGTTTATGCATAAAGCAAAAAAACCGTTAAAAGCTGTTAAGGAAAGTGAAAACGTTGGACACCTGAATTTACGAGATTGACTTTAAATGACCAGACAAAACTCTTGACCGAAAAATCATGATTTATCTCTTCCAGAAAAAACAATTGCAACTTTATCTCTAGAGTCTAGAGTAATATTCAAAAACATTTTTAACCTAGCAAACCTAGATCCATGTTTTAACCTAACAAACATAGATCAATTAATATTAATTCAAGCAAAATATTTATTTATGTTGCATATATAAAACTGAACGTACATGTAGGCTATACATAAAACCTGAGTTGTAAAAAAATATGTTCTGCCAGCCTGAAGTGTTGATTAAACGAAAACTGATTGATTGATTGATTGAAAAATCAGAAACTCCGCCACTGGTTGCGCTCTGCCAGTGCCAGTCCCAAGCCTGGATGAAGGAGGAGGGCGTCGCTAATCTCTGTTATCACACAGTGACGTTAAACTGCAACTACAGTATGACAGCTAAATTCAACACTGTGATGACAAAAAAATTATTAGCGTCGCCCTCCTCCTTTATCAAAACCTGGGCCTGGCGCTGGCAGAGAACAACCAGTGGCGGAGTTTCACCGTCAGAGAACGAGCTGCATCGGATTTATGGATGGATGGATCCAGATTTGACGAGGGCTTATGACAACATGCGACCTGGTGGCGGACCGGTAACGCGTCCGCTCACAGAGCGGAAGGTTGCGGGTTCGAATCCGGGTAACGACCTTGGGTAAGTTGTTCACGCACACGTGCCTCTGTCACCAAGCAGTATAATTTGGTACCGGCGTAAGCTGGGAAGTAAACATCAAGTCCTGCGATACACTGGCCCCGTGTCCAGGACCTTGGGATTCGTCCATTGCTGGCTCAGGGCTATGGAAAAGGAGATGAGCGCCTTTCTGTGTTCCTCATGGAACGGGATGGGACTTTTCTACTTTACTATGACAACAAGGAAATTGAAAACGTTGGACACCTGAATTTACGAGATTAACTTTAAATGACCAGACAACTTTTTTCCCTGTAAAAAAAATTGTTTGCCATAATACAGCACTCTTTTTTTCAGTTGAGGGATACATTGTCACAAGACACTGTTCTTAAAGAGCAACCAGCCAACACACAACCATGCACAAATCAATTATCAAAATCACTGAATAAAACGAGAGATCAAATCCCGACCAAAGACAAATAAAGATGAATACTAACCACATGACATGACGAAATGACCCAAATGAAGATCAGACAAATCATGATCAAATCATGATCAACAGCAGATATCAGGATCAGAAAGATTAGAAGAGAATCTTAAGGTGATTAGAAGAGGAAGGTCAAAGCAAGATCTAAAATTGTCCTGGTTAAAACTTCCTTGTTAAAATGACTTCCGAAAGACCGCCTGATTAAAATGACCTGGTTAACATAGTCTCTGAAAGACTGTCTGGTTAAAATGACCTTGTTAAAATGACATGGCTAACATAATCTGTGAAAGATTGTCTGGTTAACTTGACCTTGTTAAAATGACCTCTGAAAGACTGCCTGGTTAAATTGCCATTTTTAAAAACTATCTCTGAAAGACTGCCTGGCTAAATTGACCTTGTTAAAATGACCTCAAAAGACTTACTTGCTAAAATGACCTTGTTAAAATGACAGTACACAAACTTCCTTGATAAAACGACATTGTATAAAATGACCATAATTTGTTAACACAATTTTATGAGTAAAACCTACCTTTCAAAATGACTGCATAAAAAACCTCCTTATAAAAGTGACCTTGATAAAATGACAGACTGAAAGCTTCCCTGCTACAATAACCTGGATAAAACAGCCTTACTATAAAATCACCTACATGTCAGATGGCCCCAAGCATGAAATAATCAAGGCACAAAATTACCCGAGTTCAAAATGACCATCACACAAAATTACCCAAGTTCAAAATGACCATCATTCAAAATAACCTAAGTATAAAATGGCCAACACACAAAATGACCAAGATACAAAATGGCCAACACACAAAATGACCAAGATACAAAATGGCCAACACACAATATGACCCAAATACAAAATGACCAACTGACAAAATCACACCGTTTATATGCTAAACATTGCTGATGAAATTAAATACTTGTTAGTTGAATGGGGAAATCGTTAATTAAGCGGGTAGAAGCCTCGAAACATTGCGGATTAAGTGAGTAAGCGAAGTGCAAGCGAATCAGAGAGAGATCTAATATCGAGATACCATGCTAGATTTTTGTGCTCGCTTCGAGGGGCAAGAGGTTCGGGTCGATCGGTACAACCTCGCGGTTCTCGTAGGACCAGAATTCCTGGACATCGATTAGAATACTGACCACTGTGTGACCGGAGTAGCTGTGGACCACAACAGTGACCAGTGTTACGTTTTAAAGCGATCAAAACAGCGGCAAATGAGACCAGAATGTAACCATGGTGATAAATGGAAATGGACGAAGGGACAATATGAATGAAATATATATCTTCATGTATGTCTGCATCTGTGTGTGCATGTATGTATGTGTGTGTGTGTGCATGTGTGTGTGTGTGTGTGCATGTATGTATGTGTGTGTGCATGTATGTGTGTGTGTGTGCATGCATGTATGTATGTGTGTGCATGTATGTATGTGTGTGTGCATGTATGTGTGTGTGTGTGCATGCATGTATGTATGTGTGTGCATGTATGTATAACAGCAATAATAATAATAATAATAACGACAACTTCTATGGTGCCATAGCACAGCACATGCTGTTACAAAGATGCCTAACAAACACAAGAATGCGATCAGTCAGAGGTATGCCTTAGAGAAAATATTGCAAGTCCATTGTATACACACTTTTGATGTATCAGGTTGTACCTGTACGAAATTATGAGTGTGCAGGTATGTATTTGTACACATATACAATACATGCAAGCATAATGTATATATTATAATTATACATGTACGTATGTCTGTATGTATGTATTCATGCATGCATATAAAAGTTTATTTACATAAAAAATACACAGAAACATAGCATATAAAATAACATAGTACGCAACATCACATAGAATCGTAGATGTTAGAAACAGCAAAACTAAATAAAAAACGAAAAATCCGCCGTCCCCCCCCCAAAAAAAAAAAACGGAAAAAGTCAAAATAGGAAAAAATAATTTGACTTTGCTACATCTTGTACTGCATTTAAAAAATTTAAAACCTTGTTATGAAATTTTATTTTCATCAGCAAATAAGACACCTTTATTAGTAAACACTGTATAGCATTTAATCCACAACATATAATTTTTTATACAATACTCGTGCGTCGGGTTATTTATTTCTCCAATGATGACATTAAATCAGTAAAAAGGTGAAAAATTAATAAATAAACCAAGAAACGATTTTTTGTTTGTTTTGGAAAACCGTTTTCACAATTATGCATAGAACATGATATTGTGTATGTATTCATGCACATATCAGTAAATGTAATAATACGCATCATCATCATCAACATCCTTAGGCTCAACGCCCGTAGGAGTCCGACGCCACACTCTGTCTGAGTTTGTCTCGCGTCATGTTGCCCAGCTTCAACCGGTCCGGTCAGCAGGTCTGCTCCATACCATTAACATCTTGGAGCAGCTAGGCCACCTGTCTGAATGAAGAGAATATTGGGAGAGAGAGGCATGAAGGACAACCTGGGTCAATGCCCGTTGTGTCCCATGCTCTCTCCCCCGACTCTCTCCACCGGTCTGTCCTGACCGGCCTGTGCATGTCTGCTCCACATCATGACACCTTGAAGCATCTGGGTCGCTATGTCACTTGTGTCATGGTTTTTGCGGATTACAAACGTCTTGGTCTTTTACTGCCAGCGTATCGCCACCCATCTGGCAAACCTTCCTCCTTTTGTCCGGGCTTAGGACCGGCACAGGGACGTTGTTGGTTCCCTGTGGCGGAGGATGGATGCAGTTTAACGTCGTGCCCAGGACATAATACGCATGCGTGTGTGCAATTATTTCCAAGAACCACAATGGCACTCCTAACTGGTCTACGATAATAAGCATCAGCCAGCAAATCAACAAATGCTTGAATTACGCTTAGTCCTCCATTGGGGCATGTATTTACACACATCTTCATACATTACTGACTGATATAAAATTCAGAGTTCCATGAGACAATGACAAAGAATAAAACAATATACAAATAACAATATCTTTTGTACCAAAACAATATCTATGTTCGTAACAATAAGAAACTTCCAGGTAAAAGAACTTGGAAACCTGAATAATGATATCATATAAAACACAAAGAACAAAACAAGTTATCCAAAGTTTCTGCAAAACTATATGTCACTGATTCATAAGGAAAATGTAAAAGAAATTGTCAGAAAATGCCACTTATACCTCAGTAGTTTCATCACAAATGCAAATTTAATACAATAATAAAATAAAATGAAATAAAACAAAACTACATGTGAAAAAATCAATAAAATTATCCATTAAAGATAAACAAACAAAAGACTGAATAATCTTGAATTTCATGCCAATTAAAGAGAACAAAAGAAAATGCAGAACATGACAACCATGCAACAAATTCATTTGACTTGAGTGATAAACAGCAAAGCAGTTAACTAGCAATTTAGACAACATGCATATTAAACAACAGCTACTAAATGAGCTAATTGCTAAATTTATGCAACAACAGGCACTGAACAAGAGTCACTAGCAACAGCTAAAATTTAAAAAAATAACTTTAACACGAAGAACAGCTACTACCTGTTAACACTTTGACCGCGTGGTACGTGTATACACGTACCTTTTTTGTATTCTGTTGACGCGTGGTACGTGTATACACGTACCGGAGTTTATACACTACTAGCTGTACCCAGCCACGCGTTGCTGTGGCAGAAAAGACCCTCTCCCTACCCCTCCCCCTCCCCTCCCCCTCCCCCCCCGCTCCGTCCCCCTTCCCCCTCCTCCTCCCCTCCCCTCCCCCTTCCCCTCCGCTCCATCCCCCCTCCCACTCCGCTCCTTTCCTCACGCACACCATCCTTTACTGACAGCGGATAGAGCCCAAGAATGTTGGCAGGCCGTTTTCGTAATGGAATTATTTATTGAGTCGCTTTTGACGTCATGGGACGCGAACTCATTAATGTTTTGTCACTGTGTTTCGGTGCAAGCGTGCGGTTTGGTTGAAATTGCAAATGGCGGTCGAACGAATTGCAAAGCAAAGTTCACTTTTTGTGGAAACGATTGGGGTTTTTTCGGGGGAAAAAATGTTGTGACCTGGTGCTATTGGAATGGAAGGTTTTGGTAAATTTTCAAAAGAATCGGTGCGTTACTTTCGGCATTATCGTGACCGCACTATTGCAAAGTTTCATTTTTATTTATATAGATTCGGGTCATCTTGAGCGTCCTGTCAATAATTTTAGACGCGTGTAAGTAACTACTATGGTTTGTAGATTGTAGAACCATCTCGCAAATACTTCTGAAATTTTTTCCATTATAGTTGCCACTACACCTTGTGTTTTCCGAGGTGCACGTGATACACACTTGTGTGTTGTTGCTGTCGCAATAATGGCGTCTCGTAGAGATTCGTAAAAGATTATGTTCTCAAGCAATTAGATATGTCAGATTATGACAATTTTACTGATAATGATAGCGATCGAGATAGTGAATTAGTGATTTCGAATTAGGTGACAGTGAACGAAATAGAACCTCAGGACAAGTGGAATTCGGAAAGAAACGCGTTACATGTGCGGAACATGTGCTTCTAAACCTGCACTCTGTGTTCTGCCGTTCTTCAAGGACTACTATATGCTATTGTCAATTAAGGCTTATTAGTTATGATAGGCCTACTGTAGAGTAGACAATAGTTTCGTTCATTGAGATAATTGATAATAAATGCTAATTGCCGTTGCAACCCAATCTTATCACAATTTCCGATAATAATATTATTATTGCCTCCCGCTAATGCGTCATGGCGGTAACGGGTTGCCGCGTGCTGGTAATATTTTCTACCGCGGTCAAAGTGTTAAATGAGCTACATGTAACTAAAGAATGGAATGCCTTTGATTATTGGTGCAAATTTGCAAATTAAAATCACAAATACAGGTCTACACAACAATTGCAAGATATAAAAAAACTAACTGATTAATTATTCCAGAAGCATGCAGCATGTCTTAAGCAGTAAGAAAACATGCAGCAAGCCACCCATCACTCTGGCCAGCCACCCACAACTTTAGCCAGTAACTCATCACCTCAGCCAGTCACCCATCACTTCATCCAGTCACCCGTAATTTTGGCCAGTCACCCATTACTTCATCCAGTCACCCGTAACTTTTGCCAGTAACTCATCACCATAGCCAGTCACCCCCCCCCCACACACACACACATTTACTAACCTCCTGATGAGATCCTGTAGTGTAAGCTTCAGAGGATCAGTTGGTTTCACCATGTCAAAGATCTCATTCTTAACATCGTCAAAGCCCACTGGTTCCGTCGCATGCATCTTCATCTGCTCCTGAATCGCCTGAAACAACGGGGAACCACGGCATGACGATAAACTAAAGATACAATGTCATTTCTAACAGGTAAGGCACTCATTAACGTAGCATAGGTTGAGGAACTGAACCATTTTAAGAAATTATGTATTGTAGGTAAATAGATCTATTGCAGTAAAACTATACATACTTATTGCTCTAGCAAGTAATTAAGTATTAAGATAATGTAAACAACCCTACTGAGCATAGGTAGCGTACATGAACACTACTAGTAAATTATGTATTACATGTAAAGCTAGTGGACCTTAGTGAGAAATTACAAACTACACGGAAAGCAAAGGAACTGAAGTAAGAAATTACGCATAACAGGTAAAGTAAATGGACCATAAAAAAAATTACATACCGGTACACCTGGTCACCTGGTCACCTGGTGCCGTCAGCTACTGGAGCTCTGGCGAAAGCCCTGGTGCATCTTCTCCAGTTGATCCTCTCCCTAGTCGCCTCTCTTAGTTCCTCCAGTCTCATGCCAGACTTTTCCTGTACTTCATCCAACCATTTCTTCCTTGGTCTTCCGCATCTTCTCCGTCCCTCACCGCATGCCGTCATCAGCTCCTTTTCCAAACCGTTAGATCTCATCACATGGCCGAAGTAGCTCAATTTCCTCCAAGTTGCTGTTTGCTGCAGTGTCTCCTCCCTCTCTAATCCGAGCTCCTCGCGCACCGATTCGTTAGTTCTCTTCTCCGTCCATGAAATCCTTAGCATCTTTCTCCAAATCCACATCTCACACGCGTTGATTTTCTTTTCCATATCTCGTGTCTTTGTCCATGTCTCGCATCCATATAGGACGACTGGGAAGATCAGTGCTCTTACCAGTCTTTTCTTTGTTTCCCTGCTCACGTATTTGTCCTTCCAAATCTTTTCCAGACCGTTCATTGCCGTTTTCCCCATTGTTACCCTCCTCCTTATTTCCATATCACTTCTTCCCTCCTTCTCTATCATAGATCCCAGGAATGTGAAGCTCGATACTACCTCTATCGTTTCTCCATCCACCTCAAAGTTTTTCCATGTTGCAGTTGTCATAACCTTTGTTTACTTTACATTGAAGTATAGTCCCGCCTTTTCGCTTTCCTTCCTGACTCTTCTTATTAACTCGACTAGGTCGTCCCTCTTACCCGCCAATAATGTCGTATCATCGGCGTACCTCAGATTATTCAGTATTTTCCCCGCTATCCTTACCCCTTCTGTTGCCTCCTCCAATCCAGCCCTCCTCATAATTCTCTCGGCATACAGATTGAACAGGAAAGGGGACAAAATGCACCCCTGCCTCACTCCTTTCCTTATTTTAAATTTCCCTGTGTCACCATATTCAGTTCTTATTACCGCTTCTTGATCCACATAGAGGCCCTTTAGTAGTTTAACCAAATGCTTCGGAATTCCCATCTCAACTAGTGTCCGCCACAGTAGTGTATGGTCTATGCAATCAAACGCCTTGCTGTAGTCTATAAAACACATATGCACCTGTTGCCCGTATTCCCTCTGTCTCTCCATAATCCATACCGGTACATGTAAAGTAAATGAACCTCAGTTGGAAATTGCATAAATTATAGGTGAAGCATACTGATCATATATGTAGTAAGAAATTACATATTACACAAACAGTGAATGGAACTCAGTGCCAAATTATGTACTAAGGTAAATTAAATGAATCGTAGTAAACAATTATATAATATTACAAGTAAAATAAATGGAGCCTAGTAAGAAATTACGTATTACATGTAAAGTAAGCACAGACCCTGAAGAAGTAGTTGAGGTCGAATATGTTGAGAAATCCTTTGCCTTGGACGTCGAGGAGGCGGAAGAGATACTGGAGAGACTGCGGCTCCTTGCGGTTCTCGAGAGCAAGCACGAAATCCAGATAGGTCTTGTAATCCATTTCTCCGTCGTAGGTTAGGCACTCCTGGAAAACGCGGTCGAGGAAGACGCTCGTTAGCGTACCTGTGCCGTACCTGACGAAGGAAGAGATGGAACAAACGATGATAGCAGACAAATTAAAGGTTGAATTTTCAGTAGTGCACTGTGGTTGTAAATCAATGACTGTGAGTGGTAATTGTGAGGCTGGTTTAGCCATTGTGAGGCTGGTTCAGTAGTTGCTAAACTGACTTAGTAGTAGTTAAAACTGGTTTAGAAGTCGACAAAAGAGAGGAAACACTGGAGAGGATACATCGTAAGGCCTAAAAAAAAAATCTTGTGTTTCCGGTAACAGAGCTAAAAAAAATTGGGTAGGTAGGTCGGAAAATATTTTTATTTTGTAAAATATTTTTATGCAGTGACTATCCGAAAAAGTATACCCCACTAGTCTTTTTTGCACGCTGAAACAAAGTACGTGTTCTAAGCAAGTATAAACTGCCTATTTCCCGACTGTCTGCACCTAAAACTGCTCTAGAAACAGTCCTATTAATTTCATTTTGTTGACGTCTCTTATGTTATGTCAATACAAATGTAAAAAAAATTTTTTGAAAAAAGAATAAATTATTATTATTTTTTTTTTTTTTTTTTTTTTTTGAAAAAAAAAAATTTTTGAAAAAAAAAAAAAAAATTTATAAAAATTTTTTACAAAAATATTTGGGTCGCGGCCGTAAAAATGGGTCGGTCGGGTTACCGGAAACACAACACTTTTTTTTTACGCCTAACTGTCGCCAGAGCTCCAAGAGCTGACGGCACCAGGTGAAACTGGTTTAGTAGTCATTAAACTGGTTCAATAGTTGCTAAACTGGTTCAATAGTTGTTAAACTGGTTCAGTAGTTGCTAAACAGGTTTAGTAATGGTTAAACTGGTCCTGAAGGTTTTAGGCTGGTTCAGAATTTGTTAGACTGGTTTAGTAGTTATTATGCTGGTTGAAATTGTATCATATTCAAATAACTTATCAAGCGCCTCTAGTAGGGTGAATAGTTCAAAGGTATAAGCTGTAATGTCAACAGTATTCTACAAAAAGAATTGATTGGCTTGTACAGCAGAAATGGAACAACTGATTGATACTGTAAAGTAATGAATGATTCATTAAGTTTTAGAATTCCATTATATTTTCTCTGAATGATTTTAAACATACTTGGCCAGTTCCTCCTTGCTTAACATTCCGTTGTGGTCCGAGTCAAGGTTCAGATATTGACCGTAGACGCGCAGAGCCGAGTGAGCGGAGAACCAGTTCGACTCCTGGACGTCCTTTGGCAAGTCGTCGTCTCGAAGCTAGACGACAAAAGTCCCAACTCATGTATTTTTTAATTTAATAAAAATTCAGTCATGCTGATATACACTTATAACATAAAACAAATTATTTAATACAATACATACAATCTAAATAAACATTTTAGTATTATTATCCTATAATAAACATATTAGTATTATTTATTTAATATATTAAATCATGCTGATATACACTTATAATGTTCATCAATCAAAACAAATTATTTAAGAAATGCTAGAAAAACTAGAAATTATGCATATTCAGAAATACTGACATCATCCAATACACTTAAAATTGCATTTATAGAAAATACGCCGTGATTTTTTATCAGCACCATAAACGAGTTGAAACCGTATTTATTTAAAAAATTTTCTGCACCTCAAGTAAGTCGTCAAGGAAGCTGCACGCGAGAACATCCTGGATCTTTATCTTTCCGGTTCGCATCGGGTCGAGGAAAAAGAAGAACTTGCGAACAGCCGTACAGACGTAAAATGAGTGGAATGATTTGTCGAGTTGATCCAGCTGGAAAAAGACAGAATAACAATCCAAGTACGTAACTAATTATCTTCTTCTTATAATTCCTCTGCTGACAGTTTATAGAGATCTATATATAGTACCCCTTCAATGTTACCACTCAGGAGCGCTACCGGCCTGAAAATACTGTTAGAGCAGTTTGTGCTCGGGAAATTAGGAGTTCACCGTGAGTGGAGGAATGTAGAGCAGGACATCCTCAGCAATCAAAGCAGTGTCAGAGCTCTTGCAAATATACAGGACCAGCACCTAAATAGGAGGAACTGCCACACGAAGGCATAGAACCAGTATATATATATATATATATATATATATATATATATATATGAATTATAAATATATATAATTTTCTGGGAGATAGGCGCCAATGCAGGGCATCCGACATGCAATCGGTGTTGATGTCGCTAAAGGGCATGCTAAACAAGTTTACCCTTAGACACCTTCGAAATCAGTTTCACACAATCCTATATATACTTGTCATCAACACACAAATCTTCAGAATATGTCTTAGTTTGAAATTATGAGCTACTTCCAAATACTTTTCCCTAAAAGCTATTAACTGTGTTATAAACACTTTCGGTGACATGATGAAGTTTTAGGATATTGTCAACATGTCCAGTGCAAGAATTAGAAATCAATTTTAAAATCGCTCTTCTACCTGGGACAGCGTTGGAATCAATTCGTAAATGTAGTTCTCTAAGTCCTGAAAAATAACAGAAAATGCAAATTGATACGTAAATCGAAAAAAGGTCAATTAGCCGGTCAGAGAAATTATGCGTCAGCATTTAGAAAACAGAAACTTAAATTATTTTAAACTGGAACTTACATATAGAACTTGTAGAATTCATTAAAAACACAGGAACTTAAACACAACTAAAAAACTGTGCTGGCTTAAGAGTGCTTCTGAGCAGTCATCTTGAAGAGGCACTATATAAATTCTTTAATAAATTCAAAACTGCGCTATATAATTCTTTAATAAACTAAAAACTTTGCTGGCTTAAGAGTGCTTCTGAGCAGTCATCTTGAAATGATGCCATAATTATAATAATATAACAATAATAATCTTTTCTTTAATGAAGCGCCTGCAAGACGCACTGCGCTTTACATTTACAAGTTATGCAGTAATCTTAATTAAACTTAACTACCAACTGAGCAGACAGCTTTGCAATTACACGGCGCTAATAGCAGCCTACAAATCAAATCTGCCCAACGGGGGCTCGAACCTGCTACCTCTCGCACTCTTGGCCAGCATGCTAACCATTACTCTCTATAAATTCTTGAATCAGTGAATGAATTTCAAACACTGGCATTGACATAAATTAACAACACGGTAGTTAAACGTACATTTTCGCGCAAGTATCCAAGTCCAGCGACATCGTATAGCGATAGACCGATTCTCGTTTGATGCAACCAAACCTTTCGCATGACGTAGTTAAAGAAATGCATCACTGATATTCGACCGTATGGATCGTTGTTCAACAATTTCGCAAACGTCGACGCTTTGAAGAACTGTCTGCAAAAGAAAAATGCAGCTCATTTCAATTCGCCTATTGTTCATTTCAAACAATCGGCATATGACAATTACATAGCAAACAGCAACGTAGGGATACAGCAGGAAGACCCAGAAGGGAAGAGAGTTCCACTTATAATGGCTGCCTATGTTTCGTGAAATGAAAGTAGAATGGCAAATGATTGACATACATAAGTGCAACTGGAGTAAAGGTGTGAAGACCCCATTATTAACTGGTACCTTCAGTACATCTTTCTCTGTCTTGAAACTACTTTCTTTCGCACTAATAGATCCTCTGATTGGCCTGCAGTGAAAGAGGTGCTTTATAAATTTAACGATGCAATACAATACTAGTACATACAATGTCATACATGTATATCAAAATAAACAAATATTTCTATTTCTTTTATTATTCATGTTGTGCATCAGCCATTGTTGCACATGCACTCACTTGCATTTGGCCGGACATTCGTCAGCGACTTTCAGGAAATCCTCATAGTTGATCATCTGTTCGTTTCGATAGAGTGGAGGCGTGTGATGTTTGTCCAACGTCACCCACAGATTCTGCACAACACAATAATCCAACGATAATCCAACGATAATCCAACCATAATTCAACGATAATTCAACGATAATCCAACGATAATCCAACGATAATCCAACGATAATCCAATGATAATCCAACAATAATCCAACAATAATTCAACGAGAAATCATCTCTCGCAATCAGAAAAAAAATCTCACAATGAAAGACATCCAAAGTTAGCTCCCTTCGTCCCTTACCCACAGCGCATTGTTAGGCGTAAAACAATTGTTGTGTTTCCGGTAACCCGACCGACCCATTTTTACGGCCGCGACCCAAATATTTTTGTAAAAAATTTTCAAAATAAAATTTAAATTTTTTTTCAAAAAATATTTTTTTAACATTTGTATTGACATAACATAAGAGACGTCAACAAAATGAAATTAATAGGACTGTTTCTAGAGGTGCAGACAGTCGGGAAATAGGCAGTTTATACTTGCTTAGAACACGTACTTTGTTTCAGCGTGCAAAAAAGACTTGTGGGGTATACTTTTTCGGATAGTCACTGCATAAAAATATTTTACAAAATAAAAATACTTTTCGACCTACCTACCCAATTTTTTTTAGCTCTGTTACCGGAAACACAACATTTTTTTTAGGCCTTACCGAATTTCTGTTTTGGTCTGGTGTTCTATTGATGGTATTAGCCGCTCACACTTGCTGCTTCACCACACATATCCAGCGCCGCTTCTCTATCCACTCAACTGCACAAGCAAAACTTATTGTTCCCTGCTCGTGGACTGTGATCAGGTAGAACCGTGAGTGGTCCTGTGACTTAAATATTGGCTCTCTACTACTCTTGTTCTCTCGGTCTCATTTCTCACTTTGCTTAAGATGGTCTTATTATTATTTGATGGGGGGTTGGACTGGGAGCACACCTGAGTAGGCATCCTTGAAGGGGCCCCATATCAAATTGCTGTAATAAAAAAAATCAAGTGGAAACCAACCAGACAGAAGTTTTGGAGTGAGGGATTGGTCAAAGTTTATACGCAGTAACAACGTCGGAATAAAAGGAGGAGACTCGAGTCCTAGCTCTTCGTCTTACACTCTAACAGTAACTAATACGTTTCAAGTGCATTATGGATACCAATCAAATGACTAAGATGGATCCGATTTGACCAGGGTCTATGACAACAGAGGCCGTTATCCTGGGCAGAAATTTGCTTGGCATATTACAACACTTAATCTATTATCCTACTGAAATGACAAAGCCTTAAGCACAGGGCTATTATAGGATCATTTGGCCACGTTTTAAGGGTGTCTAAAGAAGGTTATTAAATTGTAACAGAATATTGTATAGTATCCTATAAAAATTATGAGCATTTATAAGCGCCTCTTTCAGTACTAGCTATTCAGATGCTCTATCAGCGTGACAGTCCCAAGGAAATAAGAAAGACTTAAAAGCAGCGAAGGGCTGAAGATGACCCCCCCCACCAGGATATTGCTATGTGAGAGGGAGGTCGTTCCACATAGAAGGGCCTATATTGGCAAAGATGCAGTGCATGGTGGATACCCTTACATTGGGTATCCAAGGACGTCGTCAGCTACGCTCTGCTGATAAGGGAGTCCTCTTGGTTCCTTTTGCTCGTACTGCTACCATGAAGAATCGAGACTTTTCTGTGGTTGGTCCGGAGGTCTGGAATAGCCTTCCTTTTGAGCTACGCCTAAACCCCGGGACTCTACCAGGATCGTTCCTTACTAAACTATAAAAACTGTTCTTTTTAGGCGCGATGGAGTCGGGAGCGTCTCTGAGTAGTTTTTTACTTGAAGGAGCGATATATAAATGTCCGAATGAATGAATGGTCATGGTAGTCCTTGCCCGAGGAACTATGGGATCAAGTCAATCAGTGCAGTAGTATAAGTTTAGTTTAACGCCACAGAGATATTAGCAACACCCTCCTTCATTACTCAGATTTGGGACTGGCACTCGCCAGAGTGGACACAATAGCAGAGTTCGTACAAAAACTCTTGAAGCAAAAGAACAAAATCAAAAACATGTAACAGATTGGAAAGAGATAAAGAATCCGTGAAACTGGTTTTGAAGGTGTGCTAAGGAAAGCGATCTCATCAAGGGGACGAAAACTGTGCCAATTGAAAAATATCCTTATTCTCACCACCATTTCCAGGATGTAGTTTCGTTTTTCACCACCACCGCCGCCACCACCACCACCACCACACCCTCACCACCACCCACACCACCATCATCACCACCTGCACCACCACACCTTCACCACCACCACACCTCACCACCACCACCCGAACCACACCACCACCACCACCACCACCACCACAAATACCACCACCAACACCACCACCAACAACCAGAGGAGGAAAAGGAGGTTCAAACCGTTACTGTGTGCGAAATTTCAGACTTATATAGCACCTATAGGTCCTATAGATATAATATTTACTTGCTTGTGACTCACCTGTAGCTCTTCATTATCGAGAAGATCTTTGCTGCGCCTCTGCAGGAAAACCGCTCTGCGTAGAAAGAAATTCAACAACACCGAGTTACTAACAACAGAAGAAGAAGACCAGTCCCTTTGTCTAAGACAGTGCTATCCAACCTGCGGCCCCACAAGCTGATAATACACAGCTATAAAAAGGCTAACGTAGACATCATAATTAGAATTTATTTTACAAACGTACGTACATTTAGTTGAGATGCCTCCCCTGCCATACACACTCATACGCAAATCGCCTATATCCCCTCCCTGCGTACATAATTATACATGAACAGCCTCTAGTGAGACAATTTAAACACCTAGGTAGTTATCTTGGATAGGAGCTGCATAAATTCTCTGAATAAATGAACGAATAAGTGAACAAATGAGTGAATGAATGTATGGATGGAAGAGTGAATGAATAAGCGAATGAATGGATAAGTGTATGAATGAATGAGTGAATGAATGAGTTTGTGAGTCCACTAACCTGGCTTCCTCTCTCAACTTCTGAAGCAGAAATTCGTCATCTTTCGGCAACTGAAATTATAAAAAAGATCAACAGGTCAGAGAAAAACACAACAGCTGCAGCTACAGTCTTTACACAAAATCTTCTAAGAATCGCAAGAAAATGTAGAGAAAATGCGACATTTCAATGAATCCCAAATCATAGAGATACATACACGAAAAAGTACATAAATATAATCATGCTGATATCTTGTTGATAAACTCTTTGTAAAACCTATAAAAACTTCAAAAAATAAAATGTCTGTAATATCTATATAAATAAAAATGAAACTTTCCAATAGTTCGTCGCATTACCACGCCGAAAGCTACGCACGGATTGTTGTGAAAATTTACCAAAACCTTCCATTCAAATAGCACCGTGTCTTAAGATGTTTTCACCCGAAAAAACGCAACCGTTTCCACAAAAAGTGAACTTTGCAATCTCTTCGTCCGCCATTTGCAAACTAAACACGTCCCACACGGCTGCAGAGATTTCATAAACGCCGTCTCCAAACACAGCAAACGATACATCAATGAGGTGGCGTGCTATGACGTCATAAGCGAGTCGCGATTAATTTTCCAAAGAGGCCGCTTTTAGACCTTTTCACAAAGCGGCCTTTGGGCTTGGAATGGACGCTGCGACGGAGGAAAGGAGCGGAGGGAGCGGGACAAAGACGGTGGGGAGGGAGCGGAGGGGGAGGGGAGGTGGAGGTCAAGGGGAGGGGAAGGGGAGGGGGACGGAGGGGAAGGGAGAGGAGAAGGGGAGTGGGAGAGAGAGGGAGGAGGGGAGGGGGAAAGGGAAGGGAGGGGAGAGGGAGAGGGAGGGGGAGAGGGAGGGGGAGAGGGAGGGGGAGAGGGAGGGGAGGGGGAGGGGGAGGGGAGAGGGAGTGAGAGGGGAGGGGAGGGGGAGGGGAGGAAAAGGGGAGGGGACGGGGACGGGGGGGGGGAGGGGGAGGGGGAGGGGAGGGGGGGGGGGGGGGAGGAGGAGGGGGAGGGGGAAGGGGAGGGGAGCCTCTTTTCAGCCACAGCAACGCATGGCCGGGTTCAGCTAGTATTCAATGAAAATGTTCAGAATGAGTGAGAAGCAAATAGAAAATGAAGAACAACAACAATACACTTGGACAATAGTTGTGAAAGTTCATAAAAATTCATTCATCAATTCATTCATTCATTCTTTGTACCTATATCGCGACCCTTCAAGAAATCTACTCGGCAGGCTACTCAAGGCACTCCCAGACCAGCCACGGCAAAAAGAAAAAACCTCTAGATTTTTTAAACAAAGATTGACTGGTCTGATAAAAAAATACAGCTTTGAAGCGAAGTCATTCCAGATGGACGAGCAACAGACAAAGCTCAGTGCTATCTGGCAGTTAATCATCAATAAGAAAGCTAATTTTAGACACCCTTTAAACGTTTCAAGCGCATTATTATACAAATGTGGGAAGTGGCAGATGACAATAGAAGTCAATGTATTCTGTTATGTCAATGGAAAGACGAACGGTGGGAAGAAAGTGAATAAAAGCAAATGTTTCTGTTAAAAGAAAAAGGTTATTGATTCTGCTGAAATTGTGATGATGCCGATAATGATGATTTGTGAAGATGATGATAATGATGATCGGCCCAGTTGTCTGGAATGGGATGCCACAGGACCTATATCTACTTCCTGGGGTTATTACTGAAATTTTTTTATATTAAACTCAAAACTGTCCTTTTTTGCCATGCTAGAGTCGGGAGCGCTTCTGAGTAGTCCCCTTGAAGAAGCGCTACATAAATTCTTGAATGAATGAATAATGACGAAACTGATGCTAATAATGCTGATGATGATGGCGATAATGGCAATGATAACTGATGGTGATGACAAAACTGATTATACCGATGCTGAAGATCGCGATGATGATTATGATGATGATGCAAATGACGACAGTGATATTGATAAGCACTGAATCTTAGCACCATACCTTAAAGTAGAATTTGGGAATCACTTTGTAGTTCGTATCGTCGAAGTCATTCGATCCTTTCCATTCGCTGTAAAGTCGCTTGAAGATTTCACTTTCCTCTTCACGCGATTCGTCAGACGATTTCACCGCTACAACATCGCAAAATTAGGAAATGAATTGAACTTGCACCACAGTCAGAAGAGGCGTGCCGAAAGGTGATCTATCGTTTTTAGCATTCAAAATAATATGCCCAATTCAGCATTATCATTTTCTATCAATGTGAATTTTACAGTGGCTTGAATCCATTTAATTAATCCAGCTTCCATTCAGGCAAGAACTCATCACACCAATTGATCCAGATCTTCTATAATTTGAGTGTTAAACTATTTTTATCAATTCATATTGGATTTAAATAACAATTTTTTTTCATCAATCCAGTTCCAACTTCAGCAAGAATCTTTTCATTGATCCAACTTCTATTTAACAAAAAATTATTTCCCACCAATCTCATTTCTTATTATTTTTACCAAGAACTCTTTGCGTCAATTATACTTGCATGTAACCAGCACCAAAACCCAAGCAATGGCCGATAATTTAGATGCTAAGGTGATAGATTACCAGCAATCAGATGATTCCTTGGGCATTACACACTGGCATGCAATTACAATTAAGCAAACTGCTTATAAGATGAATTGTGTAGTTCAATCAATCAATTAATCAATCAATCTTTTGTGAAACCAAGGTAGTAATGCAAACAATCAATTCGCAAAATGTGTATGCAAGTTGTCAATAGAAACCCAAAGGAACAGTGGTCTGAGTTATAGTGTTTTAACCAGTTTTTGAAGGATACCGATGGAACGAAATTGTTCGTTTTTCTCTCGAGCGCACTAAGATAAGATAACGCCATGTATTTAATGATATCTACTATAAAACATACACAACAGATGATAGCATATCTTCGAAATGCTTGAGTCGGGAGCGCTTCTGAGTAATCCCCTTGAAGAAGCGCTATATAAATTATTGAATGAATGAACAGTTTGAATTACGAGGTCTGTTGCTATGCACACAAGTTTGACCTACTACACCAGCTTTACTTACAGCGTTTCCGGGCGACATAGCTCTTTAGGGTATTTATAACATCCCGGTTGTTGGCCATTTCACCCGCGACCACAAAACTATATTTCTTTATTTCAGATTTTAATGATTAAGTGTAAATATAATACGATCGAGTGAAAATAGAGAACTTTAAATTTTATCGCACAGAAGGTTGTTGAGTTCACAGACTGTGCGTTGAGGCCTTGCGCTATTTAGCATTCATAGAAAAATAATCATGCGAAAGCAAGTAAGTAACAGCAGCAGGTTATAAATCTGCAGTTTCTGATCTGATTAAACTTTATGGAGCCTGGATGTCAAATTATCATTATACAGTCTTTGCAAAACAATTGCATTATCATATTTATTGTGTATTTGATCAAGAAAACTGCGCAGCTTCAGATAATATTATGATAAAAAATTATTTGCTTAGTAATCAGCATGTCACTATTCATCTCCCATTTTGCGAATTAGTCCTTCACATCACAGTACAACTTCACACAAGATTTCCGACCACTCTTGTAGTTTTGTACTGTGATTCGACATTTAATAGTAATCTCACGCTGAATCGATGTTCTATATTATGCATTGCAAATTTTTCAATAGGAGCATCGATAGGTTTACCAAGATGCATTTTTAAAATTTCGCATTGTTTTAAATACCTTTCAGTTCCGTCTACAACTAACAATGTCAACTTCTACTTACTTGCCTATTCATGCCTTACCACAGCATTTCTATGAGTCCTGCTGTGTTCAGAATGGATCTAGAATAGAGGCAGAGAACCCCCCCCCCCCCCCGTCCACCCTCCTCCCTGCTTAGGTCAACTACCTCAGTTGCAATATCGCAGAACCTGCATCAGTTGTTTACGAAATCTGCAGAATCATCGACGCGCCTTCACTTATCGATTGAATTTGCAGCATAAAAGGTAAATTATGTTTGTAGGCCTAATTGCATCGCGATTTTGTCCGCTAAAGTAAGTTTGTTGTTCGTGCGAAGTAAAAGCTTTTCGTGAAAGGCGAAAGTTTCATTGTTAATTAAATAGTCAAAAGAACGAACGAATGTGCGAACGGACGACAGAACTAGCGAACGAAATTCTTATTTTCCGTTGCTTTCAAAGTGATAACGCAGAAAAAATTATCTATTGGTGAAAATTTGCAACAATATTTCGCACTTTGAAGTGAGTTATTAAAAACATTTCATCAGACAAGACATTGCTAATTTTAATGAAGTTTTAAGCGTGACCTGAAAGGTTATTAGCAAAAAATAAAAGTGTTATTAACCGGCGCGTCGCATTCAGAGCCGATAAACAAGATGAGTAACGAGTTTTTGTGTACCAAAGTCCTAATAATAAGCACCAGACATTCTTTTCATTGTGATACTCGACGATACTGAAGGCTTCCCATGTAATTTGATGTAAATTATGTAATGTGAATCTTTTAAATTTCTCATCCCCCCCACAACAGCCGTTCCAGAGCCACAAACTTATTGACGGGCGCTCTATAAAAACCATGTCCGCCAAAGCCAGGCTGCTTTTCCGTTGAGGTGCCAGGACAAAATCCAGGGGGGGGGTAAAGCTGAAGAATGTGACTTGTTGTACTGCTAAGTCAGATTTTGAATTTTGTGGAGAACCCAGTTCTAAGGGTTTTATTTCCACCATGTTTCTTTCCAATTTGCCATTATGTAATGGCAGACTAATTTGTTCTTTGGTGAGAACCACAATCTCACCGGATTGATAGATTGAGCGAAATCAATGATATGCAAACGCTGCAGAAATGCAGGAAATTTGCATGACTTTGCATCGTACAAAGTGTGTGCATTTGTGGGATTTTTCTTGCATCATCTTCTATGTTTCATGTTTTATTGTTGTTTATAAATTTTGTTTTATTATTATAAAAGTAAAAGTAATTATTTGGTTAAAAATTATTTTTTTTTATGCTTTTATTGTTATTTGTGTGTTTTTATTATTTTTTATTATTTCTTAATTATTTATGGGTTAAGATTATTATTATCCTTGCATAATTATTTACGTGTTTTATTATTACTTATGCATTTTTATGTATTGTGTTTTTGTCATTATTTATTTACATTGTACTGTATTGTATTTAAGCATTCATATAGCACCTCTAGTAGGGTGAACTGTTCAGAAGTACTTCCAATGTGCAATATCCCATGAGAAGAAGATGGTTTTGAGAAGAGAGAAGGAAGAATAGAGACTGCCAGACAGAATTGTAGCTAGTGAACAGAAGGAGAAAGTGCATTCCAAAGAGAAGACCAATTATTGTCTGTGTGTATTTTATTATTATTTAGTTATTTATGCTCCAGAAAACCTTTCAATTTGGTTGTATTGTTGTATGTTGTGATTCCAGAAGTTTAACTGAGAAGTTTAAGTGAAATCGATGTCTTTAATTTCTTTGCAAAACCTTATCTCAGGTGTGGACACACTTACTGCAGTATGTGAATAGTGAAGAACATGAGCAATTCTTTAAACACCTTTATAATAGCTTTGTGTTTGATTTATATTCGTCTGACCCACAACTAGGTTTAAATCGATTTTTTAATTTTCTTTAGTGTCCCGCATCATTTTAAGGAGTAAAGCTCCTTTAAAGATGTTATGATTTTGTTGCTCTGTCATGATCCTTCTAGGTTATGAGTAAAAATATGGTTCAGCTATTCAAATTACAATTCTGTGATAATGCATTAAAAAATTTTTTAAAAACTTTGTACTGCATAATCCTTTAGCAGCCATGTTCAAAATTGAATAAATTTTGCAATGAATAAGCGTGCTGCATAATAGGTTAGGACAGCAGTGGGCACCACACATAGGGGCAACATGGGGCACTGCCCCCCCCCCACCTGGAAAATTCACACCAATTTTTACGTGTTACATTTGGAAACAGATTTATTTGCACTTAATGGTGCTTATGATATCGAAAGTGAAAGTGAGAAATTTACATTTAGAAATCTATACTGAAAGTAGACCATACCCATGTTCTTAATTTCATGCATTCTATTTTTCAAAATCTTGTTAAGAAATTTAACCATGGCCATTGTGTGTTGCCCCTGCAAAAGTATCTGTAGGTGTTCATGTTCTCAATAGCTTGAATAGCTTTATAGATAGATTAACACAAATGCCCGCCTTGCCCGGCAAGGATATGGGATGGTAGGCGAAGCCAGAGGCAGAATGGTCGGTATGTATAAGTGGTTTTTGTTGTTGTAGGATTGAGTGTGAAGGATGAGATCACCAGACAGCAGGTCGAAAGGGAACAGCAAACAGATCACAAAGACATGCAGAAAATGTCACAAACAGGTATTTGACCACATAATAGAATGACCATTAATTATCATCTTAATAATAATAATTATAGGTGCCATTTTTATTCTGTTTTTAATTAATATTTAAGTCCCTGAGGGATCATGAAATTATGTACCTTGGGTGCATTTTATATTTGAATAATAATAATGATATTAATAATAGTTATAATAATTTAATAATAATAGCAATAATAACAACAATAATAGTAATAATAATAATAATAATAATAATAATAGGTCTGGTTCCAGGCGTTTTTATTCTGTTCTTATTTACTGTTGCTTCGTTCTTCATAGTGCACTCATCAGCATAAGAGGATGCTCTACATAAAGGTATTAGAACAAGAACCATTAGTATCATTCCAGTGAATTTGGACTGATTAACTTGAATTTTATGTGGAACAGTTAAATGATCTTGAGATAAAGTTATAGAGATCAGAATTGTGTTTATGACGACTTCAACTGGGAGAAATAATTTAAACTGAAATGAGGAAAATGTAATGAATGAAAATTTAAAAATGTTACTTCTTATGATTTCAGTTGCCAACAGCTTGCAAGATGTGTTCCTGCGGATTTCACTTTCGAAAGTCATCTCCACCTACAACTTTGGAGGATGAACAAAGTTGGTTTTTAAATTTTCTTATATTAATGAGTATATTAATTAGCAGCTGTTAGTTTATTACTTAGTGACAGAGGTAGTCTAGTGGTTAGCCTGTTCGATTTATTTATTTATTTATTTTATGATGTCAAGCGGACCAATTCCAGGCTAAACTATACGGTGAAACGATAATGTGAATTTATTTGCAGAAAATTAAGTGATAATTTTAGGGTTAATGTATAATGCTGATGGAACAGTCGGAAATGATGAGAAGTCTTGTTTTGTAGAAAGAAAGTCGTATATAACTCAGTTTTCACCTTTATGTAGAACAGTGGTTCTCAAAGTGGTGGTCCGCGGACCGGTGCCGGTCCGCGGAGTCCTGGTCACCGGTCCGTGAAAAAGTCTGAGAGTGAAAAATAAATTACAATTATTAATTTATATTTACAATTTTGAAATTATTCGAATTGTTGTTCCAAATTTATTCAAAATTTTGTCTCAAACTTTAAAAATACATTACCAGTGCCTTATTTTAACTTGCAAAATGGCTGTACAAACAATTTTTATTAATTAAAAAATCCCTAATTATAAATAACCCTATAATTAGTTTTTTAAAAATAATACAGTTCGCTTTTGTTTGTGTTTGCCATTGACGTTAGCGGTCTGCGAGCTTCCAAAATAAATTATTGTCGGTCCGCGGCCTGCAGAAGTTTGAGAACCACTGATGTAGAAGATTCCATTAATTGATTAACCCATTAGTGCCCAGCGTCCGTTATAAAGGACGCTTAGAAAACTCGTTGCCAAAATAAGAGGCAACTGCATAATATGGTCATCATTATTTTTTTCAAATTGGTGGGTCAATAGGCTATAGATTCCACTATTGTGATTGCCGGATTATGCGAATTAGATATATTTTATTGCTTGTGCTAATGTGTCTACTGTAGCATGTCGAAAATCTTCGCTACCACTAGTAATTATATTTCTGTTTGGTATTGAACCAGGAGGAATTTAGAGAAAGTGTAAATGTTGTTTATAGTAGTCATACGGGTCAATATGCTGACAAAATATTATCCCAATTACCGCAAGTTTTCCTAAGGAAATTTTGATTTAAAAGTTAGCGTCCGTTATAACGGACGTCGGGCACTAGCCTAGAGATGACGTTTCTACAGCAAGTCTCCACGCGTCATTGTTCCAACAATGGCTCCGTCACTGCATAACTTGCAATATGAAGTAAACATCAGCCTGCAATTTATTCAGATTGGCGACTCACTATTTTTTATATGAATCTTGTAGACTTTTGCACTTCTGACATGAGTTTGGGTACGGCGGTGCATGTACTTTAGGAACATGTATTTGTACAGTGTTATACACATTACATGCCTTGAAACCCATAGCAGCCAGGCGCAAAGAACTAGTATCATGCCTCACTATGCTGATGATATGCTGGCCTCACCGCTGTGTTGTGAGTGGCTTCTACCCCCCCCCCCCCGCCCCCTTCCCGCGGGGGACCGGACTCAATCTATGTCCTTCCTCTCCCATGTCGACCATCCCCTCCAGACGTAGGTTTTGGCTCATTTCTGAATCCCCTGTTTTGCACTTGGTTCAAGATGCGCCTACCCTGTATAGGGTATAAATACCAGTAGGCCTATAATAGTTTCCAGTGCATGAACTTTTGGGATGGTGGACGAGGGTCGTGTGCAGGGATAGTCACACAGCCAGTAGAAAGCCATGTCTGTCTTTCAAACTTCCATGTTCCATCCCTACAATCAAGGCAAGGGCGGTGTTGGTAAGTAAGATCGGCGTGATGCATGTTACATGCCATGAATCAGCCAATGGAATTGTGACGGCCATTCAGTCTATACCTGTTTGACATAGGCTACATGTAGCTTTATATCTCTTACAAAGTTTACAAAGGTGGCAATAGTTTGACTTCAGGCAACAGAATGGCTGTAAGTGTACGCAAGTTTCATGGTGTACCATCCAGTACTCAAGGGCTTGGCGTACCAGCTGCAGTACTGTAAGCCTGATGTACAGTACAATGCGATGGTAACAATCATTGGAATGTACTAGGAAACACAAAACTGCCATTGCAAGGCTTGAGAAATGTGATTGAAACCTTTATTCTGGGAGCCACAAGTACTATCACAATGCATGAAACGCTCGTAAATAAGCTGGTGCCCTGCACTGGGCATTAGATAAATGGAAATAATTAGCTCGTGAAGTGAATAGATATTGCAAATCATCAAAAACATTCACCAAGCATTGTATGAAATAAGTAGAAGACCAGATTCTGCAATGGTAACCTGAGCACTGGGCTAGTGCCCGACGTCCGTTATAACGGACAGTATGGAAAGTACTCATAATGTAGCAGGAATCAATAAATAAGTTTTCCACCATGTTACTGCACCAAGTTGTTGAGATTACAGAAACTACAACTTAATTTGTTGGGTTTTACCACTTTGGGCACTAATGGGTTAATCGAATTAAATTTTTTTAGAATTATTTATTGTTTAAATCAATATAGATGCTAATTGAATGATTTCCTTACTTACTATGTTGTACATGAGTAGCTCTATCAATTATTGCTACATTGAGAAGTGCCTTTCATAGAAGAAATCTCACTGTGGAAATCTTCAGTAACTTCAGTTACGTAAAGTGTTCAAAATGGCACCTTTCTTTACACCCACGGAAATCGGATAACTGTATTTTGGTAACTTAAATGAATTTTGCATGTTATAATGCATTGAGTGTGATAAGAATCATCTTTCTAAAATGATTATAGAATTATTTTTGGTCTTCAGATGCCGTTAAGGATGAGGTTCTGCCGCTGAGATCGAGACGAACACGAAGCAAAAGACCGCAGTTCTTTGACTCCATGGAATACGGAGGCAACTGCTTACGAAAGGCACGACTTCCTTTTTCATTCGTCCAATTACTGCTTTTATTATTAATACTATTATAATTGTTATCGTTACGGAAAAGCTAGCCCTCTTTTAAATGGGGCACAGGGTTAACGAAAGAACCTATGAAGGTCACAGTGTTAAAGCACTGAATTAGCTCTCAGTCTTTGGAAGAAAGTCTCTCTCAAATTGTCCATCACCTGTGTCATGTGATGACCCATATCAGTTATGAAAGTGATATTATTAAATTTTATTGTATATTATTATTATTATTATTATTATTATTAATATTATTATTATTAATTAATGATCCCTCAGGTGTGCCAAACAATATCCGGAGATATAACTAATGTCGCTCTGGAACAGCTCACTCAGTAGTGTCTGGTTGGGCAAAAGTGCCTCGGAAATTATTATTATTATTATTTTATTATGTTTATTATTATAAAATATTATTATCAGTGCTATTATTATTATTATTTATTATTATTATAATTTTATTATGTTTATTATTAGTAACGGTATTAAGTATTTATTGAGTACTAGTGTCTAGTGAGCAAGTATATGTTGATGAATGAGTGACTTTTTCAAGGTCCTTCACCTGGTCACCTGGTGCCGTCAGCTTCTGCAGCTCTGGCGATATCCCTGATGTATCCTCTCCAGTTGATCCTCTCCCTAGTCGCCTCTCTTAGCTCCTCCAGTCTCATGCCAGACTTTTCCTGTACCTCATCCAACCATTTCTTCCTTGGCCTTCCACATCTTCTCCTTCCCTCACCGCATGCCGTCATCAGCTCCTTTTCCAAACCATTAGATCTCATCACATGGCCGAAGTAGCTCAGTTTCCTCCAAGTTGCTGTTTGCTGCAGTGTCTCCTCCCTCTCTATTCCGAGCTCCACGCGCACCGATTCGTTAGTTCTCTTCTCCGTCCATGAAATCCTTAGCATCTTTCTCCAAATCCACATCTCACATGCATTGATTTTCTTTTCCATATCCCGTGTCTTTGTCCATGTCTCGCATCCATATAGGACCACTGGGAAGATCAGTGCTTTTACCAGTCTTTTCTTTGTTTCCCTGCTCACGTATTTATCCTTCCAAATCTTTTCCAGACCGTTCATTGCCGTTTTCCCCATTGTTACCCTCCTCCTTATTTCCATATCACTTCTTCCCTCCTTCTCTATCATAGATCCCAGGAATGTGAAGCTCGATACTACCTCTATCGTTTCTCCATCCACCTCAAAGTTTTCCCATGTTGCAGTTGTCATAACCTTTGTTTTCTTTACATTGAAGTATAGTCCCGCCTTTTCGCTTTCCTTCCTGACTCTTCTTATTAACTCGACTAGGTCGTCCCTCTTACCCGCCAATAATGTCGTATCATCGGCGTACCTCAGATTATTCAGTATTTTCCCCGCTATCCTTACCCCCTCTGTTGCCTCCTCCAATCCAGCTCTCCTCATAATTCTCTCGGCATACAGATTGAACAGGAAAGGGGACAAAATGCACCCCTGCCTCACTCCTTTCTTTATTTTAAATTTACTCGTATCTCCATATTCAGTTCTTATCACCGCCTCTTGATCCACATAAAGACCTTTTAGTAGTTTTACCAGATGTAGCGGTATTCCCATCTCAATCAATGTCTTCCACAGTAACGTATGGTCTATGCAATCAAACGCTTTGCTGTAGTCTATAAAACACATATGCACCTCGTCGGTCGAGAATTATAAGGGTCTATGTCCAAAAAGTACTATTCCGAGATATTCCAATTTGAAAGTTCAACAATCAGGCACACAAACAAGAATGAAAATATTACAAATGTAACTGGGGTCTTTTGTTCATTTGTCAATGAAGTAACAGTGTACATTAAAAAAATTAGTGAATAAAACGTTAAAATATTTTAATTAAATTTTTTAAAGAATACCCCACGCCAAAAAATGGACATAGAGCCTTATAATACTCAATGTTTACAGAATGCGAGGGCTGAACATAATTATTCCGATTTGTGAGTTCAGCATTCAAGTACACGCACAATTATGCAAATATTACAATGTAACTGGGGTCTTTTTGTTCATTTGTCAATGAAGTAACATTGTACATCGCCAAAAATTGTGAATAAAACGTGAAAGTATTTTTTTCTGATTTTTTTCAAATAACGCCCGACGCCGAAAGCATGGACATAGAGCCTTCTAACACTCAAATGTACGCAATGCGTGGGCTGAGGGAGCATATTAATTAAAAATTATGTACCACTCAGCTGGTGAAAACGAATTAATATATGATTTATCCATTGTGTTTGAGACTAAAAGCATCTTGTGAACCCATATTTAGCAGACATTCAGATAATAAAATATAAGTAATTGACTTAATTTTGGGTTTTTTTCAGCTGCAACTTTCTTTTGGATAGACAGCCAAAATTCTGAATGTCGTGAAAATTGATGCAGCATTGTTCATTTCTTATAAAGCTTCATTGATATAGACTTTTTATGTGGTTAATGCATTAATAATAATATTATTATTATTGTGATGCTTATAATAGCAGCAAATATTATAGCATTACATTCAAAATATTATTGGTTTGGAGCATTGACAATAAATTATTGTTATTTCAACGTTGTTCTTTCGCACTGCAGCCACAGTGACTGTTACTGTTTTGTCGTTGTTGCCACTAAGTCTTAGTGTAGTCCAGTCTTTATAATTCGCACCAGTAAATTGCAGCGGTTAAACATTTTTTTTAATATCAGACATGTCCAAATGATCTATAATAATTCTCTTTGTTTTTAAAAGCAACACTGTTAATTTGCAATAGTGTGATATTGGTCCAATTTTTTTATGATTAATTTACTGTGGTGTTTATAACAGAAACTCTTAGTAACATTAATCCAAATAATGGTTTGAAGCATTGACCATAAATTATTATGTCAGTAACAGTACTTTTGTTCTTTCACTGTAGCCACTGTTACTGTTACTGCTTTTTTCTCATTCTTATTCCTTATTTAATTTTTATTTTTTTCCCCTTTGGTGATACCGGATGCCTTCCTTTTCTGCCAATAATTACTTTCAGGTCTTTTGGTTTGACTGACAGTGTTTCATTTCCACTCGTGCTTGTGTTTCCCTGCTTTTCTTTTGATGATACCGGATGCCTTCCTTTTCTGCCAATAATTACTTTCAGGTCTTTTGGTTTGACTGACAGTGTTTCATTTCCACTCGTGCTTGTGTTTCCCTGCTTTTCTTTTGATGATACCGGATGCCTTCCTTTTCTGCCAATAATTACTTTCAGGTCTTTTGGTTTGACTGACAGTGTTTCATTTCCACTCGTGCTTGTGTTTCCCTGCTTTTCTTTTGATGATACCGGATGCCTTCCTTTTCTGCCAATAATTACTTTCAGGTCTTTTGGTTTGACTGACAGTGTTTCATTTCCACTCATGCTTGTGTTTCCCTGCTTTTCTTTTGATGATACCGGATGCCTTCCTTTTCTGCCAATAATTACTTTCAGGTCTTTTGGTTTGACTGACAGTGTTTCATTTCCACTCGTGCTTGTGTTTCCCTGCTTTTCTTTTGATGATACCGGATGCCTTCCTTTTCTGCCAATAATTACTTTCAGGTCTTTTGGTTTGACTGACAGTGTTTCATTTCCACTCGTGCTTGTGTTTCCCTGCTTTTCTTTTGATGATACCGGATGCCTTCCTTTTCTGCCAATAATTACTTTCAGGTCTTTTGGTTTGACTGACAGTGTTTCATTTCCACTCATGCTTGTGTTTCCCTGCTTTTCTTTTGATGATACCGGATGCCTTCCTTTTCTGCCAATAATTACTTTCAGGTCTTTTGGTTTGACTGACAGTGTTTCATTTCCACTCGTGCTTGTGTTTCCCTGCTTTTCTTTTGATGATACCGGATGCCTTCCTTTTCTGCCAATAATTACTTTCAGGTCTTTTGGTTTGACTGACAGTGTTTCATTTCCACTCGTGCTTGTGTTTCCCTGCTTTTCTTTTGATACCGGATGCCTTCCTTTTCTGCCAATAATTACTTTCAGGTCTTTTGGTTTGACTGACAGTGTTTCATTTCCACTCGTGCTTGTGTTTCCCTGCTTTTCTTTTGATGATACCGGATGCCTTCCTTTTCTGCCAATTTTCAGGTTTTCAACAATAATTGTTGCTTCTGTGGAATGTTTTCTTTTCTTACTTAGTCTACTTACTGTTTGAGTGTCATCAGATTTTGCCTCTACTGGGAGCCTGTCTCCTTCGGCATTGCGTGTCTTCTGACAAATTATTTCCATATAGAGTCTATCAGGTTGAGGCATAAAATCTAGCATGGATTGTATATCCTTGATTTTTTCTGATGTCAAAACTTCTGTTTTTGACGCACGCTGAGGCATAGTGAAAATATGGCATACGGAATGACCATCCGATTCTCGACTTCTACCTGATATGTTTAGTTTCAATTGTTCTTGTACCCATAACTCATCTGAGAATCGAAGCTTGTATTCTACAGACATGGGACTTTGTGATGAGTATCTGAGAGTTTTCACTTTGGTGTAAGGAATGATGTCATATTTAAACCTGTTAGCCTCCTTGTGATAATCTTTGATGTCATCCAGTTTCAGCTACATGAGTTTCAATGGTTTATTCCTTGGCGTCCTGCTCAACACTCTGACTAATCCGACTGGGCTATAGACTTCACTGACTTTCATCACCTTCTCTAACTGACTGTGGAGGTTGTCCACTTCTTGCACTTCACTGTGACCAGGTTCACAGAACTTTTGGGTTATAGATGTCAGAGATGGATGGTTTCGAAGGAACAGTGCAATGGCAGTGGACATCACTTTGTTTTTATTCTGTGGCACGCACGAATCACTCCACAGAGTCATTTCAGTGATATCAGAATGGTCCTCAGTAAGTCGCTCTAAAATTCTCACAAGAGCACTTGCAATATCATTGCCAGTACGACCACTTAAGCTTTCTGGCCACAGCACACCATAACCCTGCTTATCAATAGAACACTGTGCAGTCAAATGGTATACATTCAACTTACGCTTGTAGAAAAAACTGGATACATTTGCCTGTGGTAATGCAAATACATTTTGCATATCGAAGCACACTACACACTGCCTTTCAGTCGACCTATCCTGCTGCCTTTCATTGTGAGTTTCAGCTTTACTTTCTAGGTGGGTGGCGTATCTTTCTTCGGTTTTATTGTTGAAACGTACAGCTTCACAAATGTCGCATCTATCTTTTTTTAATTTCTGAAATTCTATGTTAAATTCATGGTTGAAGATGTCTCGATACAAGCTTATTTTCCCTGGAATAACCTCTTTTCCCAGACAGTATTCTTGATACTTTTCGTACAGAATTTGCAAGTTCAGGTTACTTGACAAGTATTGCTTATTCGTTTCCTTCCTACAGTAGTGACTCTCAACTTTAGGAAGAGATTCAATGTGTTCTCTAATCATAGCTTTGTCTGCACGGCAGGCTTTTTTTACATGTTTACCCCGACGGTATGGCAAAGGTGTTCCAGTTGCATCACTTTTTGCTTGGTGTGTATTAACAATTCGTTTACTGTTGATGTTCAGTGTATTCAGATAAAAATCTTTGCAGACACGTCGTATTGTGCCATTAACACTGTTAAAGAAGTACTTGTAACTCTTTTTTTTCCTGTTTTCATGCATATTGTCTGTTCTTCGAGTTCTTGCTTTGCAAATGACAGCTGATGTCTTGGTGTAAAAGAACCGTTTTTCAATATCGGACATAGCCCAATGAGCCTGGCTAATCAACTCTCTTTCTTTATCTTCAATATTAACCGAACATTTAAAACGACAACTTGTATGATCCCTTTTGCAGTCTCTTATAATTGCCTTTGATGGTGCCAGTTTCCCTTGAGATGTTATGTAGCTTTTACCACTTTGACGAAGCCTTTTCCTTTTTTCCTTAATCCAATCCGATTGGTTCTTTTTGCGTTTCCGTGTCAGAGGTTGTCCTGTTCGGGCATGATGTCTGGTGGTTTCATGCTCATGGTTTTCAGCACACGAGCACCAATTAAATTGACCACATGTGTCACACAGCATTGGATCTGTATTAGGACCTGCATTAATCATTGGTGCAAGTGTAAGTGAAATCGGATATCCATCAGTCACTTCCAACTGGCTGTCATAATTGGCAGGTTCAAGATTAACAGACGACAATGGAGCTACTTCCACAAAAGTTCCAGATGCACACGAGCACCCATTGAATTTACCACATGTGTCACACTGCATTGGATCTGTAGTAGGACCTGCATTAATCATTGGTGCAAGTGTAAGTGAAATCGGATATCCATCAGTCACTTCCAACTGGCTGTCATAATTGTCTTCATCACTGCTGTAATCCCACCTAAAACAATGAACTAGGAGTAGATTCAGTTATCGATCGGAAGGGTAAATAGCTCAGATGGCCGTCATTATTCTCAATTATAATTTCATTGCCAGCCATATTTCATCAATATTACTTGGAGACCAGTATTATTAAGGTTAATAATTTTTGATTGCTTTTAGCTGGATAATATATCTGCTGGCTGACTTATTTCATTTTTTAAATTAAATTTCCGCATTGCATTACTGTGTAAGCCATGCGCACATGTAACTTTACTATCATAATTTTTATTATGTGATCATAATATCGTGTATGATGATGGATCATTACAAACTTCAAGAAACTTGAAAGAAATGCCCTGCCTTTTACGGGGATTAATTTATAAAATAGGTATCGGCAGTAATAATTATTATTGTCCAGTTAACTGCTACTGCAGGTCAGGACCCAGCTCACACTGTCTTTAGTCAAACCTTGCTTTGCAGTCGTCTTGTATGTAAGGCACCAATATTATTAGGCAATATCAGAAACATATCAGAAACATATTAAGCACATTAGACATTATCTCAAATTAACAGTTACACACAAAATTGTTATCTTACTCTTCATCATCCTGTAATAGACCCAGCAATTGACTGCTAGTTAATTTCTTCCGCGATATGCGATGCAAACTATCCGCCATTATTTTTGTTGCGTACTGTTAGAGCCCAAAAGACTCACGTCACGTGACTTGAATGCAGCGTTCGTATTTGCTATTGGACATAGAGCCGTATAATTCTCAAAAAGATGAAGACATGGGACATAGAGCCTCGTCACGTGACTTGAATGCAGCGTTCGTATTTGCTATTGGACATAGAGCCTTATAATTCGCAAATAGATGAAAACATGGGACATAGATCCTTTTAATATTGCAAATATCTCTTTTAATATTGAAGATGAAGCTTAGATTCTCACAGGACGTTATAGCCCTGAACAAGATCTACGTCATGGTACCAAAAAGTGAAAAATTTCAAAAAGTGGACATAGACCCTTATAATTCTCGACCGACGACCTGTTGACCGTATTCCCTCTGTCTCTCCATAATCCACCTTATATTGGCGATGTGATCGCGCGTTCCTCGCGCCTTCCTGAATCCCGCTTGGTTGGCTGGTAATTCCCTTTCGATTGTCTTCTCCATTCTTTTGTGTATTATTTTGAGGAGTATTTTGCTCGTGTGCGATATCATCGCTATCGTTCGATAATTTTCACACTCTCTCGCGTCTCCTTTCTTGAATATTGGTATGAACACGGACCTTTTCCAGTCCTCCGGCCACTCCGCAGTTCTCCAGATTTGATTGCATAGTTTTGTAATAGTCCTCACCACTGCTTCATCTCCCGCTTTTACCAGTTCTATAGGTATTCCATCATGTCCTGGCGCTTTGTTGTCCTTGAGTTGTTTTATCGCCCACTCCACCTCTACCTCCAATATCTCTGGTTCGTTTTCAACTTCCTCTATTTTGACGTTTTCCTTCTCGACACATTCATCTTCCATGTACAGCTCTTCCGTATACTCTCTCCATCTTTCCTTTATCTCCTCCTCATCTCCTATTATCTTCCCATCCTTCGTCTTGAGTGAACCCATTCTAGGGCCTGCTGTCTTCGTTATTTCCTTCATCTTTGCGAACAGTTCTTTAGTTCTTCCTTTCTTTCCTTCTTCCTCCAGCTCCCTGCACATTTCCTTGAGATGGTTTTCTTTATCCTCCCTTGCCTTCCTTTGGAAGGTCCTATTCAACGTTTTTACCCTATCTCTGTTCCCTTCCTTCTTTGCTTCTCTCCTTTCTATTGCCACCTCAATGGTCTCTTTGGATAGCCATGAGGTAGTTTTCCTTGACGTTTTCTTTGGTACATGTTTCTCCGCAGTCTCCTGGATCGCAGTTTTCATCTTTGTCCATAACGTGTTGGTATCCTGCTCTTCCATTGTATTGTCTCTCTCTAAGATCTCAAACCTATTCTTTATCTCTACTCTGTATTCTGGTGTTATGCCTTTGCAATCAAAACTGGTCAGTCTTTTATCTCTCTTCATCTTCTTCAACTTTAGCTGCAATGTAGCCACTAATAGCTCGTGGTCTGTTCCGCAATCCGCCCCCGGTCTTGTTCTTACGTCTTTTATCGTGCTCTTCCATCTTTTGTTCACCACCACGTAGTCGATCTGATTTCGATGTTTTCCATCCGGCGTCGTCCATGTATAAAGTCTTCTTTTCGGTTGTTCGAACCATGTATTCATTATTCTTAGCTCATTGGAATAACAGAACTCCACCATTCTTTCCCCCGCCTCATTCCGTACACCCAGTCCGTACTTACCCACTACTTCTTCCTTTCCCTTTCTGTCCTCACCAACTTTCGCGTCAAGGTCCTTATACAGTAATTTTAAGGGGATGCAGATTAACTTGTTCGCTTCGAGTCCTTGTGTTGAAACGAAAGTTCCATGCGGCGTCACTAAACTTATATACATTTGTTAAAATTCAATAGAGGTGTTTTAAATTTACCAGAAGAATCATAGCAATTGCAATAGTTAGTGCTGTATCTTCAATCTGAAATGGACGTCAGCGTTGAAATTCAGCTACAAATAAGTTGATTAGATATTTCCATTTTGCAAAGTGATTGATCTCTAGCTTAGTAATCGTAATTGTAAATTAGATTTCTCAAAAACACCTTTATTAATTTAGACAAAAGACTTTATATATTGGTCCGAACGCCTTCGTAGCAATTCACAACTCACTTTATTTTCTCTCTTGTGCAAATCCCACATCTCTACTGCAACGCTATTATTGATGACTATGATGTAGACCAGCGGTTCCCAACCCGTGGCCCGCGGGCCAAAAGTGGCCCGCCAGGCCTCAAAAAATGGCCCGCCAGGCCTCAAAAGTGGCCCTCGTCTCTCAAAGAATTAACAAAAATGTATGATAAAAATGACGATTTTAACAGGATAGAACACATAATTATTATCTATTAAAAATTATTTAATTTTGAAATTTATAAATAGCATCAAGCATTTTTAAAAAATCAATAATGACAATTTTATATACTTTTAGTTAACTAAATTTTGGCCTTCTGGCCCCCTAATGTCCTTCAACTAAGAAAAAGTGGCCCTCGTGTCCTCAAACTTAGAAAAAGTGGCCCTTGGGTCAAAAAAGGTTGGGAACCACTGATGTAGACTATGTAAACTTGCCAGCTTATTTTGTTATTGTACGAAAATTGAGTGGTTTGTTGTTTGATTGATCGTGAAGCCAAGCGAAGGGCACCATCTTCTTCAATGGCATCGCATCGTGTCATGGTTTTTCCTGAGATATCTCTTCAAGATTGTAGTGTGATTGTGCCAGAGAATGTTTAGTGTAGGGCAGTGATGTCATGTTATGTGAGAAGATATTTATTCAGTGCACGAATATAGAGGTCTCCGCATGGTCAGTTTAGGCAGGGTGAGAATTGCCAAGGGAGGGCAGGGTGAGAATTGCCGGGGGGTTGGGGGTTCAACCCCCCCAGTCTTTTCTAGAGCCCCATGTTAAAGTATGTTTTTCATACCCCAATTTCAAGTTTATCATAGGCCAACCCCCCAGTTATTTTTCCACAATTCTCATACTGGGGAAGGGTAGGGAGTTTCAACACCCTCAGTCATTTTTTAAGCCCCATGTTAAGTATGTTTTTTCACACCCAAATTCCAAGTGGATCATTGTCCAACCCTCCTTCTGTTATTTTTCCACAATTCTTACACTGAGTTTAGGTGTAGTATTGGCTGCAACAAAGTCAGCTTCCTGTTTGTTCAACCTTTAAAATTTGTTGTTTTTAACAGAGATCGCGACTATCCGCCTCTACTGTCGCAGGAAAAGTTGCAAAGAAGTCAGATCTGGCAGACAACGCGAACAAGAAGTCAACTAAAGGTTGTAGCAGTCGTTTCAGTTTAACGATGCTACATGACCCCAATGATCATTAGCGTTGCCCTCCTCCTCTATTCAGGCTTGGGACTGGCACTGTCAAAGTGCAGACAGTAGCGAATTTTTACCAATAATGAATGATTGTTTGATTGAGGTTGTAAGTTTCCTGTCACTGCAACAAATTGACTAAACTCTTAACCTAAAGTAAATAAAAAGAGATTTCCATACTAAAACCGGTGTCCTATCCTGATTCTACTCATGTTGCACCATCAAGTCACTGTCTCCTTGTCTTGACCTCCCCGGATTTCAACCTGGTACCCAATCAAATGTTGAACAGTTCTGCTATTGTTGATTTGAAGTGTAATAGTGCCAAAGAATGAGCTCAGATATGGCTTTTGTGGTGCCCTTGAAATTATACATAGAAAAGTTTTGCAGCGTTTTACGGGTGTCTAAACAGATCAATCTCGTTAATTGGCAAATGCGTTGCATTCCAATACAGCATATTAATTCTACTATACAGTGCTAAAAGTGTAACAAAAAGTGCCAGATCGCCCCTTACCTTTCCAAAATAAGTGCCTGAGCGCCTCTTACCTTTCCAAAATAAGTGCCAGGACGCCCGTTAAATTTCCAAAAGAAGTGCCAGGACGCCCCTTACCTTTCCAAAAAAAGTGCCAGGACGCCCCTTACATTTTCAGGTGTGCTGGCCAAATAAGTGGCAGAACGGATTAGAGATTTGAAGTTAAATGCCAGGACGCCATCCATGACCGTTTTGCCACACTTTAAGCCCTGCTGTACTGCAGTGTGTACTGAAGCAGGTCGAGCGCTTTATCCATCTCTGTTAGTTAATTTAAGCAAATTTTACCCAGGTTGAGCATAGACGTGGGAGTGTCCAGAGAGTACTGTCCCACATGGTATCAACCAGAGTGTAAATTGTGACTGCTAGTGTCTAATCTAGTCCCTCTGCTTTAGGGGGTGGGGGCATGGATTCAGTTCTTTTTGGGGGTGAGTGGGACAGCGGTGACACCCTTTGTCTGGTAATTTTACAAATTCCAGTGGTAAATTCTGATCTTTTGAAGCTAACTATTTTTTTGTACCGTACCCGCTGCTGTAAAGCCGACCTGCGTGTCGTGCTATAATAGTGGGCCGTATTTCGTATATCCTGTACCTGTAATCATTCTGCAGTTTGTCAGATTGAATCATTAAAACGAAGATTATTATTATTATTTTTATTTATTTTTTGTATTCTATTAGGGATGTGGATGCACTCTGTTAGTGCATATAGCACTTTCATCATATTCTAGCGAAACTCTTCGTGTATTGCAATATAGACCGCCATGGCTCAATCCAGATCATTTGCCTGCATTGGCCCCTCTCTATTTAATGGGCTTTCCCATCAGTTCGCTCTGCCATCCTTTCTGGTAGTGTATCCTCGTCTTTCTCTCATCTAAAAACTTGCCTTTTTTTCTTGGGGTTGAACGCACTGGGAGCGCTTCTGAAACGCTCTTGCTGTGAGAAGCGCTTTATAAATGGTCAGATAAGATAACATAGATGTAAAAAAAATGCTCTGAAATTTCAACACAGATATCATGGAATTCTCGAGTGTCTCTTCTTCCATCTCTGCGTTGAGTAACTCATCTGAATCTTTCGCATCCACCACACCTGCATCATCGTCTTCCCCATCAGCATCATCAGCTGCTACTGCTGTTGCAGCGGTTGCTCCTGACAACCGTTTACGAACAACACCAAACTTTAACGGACGCACGTTACGAGAGAACGGAGGAGGAGGAGTGGGGGGAGATCGGCCTCTGCTGCTGTCAATCATTCTCGCTGAGATCAATCGTAAATACATGTCCGTCAGCTTTAGACCTCTGTAATAATAATATTATTATTGTGCTGTTAGTTGAGCCGTCATCTTAGACACCTTTTAAAATGGTTTGAACTTTTGCTATATAAAGATGGGATAAAATCGGTCACGTTACATTTCTTTTGGACGTGATAACAGTGGACGTTATACAAAGATAGGACGCAGAGTGGTCTTCTTAGACACCTTCAAAATGGTTTAGCTTTAGTAGTTATATACAAAAATAAGAGACTAACGTTTGAATATTAGATGGGTCGCTTAAGTTTCGGTATCATTCGAATAGTACGAACCAATGCTATAATACGGATTAAACAAAGGGGCTTCAGCAGTCGCATTCTACACCTTTAAAATCATGTAACTGATGCCATATAATGGTCTGACGCAATTTATCAGACCAGTGTAATAGATGTACACTGTTATAGTCATTTCTTAGGTCAGACTAATTCGAATAAGTATTTTCTTGGTGCTTAAAGTATGCGCATACTAATGACAATAAAATAAGCATTGTTAGTATTTTCAGACTCTTATGCTTCAGTGACTGTGTCAATTGTCAAATTTTGCAACTATCTAGGTATGCTTACGTGCAATGTCAGATTAAACTAATTTGCCAGATTATATTCTCATGTAACTTGTAGTCTTCAATGTTAAATAAATGAGATGTGCTTTCTGGTTTGTCTTAACGTAGGATAATGAACATATTTACAAGTGATTACACTACCACGTGTCATCTGACCTGCTAAGTTTACTCATCAAAAGTTCTGTGTTTTTTTTTAATATTTCCCTTGCATTTTTTTTTAAAAGTTTATAGCCGCCACTGATGTTTATACTTCTCTGAAAAATAAGGCCTCGATTTATGGCTACTGCGCAATTGAGTATGTACTTTCTATTTTTGTTAGAGATGTTTCAAGTACCCATAGTTGAAGTATCTATCTGTCACCCATACTTATATTCTTCTGTAGACGAGTACAAGTAGGAGTGCAACTAATTTTTCATTTTTACCTGAAATATGGACTTCCATCATAATTGAAATGAGGGGTGGATACTGACATTTCCGAAGGCAGGAAAAACTTTTTGGCCTTTGGTGGGAAAAAATTAGTTGATTTTTGGCAATAATCTGATGACCTATTTTGTCATTTGGTCGAAATGTCTTTAAAATATACCATTTTCAAAGTCAATGTTAAAATAGTTTATGACTTTTTTGTTGTAGCCTATGCTACTTTTTCTCTCTCTCTCACCTTTTCTCGCTACATTGAAAGCATGTTGAAACCTAATGTGGGGAGTGGCACGTCTTATGCACATTTCTGAATGGGGGCGTGGCCGATTTGTCCCCCGGGTCCGCTCCTGACTGAAATGATTATAATATAATTAAATAACAACAACATAAAAAAAGTGCAAAAAAATGGTTTATTAATACATGTCTGTATTTATTGGTGAACAGCAAAACGTATGATAACGACGTCAGCAGTCACAAGGTACCATTACACTGGATAATAAAGGTCTAATTAGGCCATGGTGAGAATTGCCTGGGCTTTACTGGGATTTGGGATTTCGTCTTGCTTATGAGTCGGGAGTTTTCTTTGCATGTCCATACTCCACTAGGATTATAATTGTAAAGTGATTATATTTGAGACCCCCAAGTGATTATAATTGTGACTCCAAGTGATTATAATTGTGACCCCGAGTAATTTTTCTACTATTCTAAATTATACTGAAATTATACACCTTTCAAACGCTTCCACACGACAATATAAGTCAGTGATGTCTGCGTATGCTACGGTTTGCTTAGTTTCCTTATTATCTGTCTTACAGCTTGTTTCCAATTTTTCCGGGTAGTGCATTGTAGTGCAACCGGACTAAGTTTGTATGTGCACTGGTCATAGCGCCCCTTCAAGCTCTCCACTCAGAGGCGCTCTCGACTACAGCGCAGGCACTGCATCGGAGTTTCACGCCGAAGCGCTGAGCAATAATATTGCGAGTGAAGGACTAGCCCAAGGGCCCTACGCAGCGATTTGAGGTGGATTCGAACCTGCAACCCTCCTGCTGCAAGGCAACGAACATACCCACACTACATAAAGTATTAGGCCTATTCATAGTAGAACGGATGATCACGTACAAGCTACAGTGCATGCATGAGTCTAATTTAGGCCTACATGTAGCCTAACAGTTACTATCGGTGCCTACTAATTTTATCAATGTCATCTGCTGGTTGCAAGGTTGATTGGATTTTTGGGGTGATTAACAGTTAGACTTCAGAGCGAAGGCATTCCCTCGGTGTGGTCGTAATATAAACGTGGAGTGTGAGGTTGTACTCTGCCTCCGACTGTAAAGGCCCTTTGGTCATACACGGTCCTACTCGGTGTGGGCGAGTGCCGAAGTGCCACAGCGCAAATTATTGTGCGACCATTAGTGAGTAGGGTCAATCACAACGATGGGTCAGAGTCAAAATATAGATAGGTCTTTTAAATCACCATGCGTAGCCTACCTAAAGCAAGTGCGTGAGTACCCTCCTCGAAACATCAGAAAGTGCTTTAATTTATTAGCCATTAGGCCTATTGTTTTTTTGTTATAGCCTATAGTCTAATAGAAGTCACGTAACATTTCGGGGCTTACTGCAAACGTTTCAAAACCATGTAGTAAATTCTGGGTTTTAAAAAGGATATAAAATTATGATAGCCTGCCACTCCACCGTAAAAGAATTTAGACAGTTTGAAACGTTGAATAATTCTTGTTTGAAAATGACACCGGTTATGTTTTGGGCTAGAACGACAACGTTTTGCGCGCCCATCGACCAACTGCTCAACGTTAATGTGACTTCGTGAGCTTCAAGAATAACAAACAAATTTCGCGAAAATGTCATCGTTAAAAGTCCGTTTTATTGACCGTTTTGATGTTTAAGCAAATACAAACGTTGCCAGTATTACGCAGAGCATGTCTTAATATAAGAAAACGTAAATCAATTTTCGTGTTTTGTTTTGCATGAAGCAATGGATCAGGTGGATGATTTAAGTGCCGTAGGTCTTGAGGAGAGGGGCGGTGGTGGTGGTGCGGTGGATCAGCGGCAGGAGGTTGAGACTGGGGTTCGGAAGCAGAGAATATTCAAGATCATCGTCATTGGAGATTCGAACGTCGGCAAAACGTGCCTGACGTATCGGTTCTGCGAGGGCAAGTTTCCGGATAAAACGGAAGCGACGATTGGAGTTGACTTTAGAGAAAAGAACCTGACGATCGGAGACGACACGATAAAGGTAATTTCTTGTTTGTGTTTAATGCTCCATAGAAATTTATTTGGAGCCCTCAGCTCTTGTCGCCAGACGTCAGCGATTCGTGGATTTACCCTTTCCCCATTGTTAACTTGTAAAATCCTCTTTGTCCTATTTCCTTCAATAAACATCGGGGAAGTGGTTTAGGGTGATGGTTACATCTGTATAGGCCTATCTAACTGAATGACCGTTTAAATACTAAAAAATGTCATTTTCAATACTGTATTTCTATGTCTCTATGTACCCATGTGCAGTGTGTCACATGGTTTTGTCATTAAAGAATATATAATAATAAATGTGCTTCTAATCACATTAATTTGCATCCAATTCCATCACTCTGCATCCGATTACATTAATTTGAATCCAACTACATTACTTTGCATTATTGCATCGCAGCTTCAGATATGGGATACTGCTGGTCAGGAGCGCTTCCGCAAGAGCATGGTTCAGCACTACTACCGCAACGTCCACGCGATCGTCTTCATGTACGACGTCACGAAGATGTCGTCATTCGAGAGCCTCACGAGTTGGATCGAGGAGTGCGACGCATACAACATGAGTCACCAGATGCCTCGCATCCTCGTCGGCAACAAGTGTGACGTTCACGACAAGGTTGTCGTGAGCACGAGTGCCGCACAGCGTTTCGCTGACATGCATCAGATGCCGTTGTTTGAGACGTCGGCGAAGGACAACAGTCAAACCGATCATGTCGAGTCGATATTCATGACGCTGGCGCACAAACTGAAAAATGCCAAACCGATGATGTCATCGCCGAACGTGTACGCTGCCGTACAGTCGCCGCTCGGACAGGGCCCCATGCGACTGACGGGCGACTACAGGAATTCGACATCGTCATCAACAGACAATGGCAATTCTTGTCCCTGTTGAGAAGAACAAATGTTGTCGGAACCTTAGAGAGATTGTTCAACATGCTATGCAAGTATTGAGATACGTCGTATACACGGGAAGAGCTCTGCTTGTGCTGCAGACTATGGGTGTCTTGTTATCTTTGTTCTCCTTATGTGTGCTGCTCTGTTGGGTGATATTACCCTTTTTGATCAGTGAAACCTTGTTAAGATGAGTACATGCGTAACATGTTTGAGCGGGTCTTGAAAACTGCTACTGCAAATTCGTCCTTTGTTCATTGATCATTCCCAAAGATCGACAAACACTGTGTGCAGTTTAACATGAAATGTTTGCAGGTTGTTGAGGATGAAACAGTAGACTCAGGCAGGACCAGACAGGGTGGGAATAGCCAGGAGCTATAAATTTAAGAACAGCACCAGTGGCGATGATGAACGATTTCTTACGCCTGCATTTGGAAACTATGTCACGTTCATGATTGTATTTAACAAGGCTGTTGAGTAATGAGGCCATCTAATAAAGTTCGTTTAAATTTGGATCTGTGCTGTGAACACAGTATTTACTTGAGCATGCTCTGATAGAAGCTCTGGTATATGCAAAATTGCTCAAAATTGATATATTGTCATATCAGGTGAGGTCAACAGTATACAGTCCCAGTGGTCAGTTGTGGCAAAATTTCATTGTGACCATCTGCAGAGGTATTCTTAAATGCACTTTGTATCAGACACTGGAGTGCTTTGACATGCAGTTGAATATTGAATATCTTAAAATTGAAGTGTCAAAATTTGGAATTGCTTTAAATTTAATCATAGGAATTCAGACTTTAAAAGCCGAAAATCTTTTGGCGCTTTTGTGCAAGCAAACAGAGCAACTGAATGAATTACTAATCAGTTACTATATTATTGTTTTTGAAAGAGTTTTTACTAATTAACTTTTGTAAAGGAGGGGTAGAGAAGCTTTGTTGTACGTTTGCATGGGGGAAGTTGGTCCACAAAATGTACAAGGTACAACAGGGAGCAGTTGAAAATACAATTTGTTTGCATACGTATTAATATGGATGGGCCAAATGTTGTTAGATTAATTTTTGACGGATCTGCTTTTGCTGTTGCATCACTTGATTTGCTTCCAGCCAGCAATGATCACCTTAGAATTACATTGCCAGAACTTCAATTAGTATATATATATATATATATATATCCTGCAGCAATTAGACCGTAGGGTAATACAGCAAACCAGTTAATTACAATTACCGGTATAATACAGCTATAAAATGGATTACAACTGTATTTGATATTATTGCTCTCCTTGAAGCTACTTCCAAGGCTCAGATGCGCACGCATGGCCATACAACAAAACAACAATGAGCAAGTGAGTGATAGGGGCTTGCTTACGAATCATAGTTTTAACCTGCTAACAATTTTACAGGTTGAGCGATCTGACCAATCAGATACAGTGTACATAACATCTTAGGCTATGAACAATGCCTTCTGCGAGCCAGAGACGAAACCTGTTTCTTTTAGTCTACCACAAGTCAACTTATTTATCAGAGCAGAGTGGTAATTGAACTTGTAAGCAATTAATTATGTGCATTCATTTTCGTAATTGAACTTTCTGATGCATAGCATTATTCTCCAAATATCTAATTTGTTATATGCATAGCATTATTCTCCAAATATCTAATTTGTTATTTATTTTGCTTAATAAAATATTATTTGTTTTAATTAGGTTGCTGTCTTTAAATAAAAGAAGGTGATCGGTGTGTTTAATTTTAAGAAGGCATTCGATATTCTACACCAAAATCATTACTAACTAAGTTTGAAGAACCTGATCATTTTGATTAACTAATTTGACATGCTTAAGCTAATGTAAAGCCAGATTTTATGTAGCGATTTCTTTTAAAATGGATATAATTACGATGTAATATTTTGTTCGCATTTGATGCAAAAAATTTCTCACATCGTTTTGAGTCTGCGGTGCAGAGCTGCAGATAACGAATGTTTTTGTTTGCAGCTTCTAATCAATTAAATATTTATCATAAGTAAGTAAGTATATTCACTTTATTTCTCATTTGCAGACCGCATTCTGAATTACAAACTACATTATACATAAGCATGTACATTCGAACAGAAAAATTTTCAGAGTATTGCATTCAAATAAGAAACGCTCTTGATTCATTCATTCTATGGACTTGTACAGAACCCCTTCAAAAAACTACTCTGGGGCGCTCCCAGCCAAGCCACGGGTAAAGAAATAGACTTTCAAGGGTGATCATTGGTTAGTAGTATCTTCCATAGCAATGGTATCTAATCCTCCAGGCATCAGCCGATGACGCTTCGAAGCCAAGTCAAAATCAAGTCGATCGATTGATACAGTTAGGAGCACCTCTGAGTAGATCTTGAAGAGGCACTATGTAAATTCTCGGAATGAATTAATTGTCCACTTCTATCATAGTCTTATTTACAGTTGTTTGTGTTCTTGACTTGGTGATATGACATGTTTTTATTATTAGTATGTCAGAGTTACTGTTCAGAAGTACTTGGTGTTGTAGTACTTTTCTGGCAATTTACATCAACTACTCGGCAATATTTTAAATTCTTTACAATTCTTGGTACGTTTGTGTTTTTCTGCATGGTGACATATAAATATCAAAAAAGCAATAAAATTATGTATGATCACACACTATGTTAATAATGTTATGTGTATAAATTACCCAAGTACTTAAATACTTCAAGAATTTAGTACTTTTCACAATATTTCACAGTTCTTGAAGTTGAAGTTCTGCAGTATTCTGGAAAAAATAATAGATTGTACTCGAACCAAATGTGGTTGATTTGGGTAATTTCTGGTATGCGTTAAACACATTTATTGCACAGTTCTGGTCTGCCTCATTCATTCTATGGACTTATATAGTGCCTTTTAAGATTTCTGCTCTATATGCACCTCTAACCAACTCGACTGCAACGAGTACTCTGGTCATACAATGTCTATGAGAAGAACAGAAGACGAGGGAGAAGACTGGCCAGCTGTCCTCGCATGCTGATTAACCCTTTAACGACCAGCATGTACTAGAATGCCTTTAAACATATGTAGCTGGCCGTTAAAGGGTTAAGATACTGCTCTTTTGTCAGCAGTTGCTCAGACAGACATCTGGAAAACAGCAAATCCAACAATAAAACAATTTGCATGTTGGTTGGAATAAATGTTTTACTGAAGATGAGATTTCAATTTATCTTACGTACCATTTTGGTTTTTATGTGTTTACCATTTATGAAATAATTTCAGTGTTTATTTTTGATGTTCTTTTGGTGATGAAAATAATTTCTTTTTTGTTACCTAATTATTTCGTTAAGTGTTAATATGGCGGAAAATATTTATGGTCTGCGTGATTAATTTCTTAATTGTTTTTGGAGTATTTTGTTAAGCCTTAAGTTTCTGAATGTATATTTTTCTGTGTTCGTTGTTTTTTTTTTGCTTTAAAATATGAATTTTTTGAAATATCATAAATATTTCCAAGTAATCCATACAATGTTTTCCAGGTAAAGGTTCCAAATAAAGTATAATAAAGATGTGATTTATGGTATTCTGGGTCATATAATTATTTTCAGTTTTTTCATGCTGTGAGATTATTTTAATGCTTACTGAACTAATGGTTGGACAGAAAGTCAGGTAGCCTAGGCAGCCAATTATGTTGTGTGGAACATCTAAATAAAATTCCACCCAAAGCTGGAAATTGTGAAGTCCTCTATATACTGACCTGCAGTGTGTAACACAAAGGAATAGCCAACTAAATAAATAAAAAATAAATGTGACTAAACAATAATTTTAAAAAAATTGAAATAAATGAACAAAAATTAGCAAGATATAAATTCAGAAATCAAACAATAAATAAAAAACATATAATGAACTGATGAACTTAAAAATAGACAATGAACACAAATAAATACAAATAAATAACCAAAAGGCAGTAGGCATGATAATAATTATTATTGCTGGGTGCTGCAAATTACCTGAGTTACCAAATTACCAACCATGCTAATTGTTGAAATTTAATATGTCTGGATCAGAACATTGGTACAGTTCAATTATAACCTCAAGATGCTGCAAAGCATAGCTTTCAAGCAGTTAAATTACTTGGTTTAAAATGGATAAAGCATATTAAAATTGGAGCAAGCAGTTGTTTTATGTATATATGTATGTGTGTGTGTATTTAATTAACTGACTGATCATTATAACTAATTTGCGGCACTTGCCCATCTCATAATACCTACAACTTATATCTCATATCCATGCATATGATTTGTATTTCTGTGTGAGAGTGCCACGTTAAACATGTTTGTAATAATTACTACAAGTACTAATAATAATATTATTAAGCGTCTATAAGCATATAAAAAAATTATAGTTCATAGGCTATATTTAGCTTTCAGTAGTGCAACGATGGCCGAAATCGAGAGATCATAAATTATCTCATTGGTAACCCCGACCTATCATCATCATCGAGTCATCTGTAGCAGAATCAGAAGATCAATAAATTAACCAATCGATAAATAAAAAACGATAATTTTTTTATTACGATATTTAGATCAAGTGTTCAAAGCAGCCCAAGATAAAATCTCGCACAAAAGCGCATTTCCTACAATGCAGAACAGGTAAATTTTATTTAGAATTGTTTAATTTATTTATTGGCGGCCATTGTAATATTTAAATTATCTCCAATAAAAGTGCGTGCTGGCCAGTGGCCACAGGTCAGCGGATCCAAAAGGCGCTCCTCGATCCACGCAACTAACGGTGAGAGATCGCGGGGTCGTTTGGCGCAGGGCAAGCCTTCGGCTGCTGCTGCCCGTCGTCGCTCGATTGCTTTCAGCCTAGGGCGCGATCGGCCGGTCGGGCGAGCAGGCGCTGGACCAATGAGCCGGTGTGCGGCGGTCATTCCCATTGTTATTGTCCATCTGCTGGTCATTGGCGGTCAGTCAGTGGTCACTCTAATCCATTATAACCGCTCTTCCAATTCACACCATCGCCCCGCCGCGCCAGCTTCCATGAAAGGAAACAATCGCACTGCCCGACCGTCCTTTTAGCGAAATAAGTGATGCTTGGGGTAAAGTATCGTGAGTATTTGGGTGGGCCCAAATTCTTACTGCACCCAATGCGATTTATGGGTAAAGGTGCCTCACTCAGTACTCTTGATTAAAGACATTCTTTTGTGGCATCTGTGTTTTTATTTTTAATATGTGGCATTCATAATACTCGCCATATGTCAGAACTTTACACTTTTGAGATTAGTTTGTTGTGCTAGTCACGCTTGTAATCTTCCGAATAACGTGTTAAATTATTATAAATTATTATAATGACGCAGCTGCAGTTATTAAAAGACTATTCTAAAATCCTCCCTCCTGTACTATTATAGACTACAATAAACTAGGTGAGTTATCTATGATTTGTTGTGGCAGTTTAACTGCATTTTAAAAATTTTAATCGTTATATTCATTCGAATAGTCACGTTAAATACGTGTTTATAACTCGCGTTGGGATTTGGACTTTTTATTTGAATTTTTAACATGTAAAGGTAGGATTTTGCTTGTGACCGTCACTATAACCAATTAACTATTATAAACCAATATGGCCGTTGTCGTGAGCTCGTAATAAGTCTCGCTCATTAACCGAAATCGGCTTCAGCGTCCTTTCAGCACGGTTGCACCGGATTTTCCACACTTTTTCGAGACTTCGGGGGCGTTTAAAACTTTGCGGGTAAATGCGTTCCTGGAATAGGATTCCAGAGTTCAGTTCTGGGAAGCGCGCCAGTCTATGATTCTCGGATGTGACCATCGTGCGTGCAGTCAGTTTGTCAATGACCGCAAGTTTCACAGAATCCGTGAATAATAAGATGAACATCCAGAATTAGAATGCAAGAAGATCGCGACTGCAATTTTGTTACACTTGTTTATAAAGATAGTGATTGAATTGCTGGTGTACGTACAGTACGTGTTTGATGGGTGTGTATGAAATTGCACAGGATTGTTTTTTTTTCATTGTCATAATCATATGGACGTTTGGCTGATAGGACGTTTGGGAGATGCGCGTTTGAAAATGCCTGGGTGTGTTATCTGCGACCCGTTTCAGAAGAGTTGGCACACTTACTCTTGAAATTCATTAGATCTTGGCCTGAGTTGTGTTTTGTGCTGATGCTGCATGCATTTATTATTATTTAAATTTAGTATTATTCAAGAAATTTTATATTGTGCTTCTTTGTAATTATTGCATTTTAAATTATTTCAGTTGTAAGTATTGTAAATTTGTAATGGTGAATAAATTGTTATTAACTATGCTACTGTAATTTCTAATTGTTATTGCATTTATTGTAATTGTTAAAATTTATATAGCAAGGCGCCTCAGAAGTTACTCTTTGATGTTGCTGTTGTTAGTATTTTCTCCTCATCTAGGCAGGGATTGACTGAAAGTAATTAAATTGAGTAACTTGGACAATGTTAGCATTCTGTATAATAATGAAAACAATTAATAAGGGCCATTCCAGATAATTCTGCATTTGAAATCATTGTTGAGATCTCCAAGGGGCCATATTTTCCTTATCAATGATGATATTCATAGACCAATGGTGGTGTTACTTGCATTAGATGATATATGACACTTCGGTGTGAAACTCCGATGCAGTGTCTGCTCTGCATTCGAAAGCGCCTCTGAGTCGAGAGAGCTTGAAGGGGCGCTATTACAAGTGCACATACAAACAAACTTTACGAATCGCATTGCTAAGTATCTCATTGCATCTTAACAACAAAATGCATGAATTAAATCGTGTTGAAAATAATCTGGCAAATGTTTTCCAGGCCTCCACATGGTTGACGATTATTCCACGAAGTGACGTCTGTGCCACCGCGATGCAGGTCAATCGGAAGTACGTCTTCACGGTGGATCAGCTTGAGTTGATCCGGCGACTGCGCAACAGTGGACTCACGAAGGACCAGGTTCTGACGGCCTTCGACTCTTTCGAACGACTCGACAATCAAGCCGGAACATCGCTTAACATTCCCATGACGCTGGTATCAATCAATCATTCAGTCAATCAATCAATCAATTGATTAGTTACATACATTTATTTTGCACTCCTTCAAGGTATATACTCAGAGGCACTCCCAACCCAGGCCTGGTCAAAGAGAAATAAACCTTAAGAATACGATAGAAAGAGCCATCAAAGTCATGGGAAAGCAAAAGCGGAGCCACAGGGCGGTGATATAGCTGTTACTTTGTCCATCTTTCATTCATTCATTGATTAGATTAATTTGTGTAGTGCCTCTTCAAGGAGGCTACTCAGATGTGCCCCAAATAAAACTTAAGATGAGAGAAGAATTTCCGAGAAGGAGTTTTAGAAAGGGAGCATCAATTGGTGGCCATTCCAGATCGAGGGTAGGATCCTACCATGGTGCACCAAGGAGGCACGGTTCTGTCTGGCAGAGGGGCTGAGGGTAGACCTTGTTTGCTCAAACGCAGGGAACGCAAGTGATGAACACTAAGCGTAGGACTTCAGAGCTTGCAACGTTAGGCAGGAGCAAGGCGTAGTAATTTTGTAAGCATACCATAATATCTCATTCAGTCAATCATTTATTGTTAACCAATGTAGACGAGAGATTTGCATTTGAATAGAGTTTCATCATTGGAGTAAACAAGAAGGCCGAGAAGGGATGAGAAACTAAATTAGAGGACCTCATATATACCAAATTGGAATAAGTCTGGAGGATGATTGCATCTCAGTAGATTTCCTTCCATGGATTTACACACCTTGTCCCACAACATTTACACCAGTGGCACAGATTCACACCATGCAGCATTGTTTTTTTGCACCGACGATGTCATAGAGATTTGCACCAATGTACGGTAGTTGTTTACAAGTATTACAAGCACCTTCTTGAGGTTAAATTGTAAGGCACTATATCAATGTCCATATATGCACATACGTTGTATTACACTATTGCATTACATTACTGTCTTCGATGTTTACAGCAGGCACTGCAGGCGCAGGCGTTGCAGCGGTTGGTCCTGACAGTTCCAGCTGCCGTTGGCATGACGACAAACGTGCTTCCGCTGCAAGACAACCAGCTTCAGCAACTGCAACAGCAACTGGCCAAGCAACAATTTTCCCAACAACAATTTTCCCAACAACAGTTGTCTCTAGTTCAGCTGTCCCAGCAGCATGCATCTCAACAGCTATTGTCCCAACATCAACAGCAGCAGCAGCAGCAGCAGCAGCAACAACAACAACAGCAGATACTATTGTCCCAGCAACAGTTGTCTCAGCCGGCACAGCAGAGACAACAGCTGATGCTGTTGCAACAGCAGTTGTTGCAGAAGCTGACGCAGCCAGCGGCTGTACAGACCGTGGTGCCACATCTCGTTCCTCAGAATCTCCAGCAGTTGTCAAACCCACCTCAGCAGCAGCTTCCGCAGTCAAATGATGCGTTGATGCTCAAGTCTTCGTCGGACCTGGGCAACATGACGGACAACAGCAACAACAGCGAAGAAGACAGGGCAACGGAACCGGGAGAGGAGGGAGAAATCGACTCGGACGAACTGAAGGAGTTCATTGGGTAATTTTCTGAATTGTGTTTAGTGTTTACTTCATATGGTCACTACGCCATCCGCAACATCGGCCACACGATCTCACACTGCCTATTTGTTGTTGATGCCTTTGCAAAGGAAGTTTTCGTATGAGAATGTTGTATGCCTTTAAGAAAATGCTTCTGTATTTATGTGTATGCATTTATTTCGCATCTATATCCATTTATTTCCAACAACAAATTGGGCAAAACAGTGTAGGTGTACTTTAACACAATTGACAGTATGGCTACTTGGTACTTATGGCTGAGCATGTTTTTATATGACATGAATTCTTGGGATGAAATTCATCAAGTTTTTTTTCGGGGAGAGTGTGATTGTGAGTTCTTTGCCGAATGTTATGTAATGGATTTCGCTGCAGTAGGTCGAAGTCACGGAGGACATGAATACAAAATAATATGCTGAATCTACTATTTATATTTGAGCGGTAAATGCTTCATTCCCATTTCTGCCTGAACCTGCCTCAGACACTTAAAAAGCTGCTGCTGTTCTGTAACTTCTTTGTTTAATATTAAATGACTTAAATTGTATTACTTTATAAAATTTCGTTTAACAATTTTTTGACATTATTACTTTACATTATGTTTGGTCATTTTTGAGAGTTATTGCATTATCACTTTGACATTAATTTGGTCATTTTCATTTTAGCCAAGGTGAAGTCGCTTGTCTGGATGAGATAAAAGATTTCATTCTCAAGCACAACATCAAACAGCAGCAGATAGCAATACTCGCAGGTCTGTTAATCGCTTATTGACACTGTTGTGGGGTCCGGTGATGTAGTGGTGTCGTCGTTGCCTTGGAGCCGAAAGGTTCGAGGTTCAAATCCACCTCACCGCGTAAGGACCTTGGGCAAGTCCTTCACTCACAATTGCTCTGCGCTTTGGTGTGAAACTCTGATGCAGTGTCCGCTCTGCATTTGGGAGTGCCTCTGAGTAGGCGATGAATGATGATGATAAAATCTTGGCTTGCACCTCATGCATCTGTAAAAAATTAGTATTTATAAAAATAATTATCGTGAATTGTCTTTCAGTTTTGCTTCTGAACAGCTTTCACCTGTATTACACAAAACATCTGCAGAAGATGTTTTCATTCTTGACAAAATTGCCAGAGATTTATTTGTAAGTCGGATAAATTTGTATTAAATTTAGATTCCAAAACATGACTGAAATTGAGAATACTTATACTTGAAATTTGCAACTGAATTATTTGCAATGTAATCAGACTAGCATGTGACTTTTGTAGTCTAGACTGATATGTTTGTAACATGTAATTGATGGTTGCTCCTGTATGATACTTGTTTCTGTTTTTCAATGCGTTAGGTGTCAGTCAGCCGTATGTGAGTCGATATCTGAGAGCCGATTTCAACAGCATGTCGGATCGCAGTTGTCGAGCTATCAAGAAATGGTATCTGGCATACAGGAAGAACCCAGTGGCTATAGGTGCACTTCAAGTCATATGAAATTTATTGCTCCCAAATAATTACACATGTTATACATTACATGATAATATTAAATGTATTTTTGAGTGTACAAAGAGGAGAAAGTGTGTAAAGTTTATTAGGTTTACTTTGATTACTGCATGTTTCATTAAATAATCAGATTATTAGATTATTAGTCAATCAGATTATTATCTGATTGACTAATCTGAATCTTTCAGTTCTCTGTAAAAGTGAATTGTCATTATCACTGGACAATTTGTTACTTAGGCCTAATTTAGAGGTACATGACTTTGTGACCCTTCAGGACTTCTTTTTGTTGCCTAAATAACAACGTTTGATCGCTGTAAACTGCTGCACAACGGGGAACCATAGAGCGCATTGAATTGACAATTTTTTAAAAATTTGCTTTTGCTGTTATCATTGGTTCTCTAATTAAATTTTTTTTACCCGAAACCCCTCAGGATTTAAAATAGTATAATATAGATCTTACTTTTTTAAAGACATCTGCAGCATCACAATTAAATGCAGTTTAAAAATTTCATATAGATACAGCCTTTTACTAATCAATTTATAACTCTCTGTTTCATAGTTCATGTTTTTTCTATCTCAGGTCCAGCGGCGAATTCCGCTCTGTTGATGAACAGTCCAAGCGGTTCACCGACGCTAAAGAAACTCATATCGCAAGCTTCCATCGACCTCACCACCTTCGTCTCCAGTCCTCCTCCACCACCACCTGCGTCATCAGTCGCCAGCGGAGGAGTGGGAGGAGGTGAACTGGATTTCCTCAGCTGTCCACGTCGCGAGCGTTTCGTCTTCCGACCGAACCATCTCCAGATCCTCGAGAGTTTCTTCGTTGAAGACAACTATCCGCATTACGACAGACGAGACGACATTGCGAAAGCATGCAACGAATCAACGCGCGAATTGGGTGATTGATTCGTATTTTTATTGCCATTGTTTTCATTGTTATTGTGAATAATAATTTTTATTGCCATTGTTTTCATTGTTATTGTTACTTTTTTGCCCCGAGGTATTTAGGATCCCTCAGGGACTCTATTACTAACTACTTGTTTAAAAACCAGTCCAGAATGGCCCTAATCGTCGATTTCTTGGCTGGCGAAAGTGCCCCTAAACGCTACTGTGTTATTGTTACTGTTATTATTCCCATTATTGTTATTTGTTTACCTGAGGTATCAATGATCCAAATGTTGGGGTTTAGAAAAAATTGCTGTTAATAGCGCGATATTCGTCTGAAAGGTCAGGCCTTGTTTTCAAGGTTTGTAGCCTTGTTTTGAAGGTGCCTTTGAATGTGATATTGTATCTGACAATTTATTAAGCGCTTCTCGCAGCAAAAGCCTTTCAGAAGCGCTCCCAGTGCGTGCAACTCTGAAGGAAAAGGCAGATATAGCGAAAGGATGCAACGAATCAAGATGGGAATTGGGTAACTGATAAATTATTGCTGTCGATCCTCTTTCTTTGAGATTGTTATTGTGCAGGGACTTTGATTTAAATCCTTCATTCACAATTGGTCAGCGCCATCTATTGATGCTTTGTAATTAGACAATGCTGCTTAATAAGTTATAATTTATTATTAGAATTTATTATTAGAATGGATTTTATTTTGCGTTTTCTTGCAGTCGGTCGTGAGTTGACTGAGAAGGAGAAAGTGACGGTTCAGATCGTGTCCAACTGGTTTGCCAACAAAAGAAAAGATCTTAAGAAACTCTACAAAGAAGGTTTTATTCATGTTTAAAAAGTCTGTTTATCTGTTAGGTAGCCTTGAGTACGAAGCGGCTCTCTGGGTATTGACATCACTGCAGCTTCATTTTGTCTTGTATTGTATTTGAGCATCTAAAAAGCGCATCTAGTAGGGTGAATCATTAAGGAGCGCTTCCAAGATCTTGGGAAATAAAACAGGTTTTGAGAAGAAAAGGAGTTCAGAAGAGGCTGCCGGACAGAATTGTACAGCAACAGAAGGAGAAAGCGCATTACAAAGCGAACGACCAATTGAGTCAAATGACTGAGCCGTAATAGCAGTTCTAGAGCGAGGAAAGAAGAGTTAAAGTCAAGTCTGTTGGATGCACGTATTTGCGGCTCTACACCAAAGCCAGTATCAAGGTGATTTTGAAACATTCATTATTCAGTTTACTACATCATTTCAAAGGTCTTGCTTGCATCAAGCTTCAAGGTGGCACAAAAATTATTGCTCTAGCTTTATTCTAACCCTGATGTAAAGCAAAAGGTGATCCAAATAAATTAATTAATTAACTTATATAAAACAAAATAATGGGTGCATCAAAGCAGTAAAATATCGTCAAAACTCATTTCTTAACAAAGTAAAAGAAAAGATTATTTTGAGCTAGATATTTTTATATTAAATTCTGTAAAGGATACCAACAGAAATTGGTATTATGTCGGAAACTGCACATCAGAGTAACTTAAATTATTATTTTACTTATTGATATCTTTTACAGAATTTAATATAGAAATATCTTGTTCAAAATAGTCTTTTCTTTTACTTTAAATTAAGAATGATCTTCGAAGATATTTTTGCTGCTTTGACGTGCAGTTTCCGACATAAGACCAATTTCTGATATAAGACCAATTTCTGATATAAGACCAATTTCTGATATAACACCAATTTCCGACATAACGCCAATTTCCGACATAACACGAATTTCTGATATAACACCGATTTCTGTCGTGTCTGCCACATTTTCCAGAAGGTCTCGACGCTAGTCAGTTTGCGTTACGTTCACGTGGTCGTCCAGCGCACAGCTACCTCGACTCGTCCTCTTCATCTTCAACTCTGCTTCAGTCGATCTTCGATCATCAGAATCCACACGCAGCAGCTGCTGCAGCCGCTCATCATCTGCTCCAGTTGAACGGCTCCTCCTCATCGCACGTTGATCAGTCAAGCGGAGAAAGGACGCCATCAGAATCCGTAGGAGGAGCAGTGCCACCGTCGAGAAACACTGAGATGGACGAAGCGGCAGAGTTGCAGTTTTCCGTAGAACTGGCCGCCGTCAATCAGGCGATCATGTCGCTGACCGGACAGAAACCGATCGATATCAAGATGGAGAAGCCGGACATCTGCGAGTATCTCGTCGCTGGAGCGCGACAGTCGCGGTTGAACGCTGCCGGGTCCGCGTGTGTTGCGGCGGACACGTCATGATCGCAGGACATTCCACGTCGTCGTCGTCATTGTGTTCGAGGTCGTTGTGGACGAGGTCGTCGTGTGGACTTCGGAGACTGGAAAGGATTGTGTGGCATATATTATGGTGTTCATCGTGGTGGTACGTCAGTGGCGGGGTTGGTGTTCTTGTGGAGACTGGAAAGGATTGTGTGGCCCATGTGGTGGTGTTCATCGTAGTGGTATACATGTGAGTGGCGGGGTTGGTGTTCTTGAGGAAACTGGTGACGATATGTCGTGATGAGGCGTCTGAATCTCGGGGTATGTGTTTTCGTTCTCTCTACGAAATCCCAGGCTGGTTAGGCTTGTGCGGCCGATTCTGTGAATAATGTGGTTTGTGAAACTTGTGACACCAGCGACCGTCATATAGCGGGGTGTGTGTCAACACCGGGGGAGGGAGGGGCGTGTTTGTCCTCCCGATCGACGGAAAAATCTGAAACTGCTGAGGCACTTCTTGTGGCCGTACGTACTTCCTCGACAGACGGGTACACGATTTCTCGTCGCGATGACGAAATCGCAAACTGCTGAGTCATTCTAGCTTCCAAGGCACGTGCTGCCGATATCCTCCACCTCAGCGTTGCTCGTTTTTCGGTGTTTGTTGTGTCTTTGTGTAAATCAGTATTGGAGAGGAAGTGTACTTTCACCGCGGCTTTCGACAATTTTCGCTGTTGGAAGATGTTCCTAAGCTGTGGCATGCGGCCCAGAACAGTCTCAAGTGGTGGAGAGAGATTGTGTAGAAGGCAACGGGCACCTACGGGGGGGCATTGAACCCACGGTTGTTTATGATGATGAGAAGAAATGGTATCTTCATTGGAGTTTTGTGTATTTGGCTTCATTTCAAGAGGCAATGCCACTTGTGTGTGCGATGAGATAAACATGACAGATTTGCGATTGCTCGTAGCTAAGTGTTGGGAAAGTGTTAAGACGAGGTATTTGTGTTTAAGACGAAGTATTTGTGTTCAAATCGTAGTAAATACAGATTGAATATTATTAGTATTGTTAAGCATAGATGACGTGCTTTGCCAAGGAATTGGGTTATTCTGCTGTACGTTGGTAATTATTTGAACTTGGCGTGGATTGGGTGAGGGTATTTATGTTTTTCTTAGAGTTACGAATTCTGTTTGTTCTTTTTCGATATTTTGTGGTTACTGTCCTGTACACAACTGATTTAGGCTTTTGCCAGAAATTTTTTCTTGTTTTGTGCATTTTTGCTCGACCAATTTTTTGTGTGGAGCCGAGTGTAAAGCTGTTGCAACATTTCGGCTTTTTGTCCATCTGTAATAAATGAGTTTATGGAAATATTTATGAAATTATGTCATTCCACGTAAAGGTTGATTTACTCGCTATGGGTATGAAAGCTGGAAACTCGTCTTTGTAATATTGTAATTTGAGTATTTATTATGCATAATTTTGTTGTTTAAAGACATTTTATGTGTGTGTGTGTGTGTGTGTAGGTGCATTGAGCTTACGTGGGTCATGCCATGACATCGTTTCCTGCCCTCTAATTGGCAGAAATGAGCCAGGCCATCTTTGTGCATAGACTTTGATGATTGGCTGAAGTTTTGGCATTTACGGAAGGGTTGAATTTATGCATTTCCGTTTCAACTGCTGCTGTTAATGTGTCTTGGTGAGGGGCTGTCCATATTTACGTAAGCAGGGAGGGATTTCTAATTTTGATGTCCTCATAAGCCTATTTATAACTCTGTTTTTATCCTATAGTCATCCAATGGCATTTGATTACAATATAAGTGAATTATGTTCAGATCTAAACAGTAAACCATGAACGTTGACAAATTTCAGCTAGCAAATTATGATGTTTAACAGAAATAAATAGTAACCTACAGTAAAATAAATGTTTCATAGATGAATTTGGCGAATTTACTTTTGTAAGCGATGGTAGATAGATTTGATTATATTTACGTATGCATCGGCGGGTCCCCAAAATGTATGTGTACGAGTTCCAAGAAATTGGGTGAAGTGGGGTTGAAAATACAAAATTTTAGCGTGCGTAATATATAGATGTGCTCAAAACAATGATGGCCGCCTGGAAGTTTCCTGTTGCGATAATCGCAGATTCTTCCAATGTTGAAATGCAACGTATGCTGAAAATTGTTTCTTCCGTCAAAAAATGACTCAATTTGTACTGCACCAGAGACAGGGCTGCGCGATAGTCGCCTTATAACTAGACACTGTTACGGTGTTGCTTGTTTCAATGGCCGAAGTTATTTTGGTATCCGCGTCCAAGATTGCGTTTTGGTAGAATTGGTGACATTGTGTTGCAGCAGTTTGCAATTATTATTCTGAGTCAATCTCCTTTCTGCCAGCCAACTATCGCCCACATCTCAGAAAAATAGGTTTCATGTTATGTTAATAGATGAATGTTTCAGTATGACTTTGAAGAAAACTGGTGGCGCCCTCTGAGGGAGGGAGAAGCAGAGGGCGCCAGAGGAAAACTTGGATGGACAACATAAGAGAAGATCTGAAAGAAAGGAACATGGATATGAGGAATGCCATGGATATCATCAAGGACAGAACAGGGTGGAGACGCCATGTAAAGGCCTCATCGTCGGCGCGGCCGGCCGGAGGAGAGCAATGATGATGATGGTGGTAATAGTAATAATAGTGTGGATGAATAAGAAATAATGAATGGCGATCACGTCTAGCCACGACCGCATTAAGGTGCTGTGATTACCCCCTAACGAATAAACACTTAGAGCTGCATGCTCCTCAGAGTTGTAGGCCCGGGAGCTGCAGCACCCTTAGCACCCACCTTAATGCGGACCTGCTTCCAAATTTTGACATCTTTGCAGTTCAGTGCTGATGCTTTCCATAGCAGTGTTGATAATATTTAGCTGATACAGATGATTTTACGGTTTCTCATTTTGTTTAACTGCTGAGGAGTTGCTTGCATGCACCATGGTAAAATGATGATGAAAATGACATGTCCCTTGGGGTCGATGTGAGTTTGTAAGGGAGGGGGGTGGGGCGGTTATTATCGGGTGTTTCTTGGAGTTGTTGGACATTGTTGCCACTGTCAGATTTGTTCCTGGCTAAACTCTGTCCGGATGAAAAACATACCTCAACTCGATGCTGAATCATGTGCCTGATTTTAAGCCATATCTCTCTGTCAGTTGTCGTATTGCAAGTCGAAAATATTTCTATTTTGTGTTTGAAATGGATGCAAAGGTTAAGACACTTCTTCGGGACGCTGTTTTACTGTCATCATATTTGGGAGAAAAGTTTTATTTTTATTTTTTAAAATTTTTATTATAATTTTTTTTATATTATTATTATTATTATTATTATTATTATTATTGCTTAGTACTACTGCTTTTGTTGTTGTCATTATTTTGTTATTATTGCTATTATCATTATTATTATCATAATTGTTTTAGTATTATTTCAAAATTATTGTTCTCACTTGCGTACTTATTTAGTCCTTCCCACGCAGGACTACACACTGGACAATGCGTTTATTGTTGTATAATAATAATATTATTAAGCGTCACGCCAATGTTTAAGATTTCTTCAATGTTTCTTAGCGAAACTAACCATGAGTTGTTCGTGCTTTAATCAGATGTTGGATTTGCTTAGTAAATGGAGGATCATCAAGTGCCTCATTAAATCTATTATAGGTAAATGAGGTCAGATAGTTCAGTGAAGTATTATTTGCTAATTATATAGTCTAATAATAAATGTGTGCAACCTGGTAGCTTATCGGTAACGTGTTTGCTCATGGAGCGGGCGGTTGCGGGTTTCACTCCAGGAAACGACCTTAGGCAAGTTGTTTACGCACACGTGCCTCTGTCACCAAGCAGTATAATTTGGTACCGGCGTAAGCTGGGAAGTAAATGGCAAGTCCTGCGATACACTGGCCCCGTGTCCAGGATTTGGGGATTCATCCATTGCCGGCTCAAGGGCCAAGAAAAGTAGATGAGCGCCTCACCAATGGGCCTTTGGCCCTAGGATGACTTTGCTTAATAATAAAGGTATTTGTTTATGATTTGTATATGCATTGTGGGTAGATATTAGCATGCTGCAATAGTTGCCTGAGTCTACTCATAAGAATCTGTATTTTCCATTGACGAAGAAAAGAAACACTTGTCTAGAGAGGGCCACAATTGTCATGACGGCCTCATTATGTATTCCTCTCTTGATGCTTTTCAGGTGATTTTCCTATTCATAATGCGTAATATGCATATAGTTTCTTATTAATATTAATATGTGTATCTTATTAATATTAGTGTATGTGTCTGATTAATATTAAATTGTATCCGTTTAAACTGTGTATCTGATTAATATTAATGGTTGAATCCTATTAATATTAATGCGTGTGCATGATTAATATTAATGCGTGTGCATGATTAATATTAATATATTCCCTGATTAATATTAATGGATGAATTTGATTAATATTAATGTGTGTACCTGATTAATATTGATATATTTCCCTGATTAATATTAATGTGTGTGTGTATGTCTTACGACATGACTGATTGTCTCTGTGCTTGTTTTCTGTTCACTGCAGCATTATCTCTATTTTAATTAGAGCTAGAATGTTGCTTTAGTGAATTAATGGCTGGCATGTTATGCTGGATGCTTGTCTTATTTATTTATCTTTTGCTTGATTCGTGGGAATTAGATGTTTCCGGTTAGGTTTCCCACTTCTGAAAAATGTTTTCTTATGGTCCCAACTTGTCATCCGCAGAACTCCTGTTGTCTGCTTGAAGGACTGTTATTTATAAAACCGTGCCTCATCATGAAAACGCATCAGAACTGGTCCCAACCTGACAACATTAGTCTGTTAGAATTCCGATTGAATAGAAAGGTTTCCAACCACTTCTTTATTCATAGTAATTGATTGAAGTGATGATCAAGATTGGGTCTGGTGTTCATATTGATGGTCGTATTAAGCATTTAGGAAAAATTTGGGCAAAGGATTGAGCCCCACTTTTTGTGCATATTAGGTTTGTAAGTAAATTTGTGTGCATGCATGCACTACATGTGTGTGTCTACTGTCTAGTGCTTGTGAAGTTACTTGGCAATTATTGTGCAATTATGAGATAACGTGAATCAATAATATAATACGTGAGGAATTGTGTTGACATCCAGCTTTCTCGCTTGGCTGAGCTGTTTGGGCTTGTTGATTTGGGCTTCTTTATTGGGCGCGTTTTATTGGGTTTTTTATGGCCGTGTTTTCAGCAATCTTCTTCGAAATGGTCTAATTTCTGCGGTTCTGTCTGATGACTTGTTGTTGAAGCAATGTCCAGTTGGTTGGATGACTGCATCACAAATGCTTATTCATCTGCGGATGCTGATCTTGTTGTTTACCATCATTGTAAGCATTGAGCACTTGTGTGATGCAGTGTCCGATTGAGTTAGAGCTGTCGCCTTTTGGTGTGGTGAGTGTGGGTTTGATCTTCTTATCCCCTTGAAACAATTACTGTTTAGGAACCTTGAGCATGTCCTTTACTTGCAAATGATCAGTATCATTTGTTTGTTTAGGATATTTTATATAGCACTCTATGAGGTAAGCTATTGAGAGGCGCTTCCGACCTGATGACGGCTAAATAGGACAGTTTTAAGATTCTTAAGGGGTGGAATGGATTGGCCTTTGGTTAAATGATTGATGCACTGGTGTCAATAGAAAGTGGCTAATAATAAACGCATAATAATAATAATAATAATGATAATAACAAAATAATAGTAATGATAATAAATAATAATGATAGTGATAAGATTATATATTATTATTATTATTATAGTGATAATAATAATGATAATAAATGATAATATAATAATAATAGTAGTAATAATAATGATAATAAATAATAGTAATAATGATAATGATTATAATAAATAATAATAATGATAATAAATAATAATAATTATAATAATAGTAGTAAAAACAATAATGATTGGAAGATGAGGAGCAGTCCCTTGAGCTGCTAGCCCTAAGGCAGCCATGGGTATGAAGTGTTAGCAACTTCATTTTCTTTGTCTTCGCATATGAGGATAATTATTGGCCAGTCCTCTCCTTCACCGTCTCATCTTCTCACTGACAGTGTACTCATTATAACTGCGTTGACTGGGGGGTGTGCTGGTGGAGCAGAAACCTCTTAACAATAATTTGGAAATAGTAATAATTGTAATAGTAAGTTACAGTGATGATAATATTAATATATTTATTGGAATCGACATCAGGAGTATATCAATCATGGCCAATGTAAGTGCTAGCTTATCTTTATGTTAGATTGCCAGCAGGAACCCCCTGGTGATAGTTCCATGCTTGTGGTGGATACACCACTAGAGAGTGGAGCACTGTTGGTGTGGAATATATGGGACGGGGATTATGTCGGGTGCATTCCACGATTCTCTTCCTCTTCGGTCCCTGTCCAATCCCTGTGGGTCATCTAAAATTTACAATTTCTGGCAGCACCGAGTTACCCCGATGGAACAGTTGTCTCATTGTTGTCTCTGGTTGCCTCATTGTTGTCGTTGTCCAAATGGTTTGTGGCTGAAGCATTGAAGATACTGATAATCTTTCTCTTTCCGATCTATCGCGTTTTGATGAGTGCTGTCCTCTCGTGTCCGGTTCATTGTTGTTTCTGATTGCGATTCCATCCGCAGGGAATCATCATTCGACTGATGTTGTGGTGATTACGATGACACTGTGGAAGTCATTTGATTGACTATAGAAGTCATTTGATTAGATTAGTCATAGAAGTCATTTTAATTAGATTACTTACAGAAGTCTTTTAATTAGATTAGTCATAGAAGTCATTTTAACTAGATTACTTACAGAAGTCATTTAATTTTAGATTAACTGTAGATGTCATTTAATTAGATTAACTATAGATGTCATTTAATTAGATTAACTGTAGTTGTCATTTAATGAGATTAACTACAGAAGTCATTTGATTTTAGATTAACTGTAGATGTCATTTAATTAGATTAACTATAGATGTCATTTAATTAGATTAACTGTAGTTGTCATTTAATGAGATTAACTACAGAAGTCATTTGATTAGATTAACTACTATAAATGTCATTGGATCAGATTAGATGAACTGTAGATGTCATTGGATTAGACCATCTACAGAAGTCATTTGATTAGATTAGCTTTAGAGGTCATTTAGTTTAGATATTCTACAGATGTCTTTAGATGACATTAATAGTTTTTGCATGGTGAAATGAAGCCACGACACATTTTGATACGGATTCATTTTATTCATGTTGGATTCTGCATTGAACCTTTGAGGATATCTGACCAAAATACAATTTATACACCTGCAAGTTTTTATAATTTGTTGGAGACTGGGTTAGAGAATTGAGATTCATGGTGGATAAAGTGGTGTCTAATTTTATTATGCACCATATTTAAGCACCTGTTTTGTACTCTATATTTTGCCGTGAATTTCAGATGATAGGAAATCCAATTTAATAGCTGTGCTAAATGTTTGCAATGTTTGAATTACTGTCTTCTGCTAAAAGCAACATCTTCTGTATGTTACATCAACCACATTCCTGTGGCTAGGTCACACAAAACATTTTGTGGTCATTTCCATTTGTATTTGTGCTAAATATTGGCATTTCCTAATATTTTACCACTTCTCCATGTTACTGGTATGGCGCATTTTTGATTATTTCTTGTATTTTTTGTGCTAACAAATAGGTGTTGTTCCAACTGGGTTCCTAGTCACTATTCTTAATAGTGCTCATTACTTATTATTTATTTATTATTATTAATCAGTATTTATTATATTTACTTATGCTGTTGCCACATTCATGTTTGTTGTTTTTAGTTTGAAACTATTTGTAATCTTTACATGACTATTTGATTACTTGCAGTTAAACATTATTATTACTTTGTACAGCTATTAATCATGATTTTTATAATTATTATTATTATTGCTAGTGCGTTTAAATTTAGTTTTTGTTTTATTTTGATACCCAGGTAATGTTATTCCTGAATGACTTACATAAAATAATTTATAAAATAAACTAATTTATAATGTAATTTATTAATAAAATAATATTGTTACATTTGTGTATTTAAGAAAATTATGATTGGTATAAATTATATTGACAGACTGCATTTAGAGTTATTTAAATCGTTTCCTGAAAATATTCTGTTCTTTCTGCTTGTTTTGGTTGCATTGGGCAAACTTCTGTCTAAGAAGCTAAGTGTTTCTTGGTTAAATTTTTCTCGTGATTTGTTGTTGAGCAGATGGTGTGTAGATCCTCTTGATATATCTTTTACGAAATTATTGCATATGGTCGGTTGAATGAAATAATCTTTTGCGACATTATGCATTTTTTTGTGGCGTTTAAATAAATACTCTGTAGTTCAATAATGTTATGCAATTTTCCAACAGTATTTCTAAAGGTATATGATGGAAGTACCAACTTTAGTATTGAATTTGGGCCAAAATGTCAAAGTATCATTTGAAGTAGTGAACTTTTGTGTCATGTCAAAGTACCAGTTTTATTCATGGACATGTGTGTCTCATGTCAGAGTACCTGTTGTAGCCGTGGACATCGGTGTCATGTCAAAGTACCAGGTTTTAAGTGTTGAACTTTTGTGTCTCGGCAGAGTATCGTTTCAAGTAGTGGGCATGAGTGTCATTTCAAAGTACCAGTGTTAGTGGTGAACTCCATTTTGTATTCCAAGAAAAAGTTGAAACGGTAGATTGGCAACGCATGTGTTTCAGTTTTTTATCTGCATTTGCAGTGCGCGTGCATCTTGAATGGCAGTGTGATGTGAAATGGGATTCTGAAAATTCCATCAGGTGCAGCTCATGAAGTGAGGCAGGCAACAATAGTTAATTATACCTGCTTGATTGAGATCGAGTGATGTAAGCCTTTATATCACTTCAATGTTCAAACGAGAGGTAGAGCTCTGGGAGACTTTTTGCAGTCTTGACAGGTCGACCTACACAAGTATTGAATTTGAGTCAATCAAGATGGATAGTTGATTGATAATTGATTGTTGGATAGTTGATTGATAATCGATTGTTCAATGAAACACATGTTTTGTGATGTCAGCAGTCAGCGTTGTCACATAGATGCACATTCCGTGCTGGATACATAAGCAGTTTCTTACGATAATTCCAATTTTTGTCATCTATTTGATGTTGATTTCTCGAGTTTTCACCACACTTAGCAAGATTGTATATTGAAAGCTCTCTATATAAATTACCACATAATATATACACACAAATAATATATACACACACAATTGTGTATAATATAAAAATATGTATATTTTATTTTACACCGACATGACCAGAGTTGCTTTGTAGTTGTAGCAAGTATGCATGAGAAGTAGTATTAGCAGCTTAGAATAATAATGTGGTTTATTAGCAGAGATGTTGTGTCAGGTCTGTTTGGTTTTAAATCGTCAGATGGTATCATTAATAGATAATGTAATGTTATTGTTTTAGCCAGATGTTTACTCTTTAAGGTAATGTTATTAGCAATATAGATAGGGCCTACTCTGAACTTGGATGCACTGCAGTGGATATGAATATATTATTACTAGTAGTATTATATTATTATTATTATTATTATTATTATTTTATTATTATTATTGTTATTATTATTATTATTGCTGTGGAATAAATGTGATGATTTTACAACTCTGTGTGACCTTACAATTCACAGTTTATCATGTTTCCATTTGCTGGTTTTGAGTTGCGTTCTTGTCAGACTTTTATGTAAGGTATTTTAAAATTTCAATCGTGGGCATAATGCGGACTTTGCTTGCCAGAATCTTCAAATAAAGTTGGCACCACAGTTGCAGAACTGCCCAAATTGACCCAAGTCCCTGTCGTGATAGAATAATTAACGTTTTGTTTGTGTTAGTCTTGTGTTAATAAATTCAAGTAATAAATTAATAACGATGATAATACATTATTTTAATTTTCCGCTATGTCGGACTGATTGACGGATTGTTGATTGATTGACTGATTGGTTGATTCATTGACGGATTTTTGATTGATTGATTGATTGACGGATTGATTGATTGATAGGCGGATTTTTGATGGATTGATTGATTGACGGATTTTTGGTTGATTGGTTGATTGATTGACGAATTTTTTGATTGATTGATTGACGGATAGTTGGTTGATTGACGGACTGGTTGGTTTGTTTGTTGACTGACTGATGATGCATTCCCATCTACGTGGTACCCACCCACGAGACCTCTCTATATGACCTTATAGACACCATTCTCATTGAATGTTAGCGGACGTAATGTCAGATCTGCAGGTCTAGACCTACAGGCCGTCCATAAAGTACGTCACGCTATTTTTGACCCCCTCTGTCACAAACTGTCACAAATCTCTGCCCCCCCCCCCTACCGTACGTCACACTTTCGAAAAATTTTAAACGTTAACACCGACGGGCTATATACATTATTAGGGCCTACAACAAGGCTTCGCAGAAGCATTACCAGCGCTCCTAGCGAGAGGAATCGTGAACAGCGCATTAAGGGATACGCATTTCATGCTATTTTGACATAAAACTAATTCAAATGTTTCACAAAATGTGTGAATTTTAAAAAAATCTATTAAATTCTACAAAAAATATATAAAAAAGAATTAGCAATAAATAAATAAATGTGTGACGTCACACATGGCCTGACCTCTCTGTCACAAACTGTCACACTTTCCCCAAGCCCCCCTCTCGAGCGTGACATACTTTATGGACGGCCCCACAAGGTTTTCGTTCCCTTCTATGATCATCCGCAATATAGGCCTCGAGGGACCATAGTCGCCATAATATAGGCCTAATATTAGAATGTATCGTTTGGCTAATTTGAAATTACTGCCCATCACCAAAGATCGGTCTTCCTTAATTAAGAGCGTCGTTAAAATAATTTACGACGTAGGCCTAGGGCCTATGACCTAGTCAGAATGGGTGCCCTGCGCGATAGTTCATGTTTTCACGTAAACATCAAAGTATCTGCCATGGCCGGTGTGTAGGCTACTAAGGGACATTGCGACACGTTTTAAAAGCTTGCTCGTAGATCTCACTGCTAATAATTATGTTGTAGGCTATTCTGGACATTAGGGCCTCGGTCCAGTTGCGAACGGTTTCTTTTCTGGTTCTTCTCTATGGGTCTCCGGGGATCTTTAAAAACCCTCGCGCTTCGTTTCATGGCTTATTTTACACCGACCGTTGCCTAAGTCCAGCCGATGCCAAAATGGCGGACCGAATCGCATAAATGCGCAGTAAATAAGACCCGATTCTAGTACGTCGACGGCTAATTCCTTGTTCGAGCGTCTGTAAAGGCGCATCATCGATGCGATTGACCGATTCCTTCGAAGCATGCATAGCAGGGAACCAGCGTGGCGTCGTTTGCGCAGACGCGATGCTACCGTAGTCCGCCATGATAATATACATATCGTGCTGTTATCGCTTTATAAATCCGAGTTATTGATCTATCTGCGATCGATGGGAAGATTCTTTCCGCGCTAATCTGCGGCCCGTATTTCCGAGGGTCTGTCTGATCGGAACTCGGAGAATTTCTCCCGCAGTTAGCTCATCTTTTCTCTGTCGATATGCAGATCGCGATGACCGCAATGTGATGTCACGCGCGGTCTCTATCTAACACTTAATCTGCGCTCGTTAAACGGTCGAAGAATTAGCGCTATATAAGTGGTAGAATTATATTATTCCGTGGAGGTTGAGACTTGGGTTTCCACATCTAAATCAGTCGGCCAACTCCGCTTCGATGCTTAAATCGGCACTCCTTGAACGTCATTAAACCGGAAACCGATCATTCTGCATGCTTCTCTGCGGCCATACACAAACACGACGAGCCCCCCCCCCCCGATGCATCGCCTAATATTCCAACTTTCCGATGCCCGCGAGCGTGCGTGGCAAATCCATAACGTTTGAAATCATTTCGAAATGTCTGCTTCTGTCCACACTGACCGACCGTTACGACCATTCGTTCACATTTTATACGTTTTCTGATTTAATATACACCCTGCATATTAAATCAGAAAACGTATAAAATCTGAGCACGTGGGGGTGGCTCAGATAACCGCCAAGCTCTCTGGCGTGACAGTATGGTCATAAATTAGACGCGTGCGTATTTTGGTCACACCCGCATTTTACTCGATAATTTTGGCCCGTTCGGACTACTAATGAGAGCTTGGATTTATTTCTCTGTGTCCGGTGTCTCTCGGTGCTTTTCCCACCCCACATCTTTAAGGCCCAGCCGCAGTGTGAGCATTTGGGGGTGGTGGGGTGGGGGAACTGGGGGTTGGACTATATAATCCATATGGAATAGACTTCACTATATTATGGGGCTCTAAGAAAGACTGGAGGGTTGAAACCGCCAGGCCCCGGCAATTCTCACCAAGCACCCAAGCAATTCTCACCATGCCCAGCCATAATATTATACATACGCAAAGAAAATCGTATTTTCTACCCCATCCTCTGTTGCAACTCGTAGGATTCGTTTATAATGCCACTACAATTATGTCTTGCCTGAACAATAGGATAGACGATGACAGTACTATTATTTCGTAATATTTGTTGTAAAATGTAAACTAACCAGATCTAAACTGACGCGTTCCCAGGGCTGTTTTAAAGGAATTTTTAGAACTGCAAAACTCCTTTCCTTTCCAATTCTCCATTGTAAATTACAATCGGATGACAATAACCTTTTTGCTAGTTTTAACTGTACAGAAGTGCTTCTACAGCTGCACTATATTATCTTGAGCCTAAATTGAAGTGCTGTTGCCTACATAGCATAGACTGGCCAATTTATTTCTCTCCTGCTCCTCGTTCTCTTTTTATTCTGACAACCGGACTCAGGTATTCACATGACAGATATATAGGGAACCTCTCTGGCACGACACATAGTTCACGAATAAAATCAAGACGCCCATCACGTCCTACTGCTCATTAATTTTTTACCGTCGCCATCTCTGGCCCATCTGTCGAACGAAAGGTTGAGTCAACCTCTTGGAGGGTATATCTGGAAACGATCCCGTGTCCATCTATACACTGTTCGTGCCAGAGTGTTGCCATTGCCCTGAAGTTTTAAACCCCTTCCCCTCTTGCAAGCACGTTATTCGACATGGATGAAATGAGACCAGGAGGATGCCGTCATATAGATCGATCGTTCGCACAGAGACGCCGCTAGATGGAAGTATATATCGCCGACCGAAAGTCTATCGGCCTGGTCCTTTACAGTGGAGGAGGCATCCCTCTCTCTCCCTCTCTCTCGTTCAACGCTTCGGTCGACAATCGAAAGTCGACGAGTCGGTTCGGTTCGGTCGAGCTACGGCTGTAGATCATTCTCGTCGGAGACGGGGAAGTAGTCATCGGACCATCTCGACCGGGCTTGCCAGATTTCGGAAATGCTTTGTCGCGAGCTTAGGTCAAAAAGTAGCCCAAAAGTGACGTCAATTGACAAGTTTGTTCCATTGCTTGCATTCAAAACGTAGGCCTACTTTATTGGTTTCATTGGTTCTGACACGACGTAAAATATTCGGATGACAAACTGCCTGGTTCTTACCAAAGACTAGTCCGTATGCCATAGAGCATTGATTTTTAAATATTAGCTGGTAAAGGTAATTTATCTACTAACCCAATTCACAATGTTGCTGTGGAGACCCCGGGACAGATAAAAAAGGAGCCAAAAATATCGCAAGGACGAAGTTTTCATTCGCGAGCACATTGAAAAGTAGCCCAACTCGCGCTTTTCGCGACGACCTGGCAACCCTGAATTCTCGACCACAGTCGTTCGTCGTCTTGTCAACAGAGGGCGCGACTGAAGAGAGGCAGCCGAAGAGGGAAGTAGGGAAAGTGGGAGAAGGAGGGAAGGGAACGGGAGGAGGAATGGATGGAAACTGGGAGAGGCTCCGCTCCGCTTTCTGGTTCAGTCTACATTTATTCTGCATTAGACGAACAACGAAGACAAAAATATAGAGATGCAGGAAAAACTCGGAAGAAAGGAACCTATATTTCAATAGGAGACCTCTTGTATCTAGATGTCAGTCTTGCTTAGGCAATGGCATGCGCTGTGGTCTGGTGGTTATTGTGCGGGAATGCCAGCGGAGAGTTTGGGGTTCAAATCCCCCCACTCCCCCGCTAGGGTAGAAATTTGTGTCGCGATTAATTTTATGCAACCCATAGTCAACTCGGCTATAGTGAGTTTGATGAACGTACACTATCGGTTGAGAGATGTGACAGCGAGGCAAAGGAACGGTCACCCGATCACCCACACACACGCTCCTCTTTGCCTAGGATCATCAAATAGGCTTCTTCTTCAGGTTGTCTGCCCTAAAGCAGGCTCGGAAGCACAATGTCGCCATTTTATCCTTCGCTGTTCCTTCTTCAGTTTTTGGAATCCGTCCTCCATCATGCTGCGTTCTATAGCGTCATCTGGCTCGGTCTTCCTCTTGTTCTTTTCCACTCCCTCCCCCTCAATTACCATTCTTAGCAGAGAATCACCTCTCAGCGTCTGTCCGATGATTCCAATCTATTTTTCATTGTCCTCCTCTATATCGTTCTTATTTGTGTTGTGTCTTTCCAGGTGGGCTACGAGTCTTTTAGCTGAGCCCCGAAGCAGAACAGTTATGGACTCGAGTGGTTTCCATACCTCTGGTAACAGGGAATGGAATCGAATTCCGCTCTCGTTTCGTCGCTGAAATTCACTTTATTAAAAAAGCGGCTCGAAAAATTAATCACTAAATACCTCGATCGCCATGGCTTTCAAGTTCTTGTTTATTCTATTCTATTCTATTCTATTTTTGGATTTATAAAGCGCCTCTCACAGCACAAACTAATCAGAGGCGCTCCCAGTGCGAAGAACTCCTGGAAAAAGAAAAGTCTTGAGACATCTGGCAGAAAAAGTAAAGCCTCCAGATAAAATTTGAGCACGAATAATAGTAGGAAGGCCATTCCACAGTAAAGGGCAGACAGAGGCAAAGGCGCGGTGTTGGGCTGTGGCAGTCCGAGATCGTGGAACAAGAAGATCATGACGATCTAAAGAGCGGAGAGGACGACCAACGGTAGCTGAGAAAGGCTTCCTAATGAGATCACAAAGGTAGCGAGGCGCTAGGCCCAAAAACATCTTATAGGTGAGAAAAAGAATTTTATATTGAATCCGGGCAGTCAGAGGAAGCCAGTGAAGGTGTTCAGTCATGAAAGCCGAAATGTGAGAGAAACGAGGGAGGCGAGCAATCAAGCGAGCAGATGCATTAAGTACCGATTGGAGAGGAGCAAGGCGGAGTTTAGGTAGCCCAATGAGTAATGAGTTACAGTAGTCAATGCGGGAACAGATGAAGGCGTGGACCATAGATGAAAAAATCGACGAAGAGAGAGATCGCCGAATGGCACGTAAACGACGTAGATGATAGAAGCTGGACCGAGAAATATTAGCAATATGTGTAGAGAAGGAAAGAGTATTGTCAATAGTAACACCAAGGTCACGGACATTTGCCACGAAAGTAAATTGAGGAAAGTGCTTGGCAAGTAAAACGTAATCAAGCTTATTAAGCTGTTGACGAGTGCCCAACCAGATCAACTGAGTCTTGGAAGAGTTAAGCGACAGACGATTTGAGGACATCCAAGAATTGAGATCAGCAGAAAGAGATTCAATAGACTGACAGAGAGCAAGTTGTTGGTAAGAGGAGCCATGAACAAAAGTTTGAACATCATCAGCATAAAGGTGACCAGAGGCTGAGTGCTTAGCAAAGAGAAGAGGAATATCAGCTGTAAACAAGATATAAAGAAGTGGACCCAGTACGGATCCTTGAGGAACTCCAAATTTAACAGGAACCCATGAGGTGCGAGAATCATCTAGTATAACCATTTGGGTACGATCAGTAAGATATGAACGAAACCAAAGAAGAGGAAGACCGCTAAGACCAAAAGAAGTTTCAAGACGATGTAGTAGAATATCATGGTCTACCATATCAAATGCTGAAGATGCATCAAAAAGAGCCAGAAGAGTAATCTGTGATTTATCCATAGCAGAATAGATGTCAGAAAGAAGAGAAAGAAGAGCAGTTTCAGTCGAGTGGTGAGCTCTAAAACCAGATTGTCGGGGAGGTAGAAGGCCCGATTGCTCAAGATAAGGGAGCAGTTGCAAAGAAACAAGACGCTCTAAAGTCTTAGAGAGAAAGGAAAGATTTGCAATAGGGCGATAATTTTGGCACAAGCTAGGATCCAGGTTTGGCTTCTTGAGAGAGGGAAACACAAGAGCACGTTTCTCAGATGCTGGGAGGTGACCTTCTGAAAGAGACCTATTAAATAAGTACAATAGGAAGGGTACAATGTCATCAAGAACATCTACAATAACAAACGGGGGGAGAGGGTCTAGTTCACAAGATTTTAAATTAGATGTAGAGAGCAGATGACGTAGTTCTGATTCAAGAATCGGTCGGAAATCGTTGAAAGCCGACTCAGTAGTAGTGTAGGAAGGAGGTTTATGATGTATAACTGCATCTTCCTCTGGCAGTTGACTAACTAACCGCGCCTCCGATTCGCATTTCGGTGTGACCTTGCGCGCGTTACGATATTATGCATAGGTTATTAGGCCTAGGCCTATGTCTAACTACACATGATTTCGGTCAAAATCCAGAATTTTACTTAGGCTGCGCCTAGCCTATCAGTTTGAGGATTAGTAACAATTGACGTTTCGGTGCATTTCATCGCTGCACCGATCGCACAATTTGACCGCTGCATCATTCTGCGTGCTTTCATTTGTGTTTGCTTTGCAGATAACCTAATGTTCAGATTACATCACCGAGATCATCGCTCAGCTGTGCTTGAATCTGTTTGCAGACGACATGTGAAGTGAAGCGATCTTGGACTACATAAACAAATCTAATTAAGCTGGCCGTTAAAAATGAACCGATTAGCACTTAAACGTTCGATGCCGGATGTTCACGCATATCACATCTCCAGTCCTCCAGGCTCTTTGTGTTGCAACGTTTCTGAGAAAAGCTCTTGAAGAATCCGAATTAAAAACGGCTGATCGCTCCGGATTAATCATCACATCTCCAAATGCATTCAACTGCATAACCTACTTAGTACTTAGGTAGGTTAGGCTACTCGTTGGCAATAAAAATTTAATTTCAACGGGAACAACATAACAATGGCTAAATTTACAGCGACACTAGACCTACTACAGTGTTGCAATAACTTCAAAATTGCGAAATTTTTTTCACAGCAACGTCTACATATTTTGACACTGTTGTTGTTAAAGTGACTTTTAAATATCGTCGCTATAGCTGCTATATACAGTAACCTAACTTCTAAATTGCTACATTAGCATCACGAATAACAGTACTTCTGTACAGCATGAGTATTTAATACACGATGCATTATAATAGACTTGCATATCAAGCCAAAGACAAGTCAACAGACTGTAATCCTTGAGACTTAAACAGATTAAGTTGCGCACGATGAAGCGATTTAGATTAATATTCGATCGGATTTTGATGCATGATTCTTGGTCTCGTCGAGTACAATATTGATGGAGTGGTTCGCAATTGTCTTCCTGCTTATCGTGCTGGACTGAAAAACGAATGGTTTGTAGTTCAAATCAAACAGTTTGTTTCACTTGCGCCTCCGTGACGCCTAAACTATAAAATTTATTATTGAGTAGCCTACACTGAGAGTAAGGCCTACATTGTCGCTGTGAAGACATAGCCTAACTGCACGGAAGAGTACTGGCTAACTTCGTAAGCCGAGGCTAAGAAAATGAAGTCGCTTGCAAATTGCAATTCAAACACATGGCTACTTAGTTAATGGGTAGCTTGTTATGCGACCCATCTTTTTTTCAACGCCATCACTATTTTCATCTTCGTTGCAATTATCTCTAACCATAATTATCTTCATCATCATCTTGCGCTTGCTAGCCCACCCATCTTCTTCATTATCTTTTGTTCTTCAACATCTTTTTCATTATCTTCCTGTCCTTCTTCATCCTCTTCGTTTCCTTTTTGTTCTTCTCCATCTTCATTCTAATCTTCCTGTTGTTCTTCATCGTTTTCTCTTTATTCTTCTTCGTCATCTTTCCGCTGCCAGTCACAGATGACAGATGTTGCCAAAGAAGACATTATTCCGAAACCGGCAATTTATTGATGCAAACCAGATAATCTGTCTCTCCATCGATTTTTATTGGCAGCAACTGTCGAAACAATGCCATCGTTGTACTAGATCTAATTGGTCATCTTCTGGACCAGGCCGCCTTCCGGGAATTGGCTAAACGTTATTAGTAAACAGGGCAGACCAGATGCAATGCCATCCTGTGTTCGACTGGCTTCATTGCATTGTTTGTCGCATGTTATTAAAATACTGATCTAAATTAATTGGATATTGTGACCGTTGGATCCCATTCGTCTTTGCTTCGCGCCATATGTTTTTGATACCGGAATCTAGAGAACTAGTCGCACCATAAAAGTCTACCACGGGTGATATATTTCGGAAGAGATTACCCCACCACCCAGCAAGACTGCTTTGGGGGCAAATTTGCCACCCGGAGTCTCTATTCTTAAATGAAAGTCGTATACTCAGTCGAAATAATTGCTTCCTCTAGCAGACTTTCTTCCTTGAGAGATACAGACACGCTGTTTTATCAATAATGCCGATTTTACGCAGATTAATTTTCTCACTTTCTTGTAAAACTGTTCAGTATGTTAGACCAAACATTACAATAACGACACCAAAATATTTGCGAGGAAGTTTAAAAAAAGGAACAGAAATAAACATTATTTCAGTCGGGAAGACTTTACTTTTGGGGTTGGTTTATATTTCTGAACCGGTTTTATGGCGTCTGATAATTATGCATGCACGGTTGACTGCAGACAATCTGGCTCCGGAGGGTTTGATTTTATGCAGCGCCAGTATTATGCGCTGGTTCCCGATGCAGTGTTTCGGTTGCCTAATATGGAAACTTAGAAGACTAACGTTAAATGCAAGATATAATTATACGACAACCGCAATCTGCAGCTTTACCATGGCCGCCTAAAAAGTCAAAATCGTGGGAACCAGCTTATTTACAGGGGCATAGTCAGGGCTGTTTTAAAATTTAAAGGAATTTTTAGAACTGCACAACTACTTTTCCTTCCCATCCTCCATGGTAAATTACTTCCAATCGGAGGACAATGACCATTTTTGGCTAGTTTTATCTGTACGGAAGTGCTTCTACAACTGCACAAATCCGTTTGGAACTGCACATTTTGTGTACAACTGCACGTTAAAAAAGCCCTGCCGCAATCGACAGCTCTACAATGGCCGCCTAAAAATCTAAATCGTGGGAACCAGCTTATTTACAGGGACTTCGTAAAAATTAAATCGATAGCCAGTGTAGAGAGGAACAATCGGTTTGAGGTCAAGGTCAAACGAGGTCAGACAGGCAAACGATTGCTTTGTCGAATTCAATCCGCAAACGTTTTCCCTCTGCTCCACATGACGGATAATGTCGTTTAACCTCCAACTTGAACTCTTTGGCCTCCATTCATTCCGCCGATGCTCGTACTCTGGCGGTGCCAGTCCAAAGCCTGGAGAAAGGAGGAGGGCGACGCTAATGATTTTTGCTACCACACAGTGCCGTTAAGCTGAAACCACTAATACAGTAGTAGTGCTATTTCGGTCTGTGTCTATATGCCGCAGGCGCTTGAAGACCTTTCCATTCGATTGTGTTAGGTCGGAGAACGCCTCTGGCAAGTCTCTTCTGACGTAGCGCTGTATAAATGTGAAATTACAACAACAGCAACTTAATTAATGCTCCTACGTTTTGATTTGTTATACTTGCGCGGGGCACGGGCATTTGTCTTCGAGCGGCACACAAAGTGTCCGATAGTGAACTCCAATGTCCAGTCGATCAATACACGTTATTTATCCGCGGCATGGGCGCCGACTCTGCGAGGCCCGTGGGTGCTCAGCACCACCAGAAATTGGCCATGCGAGGCCCGCCTATGCATGGGCACCACCAGAAATCAGCCGGCAAGATGTGCTTTTAAGATATTTTTTCTCTGTTGGGATTGCTTATCTATAAAAATCATTCCATCTTTAGTATACTTTTTAAAATCTCAGTTAGTTTACCTTACAATTTCTCCAGTTTTATCCCATCTGGTAGTCTGAAGTCCATTGGTTCTAAGCCGATCAGCGAATGCGAGGAAACCCCGATATTCTGCTTATTCGATCCGCTTCCGTCATTTTTTTTATTACGGAAGAAGGCGACGATTTGAGTCACATTGTTTCTTTAGGCCTATTATTGTATACATGCTCAATAGTGTTCTTCAGTGCTCGAGAGTCACCTCCTAGCATCATAAAAGCGGGATATTGTTTTGTCTTTAAAAACTACTTGAAATACTATTTGAAAAACTATTCCACAGTGTTAATATTGGCTCACTAAACAGTGGCCAAAAATGTCTGATTTCTTGTGCAAAATTTGAGTATGTTGACCTAATTGAGGGAAAGAGATCCAAGACGCCTATGAAAACGAAGATTGTGCTTTTCTTCTGTGTGGATTCGAAGAGAAATAGGCTACATCAAACACAAATAATGATCCAAAAAAATTTTAATTGGGAAGAACATTATTTTATTGAAGTTTTGAATCATGTCTTTATGCAATGAGATAACAGGAAATTTTGACAAGGATGTCATGACGTCAAAATGATAGCCTAAGGTTCTACTATCGCAGTGACAATAAAAAATCGAAAATGGGGAAGAGCACATCCCGTTCCCAAACCCCTTCCGTGCTCGGCGCTGTGCTTCTCGGCGATCATACTTTGGCCGTGAGTTCGTCCCTTAAAACCAGGACCAAGTCTCCGCCTATGTGAACAGACTGAGTGGTGATTTCAATGAGTCTCCTATAAAAAAGAGCAAAAAATTTTTTTCGCATATTTTCACATTCTTTTGGACACCCGGGCACCCCCACTCTTCGGGTCAACTCGGCGCCTATGATCCGCGGAAGAAGTAACATTTCAATGCAGCTGTGTCGGATGTTGGCGAGATGCATGCCTCTTAAAAGGACCGGCAGACAGTCGATCCGTCTCGTCTTAATTACGGTCATTAATCAGCGGCTGTGGACTATTAGCCGCCAGTGGCAATGTCAGGATGTCACGACGAAAGGGGGGGGTCTGGATGGGGTGGGGTGGATGGGGGATGAACCCGCAGCTGTCGTCTGGAACGTTGATATAGAATCCTTTGGTAGGTTGATGAGGGTTGGGGAGGGGTGGGGCGTGGGGGCGAGCCTGCAGCTCGATAGAGACGCAAAATCCTCTTCAAAATTAGTTCACTAAGGTTATTTAAATCTGCCGATCTACAATTTTACTAAGTTTATCTCTCTCTCAATACTCAACGCTCGCTGGTTCTGGTCGCAAATGCTGCACTTGATAGGCTAAAGGATTTGACTCTTGCTGCTGATTAGCATCTCTGCCTCCTCCGCCTCTTCTCCTCCTCCTCCACCTGCTCCTCCTCCTCCCTTCTCGTCATTATCTTCCTCCTTTCTTCTTTTCCTTCACTTTTTTTAGTCCTCTTTAATATCCCATTTCTATTCCCTCTGCTCTTTCTTTTCAAATTCCTTTCCCTCTTCCTCTCCTTCTCTTCGGGTTCCTCCTTTTCCTCATTTACTCTTCCCTTTTTGTTCTGATTCACTTATCATCCTTTTTTCTTCATCCTTCTCCTCCTATCGCGTCTCTGGCAAACACCCAACTCGGATTGATTAGCCTACGATTCATTCATTACAAGAATTTGTATAGCGCCACTACAAGGTCATCGAGCTACTCGAAGGCGCTCCCTAACCGACAGCGGATCTTGAACATCAATCTCTGGTCAATACCTATTATACGACGCAAGGTGGCGCTTTAGAACTTTGTGGATTACGTTCACGTCCACGCATCGCTCGTGATTAAACTGGTGCCCTTGGCCGAGTCTCGTGGTAGCGCTTTAAAAAATGTTGTCTTTGATACCTATTAGCTCTGTAAACCTCCTTAAATCAGTTACAGATGTCCGATGTTCTTGGTGGGTGACCTGCGAATAAATAATGCATTATGCCATGGACCAGAGGTATTACAGTGTTTCGTTTGTCCATGATGTTCTTCAGAGTCACCCATTCAGTTCTAAGCGTCAGATTAATTTGTTCCATGTTGACCAGACATCCCGTAAATTCCAGATTTCTAACCATTTCCGCCCCACCGGGTGCTCGAGTAATATTGGACCTGCAAATTTTTAGATGATTTTGTACAGCATAATATAACATTATGGAGCAAAGGACTGGCATGTATGGTTACTCCCATTGGCTCTAAGCGGACTCCAGTCAATTATTTTGGAATGAACAGTGATTAAATTAATTTATGTGATTCTATCTTATTTTAGGTGGAATGATGAGATTCAGGTAAAAATTAAATTCGACTGGAAATAGATATTTTAAATCATAGCTCTGCAGGGCACCAGCTTATTCGCGAGCACTGTTTAGGCTACAGTCTGACGGGCTACTAAGAGATTTCCACTGAAAATAATTGAAGTCCAGTTGCCCGACTTCTACCTGACAGGATTTCTTCAGGTGATTGAATGTTCCGCAATATATTCAGCGAAGCAAGCAGCAGCATACGGAAAACAGGGAGATTGGAGGCCGAAGAGACGGATGAAGAGGAGAAATATAAGGCAAGAGGAAGAGAAAGAGGAATTGGAAAAGCAGAGGTTGAGAAATGTTCTTCAGCTGGAGAAGGGTTGAAATGTGCTTCTATTCAGAATGTGCCGCTGCACGTCTGGTGAGAAGAAGAAGAAGCATAAAGCTTGATTTGTCATCGCGTTTTCTTCAGCTGCTAAATCCAAAGCCTTCTTTTGGTTGGACGTATGCGATGAAGACATCCCAACTGTCACAGTCCATCCTCAGACCAGTGATTTCACTTCTTTCCCGTCGATCATATGTGTGTCTTTCTGCATCTTTCTGCTTATCTGTGCCCGTCTTCCTCTCACGCTTTCCCACTCTCTTAATCTCTTTCCATGTTTCTCTGTCTTTGTCTTTATCTCTGTGTTTGTCTCTATATCTGTCTGTCTGTCTGCCTCTCTCTGTCTGTCCCACTGTATCTTTTTATGTTTGTCTTTGCCTGAGTCTCTTTTTCTCTCAGCCTGGAAAATGGAAAAATGGAAAATCTTGGCCAATGTAATTTTCAGTGTTAGATTGAATTGCTGACCTCGTTGCAAATAAATGTTATTGAGTAAAAGCCTAATTTTTCTGTTGCTCTCTACTATTATACGCTGCTGGCCAATGCGTAGAGAAGAATTTCCACACGCAGGTTCAATTTCGTCCACCCCCCCCCCCCATGCCACTGCTAAATCTAATTGCAAACTACCTGTTATCCTTGCGGCATGCCTGAAGCAAATAGAGTAGACCAACATCGTGTACATGTACATAATTCCTCTTCCAATGTTGTTCTTTCCAATTTCTCTCTCCTTTTCTGTTACAATTTACTCCTCATCTTCATCTTCTACTTCCTCTTCTTCCTCTTTCTCCACTTTTTTTTCCTACTCCCCATTCTCCTCTTTCTCCGCTTCTTCTTCTTCTTCTTTTTCGTCTTCTATACCTTATCCTCGTCCTCTTTTCCATATTTCCCACCCCTCTTTTCTTTTTCTCCTCCGCCTCCTCCTGCTCAACTTCCTTGTAATCTTCCTCCTCGTCCTCGTCCTTGTCGTCGCCCTTCTCCTTCTTCTCCTTCAGTCCTTCTCCTTCTAATTCTCCTCCTCTAACCCTTTTCCCTCCCTCCCACTCTTCCATTTTTCCTCCCCATCGTCTTCTCCATCCTCCCCTGAGTCGCAGTATCTAAGAGGTTATTATGCAGAGAAGAATCTGACCAACGTAGCATGCATGATGAATGGTCGTTCGGTCTGTAGTGCTACTGCTGCTGCTGCTGCTGCTGCTGGTGGTGGTGGTGGTGGTGGTGTTGGTGTTGGCCATACACAACAGCAGCAGCGCCTTCACCACCATGCACCGCTATTTCCACGGCCAACGGGTCTCTATTATTCCCAACGTCAACAGCAGAAATATCGCCAACGGCTCCAATCACAAACACTATCCGTCTCTCTCTATGTATGTGTGTGTGTGTGTGTTTCTGTGGGTGTCTCTGTGTCTCTGTGTGTTTATCTATTTCTATGTCTCTGTCTTTATTTTTGTATCTGTATAATTTGCCTCTGTATCTGCCTCTGTCTGTGTCTATGTCTCTGTCTATTTCTCTATGCCTCTCTGTGTATATACATGTATCTATGTCCGTCTGTTCCTTTCTCTGTTTCCCTCTCGCTGCCGATCTCTGTCCGCCTTTCGTTCACGTTTCCTCCCACTCTTTCTGTGACTCTGTCCGTCTTTCTCTGTCTCATTGTATCTTCATCTACCTGTCTCTGACTCTCTTTCTTTCTCAGTCTGATTGTCTCTCTATTTGTTCATGTGTCTATCTCTGTATTTCTCTGTCTGTCTAAATCTCTCTGTCTCTCTGCATGTGTTCTTCTGAATATCTTTCTTGGTCCATCACCAAGCCTTTTTCATGCCTTGATGTCTGTCTCTCTATATATGCCTATATGTCCGTGTGAAAGTATGTCCGTGCGACTTCTTCTCTCCATACAGAATGCTAAATAACCATTTCCGTCAGAAGTAATCAACGCAAAGTCCGCATTGAACGCATAGTACGGCAAAAATCCAAACACACGTATATAAATATCCGCAAAATATACACGCAAATATACATATTCATGCTGTATAAACAATATTATATATAGCGTGCAAATATACATATACATACGATATAATACACACAAAAATACATGCTATATATAGGCCCACACAAGCACACAGTTCATAAACAATGCATGCAATATGTACGAGAGTGCTCGATAGTGCAGTGTGGTTAGCATAATGGACCGCAGTAAATATAGAAGTCGTATTATAGGATCCTGCAGACAGAGAATAAATCTGGTTCGACATTTCTGCCACACCCGCGCTCCAATAACCAACTCAGCTGTGATGAATTCACTGACGGCGGAAAGATGAGATGACCGAGGTTAAGAAAAAGAAGTCGTCAACACTTCTAAACCACGCATGGTTGCCTCAGACCGAGAGTTAAAGAGACTGTTCTACTTTTTCGAATACGTGAACATAATAATATTAAAATGCACTGAAATGCATGTATGTATTCATTCATTCATTCATTCATTCATTCATTCGGAAATTTAAATGGCGCCATTTCAAGAAAAAAACTATTCAGAGGCGCTCCCGACCCAGACCGCCCAAAAAGAACAGTTTTAAGTTTGGTAGGGAAGAATTCTGGTAGAGTCCCAGGGTGTATAACCCGTACTGTAATCATTCTGCGGTTTGTCAGATTGTGTCATTAAAACGAAGATAATTATTATTAGGCGTAGCTCAAAAGGAAGGCCATTTCAGATTCTATGCTATTATATTTATAGTTGTCGAAGAACTAACATCCGATTTAGACACCTTTTAAACGCTTTTCAAAGACAACATAAATTAGTAAATTGCGACTTTTGCTGATTAGTTATTTCAGGGGACGAATAATTTAACTGTAAACAGCAGCAATGCAAGGCTCACATCACGTCATAAAACTCACAATCGCCATTACATGACTTGTATAGCGAGTGGACTCGTTTGAGGCTATAATAGCGGAAAATCCCAATTCCTACATGACGTACATGCTTATTTTACGGTGCACGGTCAAAAGCGCGCATGTCAAAAGCGCGCAGACAAATGCGCGCAGACAAATGCGCGCAGTAACAAAATCGCGCACGACAAATGCGCGCACGACAAATGCGCGCGCGACGAAGAACACATAGACCCAATACAAAAATATTTTATACAATGTATGTATTTATTTATTGTATGTATGTATACATATGTGAATGTAGCATGTATGCATGTATGTATGCATGCATGCATGCATATATGTATGTATGTATGTATGTATGTATGTATGTATGTATGTATGTATGTATGTATGTATGCATGTATGTATGCATGTATGTATGTATGTATGTATGTATGTATGTATGTATGTATGTATGTATGTATGTATGTATGTATGTATGTATGTATGTATGTATGTATGTATGTATGCATGTATGTGAGAATGTAGTATATGTATGTATGTATGTATGGTATGTATATATGTATGTGTGCATGCATGAATTTATGTATATATATAATTATATATGTACATATGTAAATACCATATGTATGTATGTATGCATGTATGTATGCATGAATGTATGTGAGTATGTAGTATGTATGTATTGTATGTATGCATGCATGTATTTATGTATATACGTACATATGTAAATACTATGCATGTATGTCTGTATGTTTGATCGTTGCGCGCTTTTTTGCGCGCTTTGGTTGCGCGCTTTTCTCCGCGCCCTTTTGTCGGGGAAGGTTCCTGTTGCGCGCTTTGCGCGCTATTGTCTGCGCGCATTTGTCTGCGCGCATTTGTCTGCGCGCTTTTGTCATGCGCGCTTTTGTTGCGGCGCCTTATTTTACGCCTGTTATGCTACCATAACTTTAAAGGCAGACAGACAGACGGATGGACGGACAGACAGACATTGTGGTTGAGATTACAACGCATATTGTAAATGGTAGGCCTATGTACATGTAGCTGGCCTTCTTGTAAGGTAGTTGACCCAGTTATAATGGTCGCAGTGGTGGAGTTAGTAATCGCGGCTGAGATTCAGTCTCCATTCTCTACCGCATATGTAGCTATATAATTATTGTGCCCTTCTATTCATCCCTCTCTCCGTCACACGCTGCACCTTTGTCTGTCTGCTTTCATCTATCCGCTCATTTCGTCCTTCAGGTGAATTTTTCTCGGTCGATCTACTTTCGCCAACCTCGCATTTGACCTCGCCGCTCTACCTAATTATATGTCTGCGTCCACGTCTGAGTGCACCAATTAACTACCGCAAGAGTTTTCAGCACCTCTATTATATTCTTATACGTTGTGTACACACACACATACACGCAAACGCACGCACACACACACACACACACACACACACACACACACACACACACACACACACACACACACACACACAACATACAACCGACCTTTGTGACTCTGTCCTTGTTCCACATCACTGTATACTGTGTACAGGTATATAGTGTGTAACGTGTATAGAACTATAGATTCATATCGTGATTCTATAACCGATATTTGCTACACAGAAGTTGGCCTAATTAATTCAGGAAAATACTCGAAGCAATCAACCTAAGATAGTAATATTCAACCTAAGATAGTAATATTCTCCATCTGTAACATTAACCATGTTCTCAATGGCTATTTTAAAAATTCTCTTTATTCTCCAGACTCCATATATCTCTTTATAATATTCTCTTATAAATGCGCTCTTTAGACGACATGGCGCCTAACTAATAACGTCATAATAATTTACTTCGTCATATTAAACGCAAGGTGGCGCAGTTCTTATGTCGCAGCGGGTGCGTTTTATTGTATTCCCACAACGGACTCACCCCCGCGTCTCCGGCTTCGCGAGAAGTCGACGTCAAAACGCACCGCCACAGCTTAATGGCGAATCCATTACGTCATTGTTGGCACAGTGCCAGCCAGCAACGCGGCAGATTAACGAAATTAGTATTATAATACTTGGAAAGCGCGGCGACGTTTTCGCGCCATTTTGTACAAAGCAGACGACTTTGATGACGTCGTTTGTCATCCGTTGCGCCATCTATGAACGACGACGATCGATCGTTTGACGTCAAATATATAATGGCTATTGATTTCTGTTTCTTATTGATTTTATTGATCCGAGAGTGGTCCCATAGGAAACCGGCGATTATAACCGCATTATACGTCGGCCATTGGGGAGAGTCCGGTGTGGACGCAGGGGGGGGGGGGTTGGACGCCCTCCTTTTCTCGTTCGATTGTGCGGTTGGTAAGTACGTAAGCGAGTAAAGTGAATCGCTTTGTTGGAATAGAATTGTTTTGCAGAGAAGGACTTCTTAAGAGTTCACCAAGGTCAGAGGTCAGAGATGCTTAGAGAAGGAGTAGCTGAGTCAGTAATTACCCAATGGGTTAGGTTAAGTTAGATTAGAATAGACTGCCGCTGCTATATGTTAGATTAGATTGCAATAGAACGTGGCAAGTTAGATTATATTAAAATAGGCTTTGACGACCTGGATTAGGCTAAATAAGACATTTATAGATCATATTCTTTAGCTTTTATAAATCACAATTATTAGAATAAAAGGTGTTTAGATAGGTTGGATCTGATTAAAATAGGCTTTGATCGGTTGGATCGGAATAAAAAAGGTGTTGATAGGTTAGATTTAATTAAGATGAGCCAGTTTGTTATAATATTATAATAAGCCTAATTAAGGTTGCGTTATTTCTGATCGGTCAAGTTTAACATCATGATGATAATAATTATAATAATATTACTCGTTTTATTGAACTTTTAGCCTTTTGCTGACATACCGCAGCCAGTAATTATAGCCTAAATAAATAAAGAAAGAAATGATAAAGAAGATTAGAGCAGTCAAATGGTTGCAAGTCAGTTAGAGGGGCAGTAGCTGTAAAGTACTCGGGAAATATAATTTTTTCGTCCTTAATCGGGAGTTATAAACTACATGTATGAGGACGAGGCCTCTAAAAATTAACTATTCGGCCTATGGACTCTCTTTGGCAAAATGCCAATCAGGATAACAACTTGTTTGGATAATAAACAATTTTCTACGCTTTTAGAAACCAAACAATTAACGATTTTGATTTGTTGTCTTAAAAGAGCGGATTTTTATTTTATTTTATTGACCTAATTAACTGACCCAATTTAGAGGTGATGTCAAGGACGTTTCTCCAGCCAATCACAATGCAATATCACGGATCGCGAATTCGAAGCAAGGTCTTTGTCTCCACTTAGGCCTACACAGGTCAGCATGCGTGACGCCATAATGACGTCAAGAGACGCTAAAAGTCGGAACTGTGTCAAGCGTGACGCTATAAAACTCGTCATTCAATGCACATCACTTCTCGTCATGTCGATGTCGCGTGACACTAAGTGTGACATCGTGACGCTAGAGCGCTTCGCATATCGTGACGTTCATATACGTCAAAGACTCGGTTAAATAATTATAAGGTCATGACCTCGTGACGTCATACATCATGACTTCGTGACGCCGTGTTCATGACAGTCCTGACCGGCTCGTGATACATCGTCCTGCTTCCCGTACATCGTTCGTCCCACCCCCGTCGTACGCATCTCGTGTCCTGGCGCCCCAGCGACGAGTAACAACTATCCCCCACTACAGCAGCGGCGCCCCTGCTCTCCCCTCCTCCTCCTCCCCCGCCACAGGTCAAGTCCTGACCTCGACCCTGCGGTGACCCTGTGACCTCATCGTACTCCTCAGGGGTTGAGTTGAGTTCATGGAAGCGAACCCCTCGTGTGGCCGATGAAGAAGATCCCCCGTTGGCGGCGCTCTTTCTTCCCCCTAGAGGGCGCGACGACAGTTGCTGATGCTGTTGAAGCCAGTAGGGACCGCGCGTCGGGGGTGGCGGTGGAGGAATGAATCGCTGGCGCGTCCCGTCGCCACCCTCCTCGCTTGGACCTCGTCCGCTGTCGGTGACGGAACTCTCTGCTGAGTGGATACTGTCTCGTTCGTGGTCGATGGATGAGATACGGATCGTCCACGGGTGACCCTACGAACGACGGAAGGACATGAACATAATATACACATAGTGACTAACAGAGTGCCACTGTGCCATTGTGCCCTGGTTCAGAGACAGGCTTACTGACAGATAGGCAGGCTGGCTGAAAGACTGACAGACAGACAGACAGGCAGGCAGACAGGCAGGCAGACAGACAGACAGACAGACAGACAGACAGACAGGCAGGCAGGCAGGCAGGCAGATCAGGCAGACATGCAGACATGTCTCCAGACTCACTGACTTACCTAATAAGCCAACACACTGATTCTGCGACTAATTCACTTGCTCATAATCTTGAATTCCTGGATACCAACCTGCCTACCTCTCCTCTGCATACGTGCATACCCATCTACTCACTGGCCTAACAACTAACTTGTTTACCCACCTGCCTACCTATGCCGATTTAGCTACATGTACCTGCTAACTTATCAACAAACCAAGGCACCCGACGACTAAATCTTCCTACTTGTCAAAACTACATGCCTTTGTACCATCCATTTATAATATACTCGTAATTCAATTACAAGTACTCCTTCACTATCATAAATAATATTAACAAAACAATTCCCCCCGGTCGTCATGGTCTCCTGATGTTGAGACTGGCACCCACCTCATTGGCCGTCGTCTCAGTCGTGTTGTTCGCATGATGATGATGATGATGCTCCTGGGTGGCGTCGTGAAGAGGATGAGAAGCAGGAGGGGGTCCCCTCCCGTTGGCATCGATCGTCTCAACTGGGGTACCCTCCCGGGACGACGCGACGACAAGGGCAGAGGCAGCATCCTTCGTCATCAACGCCCTCAACGTTGTCTCCATCCTCCCGTTCCTCACGTGGGAGGGTCGGCTTCTCCCTCTACGGTGGCGACGCCTGGCGACGACAACTAAGGCAACTAGTGATGCAACGAAGACCACGATGCAACCAACGACAACGGAGATGATTATGTAGACTAGGGAACCAGTAGGGAGCAGACGATGCAGGAGGAAGGCGCTCCCACCATCCTGTTGCGACTCCTTCCGCCTCAGCCCTGGAGGGAAGGGAAGCGTTCGGTTGACGACGACCACCAACTCCGTCACCGTCGACTTGAAGTCGACTCCGTGGTCGCGAGCTACGATGGCGAGATGGAAGACGCGGTGGTCGAGAGCGTGGAGTGAGGTCTGTACGGATATGGTTCCCGTGTCGGGATCTATGCGGAAGTGGTCCGTGCGGACGGAGGAGGATGAGGAAGGAGAGGAGTCCCCTGATGCCGATGAGAGATCGGACGCCGTGGACCATTTAACACCGGATACGTCGCTTAGAGAGAACGTCATCTTTCCGTTATCGTCTGCGTCGATGTCCCGCGCGGATACCTTTGCGATGAGGTGACCGGGTGGAAGGAGGTTCGAGATGTAGATGGTGTTGTTGGACACGGTCGGGTAGTCGAAGACAGGAGAGTTGTCGTTGAGGTCGACGACCGTGACGGTCACGGACGCGGTTCCGAACATGGCACCGTTCTTGAGGTCCCGTGCCATGACCGTCAGATGGTACACGTCCTGTGCTTCACGGTCCAGTGGACGCCGGGTCGTTATCAATCCCGCGTGGGCATCGATGGAGAACTTTTCCGTGAGCACGTGACCGGAAACGAACGAGTAGACGAAGGCGCCGTACAGAGGACTGTCACGGTCCTCAGCCGTGACGGTGCCAACGCGCGTTCCAGTTGGTTCGTTTTCGGTGATGTTGAAGAGGTATGTGGTCTGGAGGAAGTGAGGTCTCTCATCATTGATGTCTTCGATGGTGATGATGACGAGGGTTGAACCGGTGCACGGTGGTCGACCGAAGTCTACGGCCAGGATGGGGAACCGGAAGGAGTCGTACTGCTCGCGGTCAACTACGTCCTAAGCAAGCAATTAAGTTTATTTATTTACTGAGAATTTGATATAGCGCTCCTTCAAGGTTACTACTCAGGAGCGCTCCCAGTCCAACCCCGGTTGAGTAAGACAGTCTTGAGAAGAGAAAGAAATGAAGTAGAAGTAGAAAGGGCTAATAGGTATTTGAGTAAGTAATTACGACAATTTATATGGCGCCGTAACACAGCAGTTGTAAGAGCGCCTTACAAACAGCTTACAGTCGTGATAAGAATAATAGATGACAAGTGTTAATGATCAGGTTGGCAGACCACAACAAGCTGCAGTAAACCAATACATTAAATTTTTTATTTTTATTTTATGCAGCGCGGTAGATAAAAAGAGTTCAAATAAGTTGTAAATCCAGCATTGTTAACCCTTATTGGACTACGTGTATGAAGGAAAGGATATTCTCTTCTGAAGATAACTGAGTTTCACACCTCACACCTAATATGCCATCAGTTGGATATATTTTAAAGGTGTTGAAACAACGTTGGTCCGTAGTTAATATATGATCGGTAATAAAGGTTATAGAGGTGTTTTGAAGATCAATCCGTAGATTGCAGCCTATGGGTGGTTGGCAAGATATTAGAAAGAGTATAATATTATAAGCGGTCCAACAAAGCGTTGAGAACTAGTACAAGCATTGCACGTGCATAAAGCAATTAGGATGAATTCACTTTTGTCCTTATAATAATTATAGCTGGTAAATCAATGTCATGCGGTCTAGACTTGGTCTCAGACATCAGATTCTGGTCTTAGGAGGGCATACACGAACGTCTCTCAGTAGAGAGCTTGGAAGGGCGCTATATACATTTATTTAATTGATTGATTGATCGATCGATTGAATCAATTAATTGATTGGCTGATTGATTAATCAATTGATAGAGATCCTGAAGGGGCGCTATATAAATTTATTTAACTGACTGATTGATTGAATAATTTATTGATTGAATTGATTGATTGATTGATTGATTGATTGATCAATCGATTGATTGATACGACGGAATATAATACCTGTGCGCTGATGACTCCGCGTTGGTCAACATGAAAGGTTGCATTCGTGTTTCCTGGAATAATGTACTGAATTCGTCCATTGTCTCCATCATCCCAATCCGTGGCCGTCACCTGAAGCACGGACGCCCCGATGTAGTTGTTCTCCGTCAGGGTTCCCTTGTACGTCCGCGCCATGAAGACCGGGGCGTTGTCATTAACGTCCAGGACACTCACCTGGAGTTGGACCTCCGTTGTTTTCGGAAGCGTTCCAGCATCCTGGCAGGACAGGGTGACGCTGTAGAGAGCGACCCGTTCGCGGTCCAGCTTGACGGCCGTCACTACCTGGCAGAGATCATGTTATAATGACAAAAACGGAATTTTAGAAAGGAATAAAAAGTGGTGTTTCCAAAAATAAAAACGGAATAAAACGAGAAAAAAATTATTAGACTTTGTTGCATCTTGTACTACAGTTTAAAAATATTGGAAAACGGAAGAAAACTTTTTTCCACATTAAAAACGGAATAAAACGTCGTTTTCTCACACAAAATCGGAAAAAACGAGAAATCTTAGACTTTGTTGCATCTTGAACTACAGTCAAAATTTAAAAAAACATGCTTACGCAATTTAATTTTAGTCAGTGTAAGCAAGTGACACAATAACAATGATTGACTGATTGATTGATTGAAGACAAGACGTATACCTGGTACTCGGTGGCGTACTTCTGGACGAGGGTGAACGCATCGCCGTTGATGCTACAGTTGACGCGACCGTTGGCACCGGAGTCCGGATCGGAGACGGTGACCTGAGCGACGAAGCTCCCGACGGGAGAATCCTCCACGACGGCCGCGGTCCCTGGTCCATGTCCCCCTGCAGCACCGATCGTGTTCGTCGTCACCACGGGGCTGTTATCATTGAGGTCCTCAACGTGAATGATTACCGTGGATTCGGTAGCGATGGAGTCTGGACCTCTGTCTTGCGCGGTGACAACGAGGTGGTAGACGGTCGCCTTTTCGTGGTCGACGATGCCCTTCACGTAGATGTTGCCGGAGCTGTTGCGGATGCCGAAGAGGGATCCGTGAAGGGATTGCGTCTGTCCGGCGAATCCGTAGTCGATGTCACCGGCTGGACCGATGTCCCTGTCCGTCGCCTTCACCTGGAGAATGACCCTCCCGATCGGGGTGTTCTCAGGAATGCTGACGCGGTACTCAGCGCTGGAGAACTCCGGTTTGTTGTCGTTCGAGTCGAGTACGTTGACGGTGATGTCGGTGCTGCCCTTCCGAGCTGATACTCCTCCGTCGTATGCGATCAGCTCGAGGTTGAACTGACTCGTCGTCTCGCGGTCCAGCCTCTCGTTCAACGTCAGCTTCACTTCCTTCGAACCGTCCAGCTTCTCCGTCACTAGCAAACCGAAGAGCTTCGACTGTGGACTCAGCTCGTAGCGTCTGACGCCCTTCGAAGGACTGTCCCAGTCGGTGGCTGTTGGAAGGACGTAGCTGCTGCCGACCGCTGCTGCCTCGTTGATCTGAAGGTAGAAGCGAGGTTCCTTGAACGTCGGAGAGTTGTCGTTGGCATCAAGAATCTCGATGATCACCTTAAATATATAGAAAACCATAACCGTAATATAAACAAATATAAACAAAACTATAACCGCAATATAAACGAATAATTATAAACAAAACCATAACCGTAACCGAAACCACAGTCATAACCGTGCCGTAACCATCAGTTTATTGAGTCAAAAGTAACATCGCGTCATACTAAGAACAATTATTAACCTTGGTCACAAAAGGAACTCATAAAGGACAGTAGATTCCTCACAGTTTAGGGCAACAATAATCACAGACACACGCGCACGCACACACACGCCCATTGTAATGTATGGTGCAAAATGGTTGATCTGAGATATTTTGCTGCAATGAACGTAAAGAATCTTGCTACATACCTGCGCAATTATTAACGATCCAGTATAATAAGTAAAGTAGGCCTACATGTACATCAAACCTATAAGAAAACATTCGGTCATAATTATGCTAAGTATCTGAAATTTTCTTAATGCATAGAATCATTATTGGTTATAGGTATTGTAGTGTAAAGTATCAAACCTTGATGATGTGTAGATACTGAACAGGTTGTATGACGACGCTCAACTGAACTTCGCAAACCTCCTTCTGCCGACAAAGCGTCGCACTGTCACGGTCGATCTCCGCCGTCGTCACAAGAATTCCACTCGTCACTCCGATGTCGAAGTACTGAACCGTGTCGGCGACGAAGCGGAACCGAAGTTCCTTGATGACGTCATCGCCGTATCGTTTCCGCAGCTGAGCATCGTGAACGAGGTTTCCCACCTGTGTTCCGACCGGTGGTTCTTCCTCGAGACGGTACCTCACCTGTGACGAGTCACGGTCCGTTGGAGCCTTGTCTTTGGCAGCGCCGCAGATGATGATGCTGCGAATGATCACGGTAATCAAGTAGCAGAGCTCGGTCCGTCGCAGCCCAACCATGTCGACCCTCACGTCACCGTTGACTGGAGAGGAGACCGAAAGACTTGGGTGACTGCTCGTTGCCTTTCTGGGATGGTGACATCCTTCCAGGGGATTGCTTTAGAGACTTGGGAAAGTATGGAGCGGATTATATAGACGTGCACGGTGGTTGAGTGGGTAGAGCCTCTGTCTCGTAATCGTAATCTCCAAATTTCTAGAGCGCCACTCGAAAGCCAAGCGAAGGGCAACAGCCTATTCACGAGCGCTGTGTCTGACAAGTCAGAAGGGTTGTCAAAAAGAATATTCCGAAGGAAGTCGTACTTCGAGTGTAGCATAGAATCAGATGTGGCTGACTAGCTGTCTGTAACACCGACAGTTCTGGTTCTAACAGTCACCGAGTAAACACCTTCCCCTTATCCTTGAAGCATGGCTGCTCAACGTCACTGGTACGCCGTTGTATTTTGCGTGTCTGAACCCCTGAACTGCAGTATCAAGAGTTCAACTGTATAGCATTTCATAGTCGCCGCTGAAAATGACAACAGGAGTTTTCGGTGGAAATGTCGCCGGACATCATCGCTACCCGTAGCGTGCTGCAGTCGTGCACAGCAACATCAGCATCTGAAATGAGATCGGGTCTGTCGGTGCATGACGTATGCAATCACTGCATATAATATTATACGTGCGCACGAATCATGCACGTCACGCTGTGGCGCAGTAATGTGGGTCGCGCTCCTCGCTCGGTCTGTCACCGCAAAGGTCTCTGGTGTATCCAGACACTTCGGTGTCCGATGACAGGAAGAAAAGTCGACGCAACGAAGTGAAGTGAACTGGAAGCAGTGAAAAACAATCTTGACAGTTAAGATGATGGTGCATTTTTTATGCATTGCACACGCACACACTCTGGCCTCTATCGCTGTAAAGGACACCGCACAAACATGCCATTGTATGTAATACCATTCCTACTCTTTTGCAAGGGTATGCTCGATGTAGGCTACTTTAGCTGCCACATGGGAATGAAGGAAGGTTAAACCCCAGGGGCTATTATACGGGATTCACCCGCGTACCGTAAGTACTTCAAACCAGAGTGTTATCCAGTATACTAACCGCCTCCCAGGAGGCGAAAATGTATGTAATTGTTGTATCCAAT
>OX243826.1:3472819-3480319 GCA_945859605.1 Lumbricus rubellus | reverse complement strand
GTCCATTGGAGCGCCCTATTCGGACGAGTTCATTATTTTTTGTTCACACATATACATGTAGAATCTTTTCACGATATTAAAATAAGTCGGGTGTCAACAACTGCGCACTTGGACATAAATTATTGTTATTTACTCTAAAAATAAGAGCTGTGTGCAACGAGATAGAATCGAGACAAGTCATAGATTTCAATCGCAAACGTATTGACCGTCATCACCGAATCTCACCGTTAACAAATCGCAACTACATCTGAAGATTCAACTCTCTCCGGAAAATGTTTCAAGTCTTTTGCACTATGATTATTTTCATTGTCATCGGATTTTTAAATCTAGCCGTCGGTAAGTAGAAAGTTCTTTATTAGATAGGGCTACCCATAGAATCCTGAGCAACTGAGGGATGCAACGCAGAACAGAACAGAGTGGAAAAGGCTGGTCATGACAGTCGCTAGAGTTCCTCGGACTTACGGCACAAGGTGACAAGGTGAGAGGCTTGAGAGCTATCTAACACGGTGTTCATTGCAAATTAATTTGCTATTTATTGACGAAATGTTATTTACGTAATGTGCCTAATAATATTTCTTAATGCGTTTAGACCTATTTGTAGGAGATTCGTCGAGTTCTGCAAACTGTCAATTGACGAACAGTTGCTTTGGAGGAACGAACAACGATTTTACTCATCAAAGATCAGCGACATCAAAGATAAGTGACATTGAAACCGCTGCAACTACATTCGCTATCTCAGAAACTGAAATAGCTACAAAAATGCAGATTTCACTACACACCACAAGTGAGTCATCTTACACGACACGAGTGTCGACGGACAAACAACTTAACGAATTTTCGAAGGAGGAGCAACTCACTAAAGTTGCAAACAGAAATTCCCAGGCAACGAATGAGGTCACTGTCGCCATGACAACTGTTGACGCAATGAATTCAGCCAATCACTCAAAACCGTCAAAAGGTAGAATTACTGTAACATAATATTTGTAAAAAAATGACCAATATGTAGCCTAACTTGCTGCATAGCATAGCATAGCATAGCGTAGTATAGTATAGTATAGTATAGTATAGTATAGTATTATAGTATAGTATAGTGTAGTGTAGTGTAGTGTAGTTTAGTGTATTGTAGCGTAGCGTAGCGTAGCGTAGCGTAGCGTAGCGTAGCGTAGCATAGCATAGCATAGCATAGCATAGTATAGTATAGTATAGTATAGTATAGTATAGTATAGTATAGTATAGTATAGTATAGTATAGTATAATAGTATAGTATAGTATAATATAGTATAGTATAATATAGTATACTGTAGGGTGTGTCAATTTGAGGGGTCAAATCAAAAAAATTTGAAATTCAAAAACGGCTAGTGATGAAAGTGTGCAGTTTTGCATGCTGAATCCAAATATAGCTTCAGAAACAGTTTTTATGGAGAGCTAGCTACTTCAATTTACAGTTGAAATGAGTTATAAATTGCATACAATTGATTTCAACGTACAACAGAACTGAAAAAATCTATAGCTACACAATGCCATATCAAATGCCATTTATGAAGTCATATAAATGGAATTTTGCAAAATAAACCAAAGCATCACGTCCTGCTTGCTTCTTGTTCGACCCATGACCTCCCTGCTGACCATTTGACCTCTGATGTAGTGAATCCTCCTCTCATCGCTGTAAGGTTTGTGAAAATGACAACCAAGACTGCTCGCGAGCAGTCTTGGTTGTCATTTTCACAAACCTTTCCTAAGACTGTGCGGGCGATTCGTTCATTCATTCATTGCATTTACATTGAGCCCCTTCAAGAAACTACTCAGAGGCGCTCCCAGCCCAGCTACGACCAAAGAAAAAGGACTTGAGGGACTTGCAGAACCCCACCAGATGAGCCACAAGTAGAGAGTGAAGAGAAAGCGGGAGGTCATTCCAGACTGTATAGGTCCCCCAACCGCTTAATAGCTAAGCGAGGACGCGTGATCAGGAGCTCATCCCTGGCTGTAGAGCGAAGCGCCCGACGCGCTGCAACGTCAAACACTGGTCGACCAAGATCACACAAGTAAGATGGAGCACAGCCAAAAAGGCAAGAACGCAGCGAGAGACCACCGCAGCGATGCGATGGCCAGTCTATTGGGTTGCCTTAAATCGCCTTGATCGCTGCTGTTGCTAATAGGGAGCAGGTACAAGGGGGTTCACAAGCCCTATCGCTTCAGGGTTGATCTCTGTGGCTCTCCTTGGTCTCACCCGCCTAACTCCAGGCCATGCATGTCATCTCCTTCACTTCTGATCCTCATTATCTTCTCCACTGCATATCTTCTTTCCTGTTCCTCATCACTGCACAACATTTCTTGGAGCACACACTCACTAGAACTATGCCAAGCAGACCTTCTCAATGTTGGTATGACAATCGTTTTCACTTCTTCTTTTTTTTTCCTTGATCAGTTGTATCTGGCAAAAAAGATGCTTGGGTTTCTGGGTCCAGTTGTGATTTCTGTTTAGATTGAACCGCTTAACAATGCACCCCAACGCCGAGCTTGACAATCATCCTCACGTTCTTCGGTCAGCACGACCTTGCAATAGTTTCATGTTTATGTCCATCAAAGAAATAAACTGAGGCCATGTGCTGAATTGTCTTCAAACTTTGCATCAAGTTCCCTCATAACTCTCTCCTGAGTTCTCTTCTCTTTGTTGTGATCGATCACCAAAGTTGTGTCAAAGCAAACCAATCAACGCAGCAGTAGAATTCTCCACTGTCTATTTCAACTCAATGTGGTTTCTTAGAATGACTAGGACTATATTGGTTATCTCGTAGCTCTTTCCTAGTCTTTGCAAAATCATCAAAGACCACACCTTCACCTTGTAAGTAGTTTTATGTCTTCATCACTACAATTATCCTCACCGATTCTTCCATCAAACTCATCAAACTCTTTCTGCTGTACATAAAACATGGATCTCTCTGTCATCTTCTCCTAGTGGTTTGTTTATCACTCTTCGTACTCCTTTTTCATCCTTCCTTTTATACTTGCCTTTCCTTCTGTCACAATTGTTTTCTTGTTTCCTGAAGGTCAACTGGTCCTATCTGATGAGGTCCAATGCTTCCAACCATTTCTCCTTGACCTCTGATGAAAGCTAACTCAATGACGGGAATCTTTTTCTCTCTACTGCAGTCACAAAATATGTGCACTCCACCAACACAGGAGAACTGCAACCTACATCAATGCAACTCTTGACGTCACAATTACAGGTTAGAATGTCTATGAGTCTGTCAAGTTTTTCCATAAACCTATCTCTCCTCCAACTTCGCTCTGACAGAAGACAGTTTGCTTCCTTGCTCCCACGTGGATTTCAACTTTGCTTTAATTCTTGTGTGACTGTTTATGACTGGCTCAGTGAATTTAGGATATGCTTTGCACCACTAAGCAAGAACTCCAATAATTAAGTCAGTGACAAGTTGGTAATTGCTGTAATTTCGTCTGTCTTGGTCACTCATCTCTCTCCGGTGCAACCCATATCTAATGACATTTCTGACAGTTATAGGAAATTGTAGGAAGCTGTCTGCCTGAGCCAACTAAGTGATGTAAGTGAGTCCAAACTAGCAATCTTGTTTTTATATTGGACATTCTGACTATCTCAAGGAAATACACAAACAGTGACTGTATTCTAACAATCTAACATGCAATAGTTGCAATACTACAATAATGTTGCACACATTGTGCAACAGATTGATAATTAATTAATGGGTACAGATCACTAATAAACCATGTTAAACATCAAAGAATAGGCTATATATAAAATTCTAACAAGCAAAAACTTAAATTAAAGCATTTTAAATTATTTATGAAAACTTCATATAAAAGCAGCCAATTTGCGTATTTTCCACGATAATTCAAGTGCAAATTGAAGTAGCTAAATCCCATTTCAGACAAATTTTATGCTTATATTTTGATTTTTCACATGAAAATGTACTATTTTATCCCTAGCCGTTTTTTAAATTTTGACCTTTAAAAAATTGACACACCCTAATAGTATAGTATAGTATACAATATTGCTAGTCTAATGAGTAGGGTCTACTAGTAGTTTATTTCCAATTCGGTTCTGTTTCACTGCTTAGAACAGTTTAGTGGCGCATTTAGTGGTTCCCATCTTGTCGCAGGGCCTCTTATTATGAACATTTTCGCATTATTGTGAAGTGTTGAATGTAGACGCCTTTTAAGAATTTCGCAGTTTTGCTATTACTTGTACACCAAAGCACGGCTGATGTAGGCCTATTATCTAAAAACGGCTATCAAAATGTCTTTACACACACTAGTAATGCACGGGCTATCGAGGATTCCAATCAGAGACGCAAGCACTGTTTTCTCTCACGACATTAATCAATCAATCAATCCATTCATTGTAACCATCAACCATAAACAATAGTCATAGTACAAGATGCTTCACAAGATCGGATGGTAACAAGGAAGGCCCTACGGGATGAAAATCTCGCTAACAGGGACACCTTATTTATACATAAGCTTATGCAATTTTAACTGATGGCTAAACGGTTGATAATATTATCATGAATTGAATAAATAGTAGGCAAAATAACAGAATGAAATGACAAGTAATGTAGAAAACTTGACTAAAAAAACAACAATACACTTACAAAGCAAAAACAGTGCCAGTGCTTACAAGGTTAAACATCTTCACAGTCATTAATTAAATAGTCACGTATAGCAGTGTCTTAGCCCTTAGTAAACTTGATGCCTGCTGAATATGATTAGGAAACGAGTTCCATACACCTGGTCCAGTGTATTTAATATGAAATCTTCTTGAGTTTAATCGAGCAGATATGGTAAGATAGTGAGAGGAGTTTCTAGTAGATTAATTGTGTACATCAGAACCTTGTTGGAAGTACCCTGTAAAGTTAAGGGGTAGAAGATCAGGGGTGAACCGATACATAAAGACTCCAATCTGGAAAGTCATTATTTGGTGAAACTTTAATAAATTAAATGATTGGAATAAAGGAGTTGAGTGAGTAAAAGGCTTAACTCCAGCTACGATACGTATTGCAAGTTTTTGGAGAAGTACTAATTTATTGAGCCTGGATTTATATGTGGATGCCCAAACCAAATTACAATACGAGAGATAATGATATATTAATGAATAGTACAATTTAACTCGAATATTGGAAGGAAGTATATGGGAGGTTCGACGAAGGATACCAACATTTTTTTCCATTTTTGCAGAGATATATTTAATATGATCAACATTGATCATTCCATGTGAGGTGTTGATCAATGAACACACCAAGAAATTTAGTGGAGCTAACCTGCGCTATAGAGGCATTATTAATAGACAGTTGCAAAGAATCACTAAGAGGGCACATCTTTTTATTAGTTCGAAAGAGCATAAAATTAGTTTTATCAACATTAGTTCTAAGAACATTTCAAATGACTTCATGCCTCATGCTTTTCGTTGCAGAAAACACAATCAGTTTGTTGTGGAAGTTCGATAAATCTGACTTTTGCAAAGTTGATGTTGTGGTCACAGCAAAGGACCTGATCTACGTCCTATGTTCCTTGTATGCCTACATAGCAAGTCATAGCTACTCGCACTCATACGCTGGGAAGCTCTTATTGGCTTACGAGAATTCAGTACCATTTGATCTTCTAATGATAACTATCGCAGAGGAGATATTTGAATATCCCGAAAACATGGTGTTCATTGAGGATACAAGCCTTTTATACGTTCTTGACCGGTATTGCAACTGCATCTGGAAGATAGACACGGTTAAGAACAGAGTCGACAAATGGTTGTCAGTATCCGGATATTGGTCAACTTTATCTGTTGCCAATGACAACCATCTACTGGTGTTGAATGACTTTTATAAGCTGCCGTATCTCCAGATTTACGATCAACACGCGAAACTCATTAGAAATATTTCACTTCCCAGAGACTTTAACCATCCAGCTGATGTAATTCAGAAACCTAATGGAGAATTCGTCGTCAGTCACGTATCGAAAGAGACCCGTGGCACGTCTATAAGTTTCCTAAGCAATGACGGGAACATTGCACGTCAATTTAAGCTCAGAGATATAGCGGGTTTCATTGATGCGCACGTGTTTAATATTTTCGACTGTCCTGGCATTGCTGCGGCTTACGTTAGAGCCAGTAATGTCTTCTATGATGCCGTGATTGCGGTTGACGTGTTCAGTGGTAAGGTATACATACGTGACCACCATTATAATAATGAATGGAAATGGAACTTAACTAATCTTAGTGTCGACATCAGCGACGACTCAGACGCGACTTATAGAAAGATTTTAAATTTCCGAAACACCGATGGACGTATTATTATCCAGCAGTGCAAAGGATGGGGACACACACTGCTTGTACGGTTGTTTCTGGATACGGAAAACGATGAAATTTTTTTCCAAGTGTATGACTTCAATGACATAATATATTTTCTATCTGAGACAAAATCTTTCAAATCGAGTCAAACAGGTCAACGTTATATAATGTATTACGACACAAAGAATAAGCAAATCTTTAGCGCTATTGGCGGAGTTCTGCATATTTGGACTTTAACCTGATATTCAACAATAAAACGTATACGATGCATTTTCGAATTTCTTAGACTCCACACAATGAGAACGCATATTATGTTCTATTAGCCATCAGTTCCGTTGCATCATGGCAAGCAACATTATCGGTCAGAAAAGCATGCCGATAGTCTACATGACTGTAACTGCATCGATATACTAATCTGAGATCCGCTGACTTCATTTTTCTTGAGCATTGCATCAATAGTTTGTTATGCATGCAGATGCTGAGCAAACCTTCAGACATTGGTGACGTGGGTTTGAAAAAAAATCATGGAATTATGATATCGCACCCGTGCACCCAACTAGCAAAAACATTTGCAATGTCGCACGGACGATGGGCAGAGAACGGATTCATATTCAAGTATTCAAATTCATTCTGAAGTTCTTATGCAGGCCTGCTTTACTAAAAAATTCACACCATAAAAATTATATTGGACTACTCACTCTCGCAGGTCATTCTCATACACACGAGGTTTTGCTATCGAGTGCTATGATATCAGACATGAACTACATTATCATCTTTATTACGCCTAGCTAATAATCTTGCTGATTTTTTAAAATGTGAAAGTAGGTTGCTTTACTGCTTTTTGTACTTTGTATACAAATGACTTTTCGGTAGCATGCAGTCGCTTGTATTTGAGATCATAGTTAAGTTCGTGGTTAATAATAATTATCTCGTCTCATGTCTATAGGCTATTTGAGTTCACTACGTTTTATTCGGTTGATTCTTTAAGTAGAGCGAGTTATGAGGTTCATCATTAAACTGTTTTAGTCTCTCGTTGATCTTGTTTCATCCACTTTAGTACTTTTGTGAAATTGATGTATTAGATCATCTCTAAGGAATGTTTATTGCTTCTGAACCTCCATTTGCTTGGTAGAGTAGTCTTGCTTTATAACCTATCTAAATAATGGCTTCGATGTCATTATTTT
>OX243826.1:3375319-3470319 GCA_945859605.1 Lumbricus rubellus | reverse complement strand
AACCCAATATGAAAATTCTATCATTGAGAAAGCACGGTGCGATCGTGTCTATCTAGGCCAGGGGTCTCAAACACGCGGCCCGCGGGCCGCATGCGGCCCGTGGACCCGAATAATGCGGCCCGCGAGAGCCATCTGGTTTATTTATTTATTTTTTACATTTAAAGAAAGAAATTGGTTAAAAACCGAATTCTGCTGTTCTTTTCAATTGCGATTTGAACCAAGGGTCAGACTTTTCCCCCTAAGTTTTGCTCTGGATATTCAATCTGCAACAGCAGATATTCAGATAGAGTTATAGTGGGCCTTCAATGTAATGTATACCATGATGAAGTAGAAGTAAGCCTACAATGAGATATTCCGGTATTCTACGTCTTTTCTACTACAAGAAACATTCCAAAATCTGCACCTGCAGTATTGCAACACGCTAATGGCGATATTTGGCATTACATACATAGGCCTAATAATTATTATGTGAACAGCTTTTTCATTAATTAATGAAGATTGATAAATCTCAAATGACACGCCTGACAGTTAGGCTACTGGTGAATATTTGGAAGCAGTAGGCCAATACTCTGATTCTTCGCATCTCAAAAGATAAAAACAATGATGTTCTCGTGATTGGAAAACGTCAGATGATTTGTATCGCTAATCGCACCTGATCACCTCTGACACTACTCACTATAATACTTTAACATTTAAAGATGAGTTTAGTTGTAGGTAGGCCCAAGGGCGGATACAGGAATTTTCGAAGGGGGGGGGGGCCAAAATTTTGGTTCTCAGGCATGGTCGGATACAAAGTTTCCGAGAAGACAAAATGGGAGGGGAACTCAAAGTATGCAGGTGTAATACCAGCAGCCTAAGGTCGATTGCGGAGGCGCTTAGCGGCAACAGGTGCATGGGTTTGGGGAGGCATATATCATAATTTCTAATTTTCCACTTTGCAATGGCATCATTTTAAGCACATTAGCCAAATTTTTAAACTTTCAACACTTTAATGGTGGCAGTTGAGGGTGTTATCTCAGAAAAAAATTGCTCTTTTATTCCACTACTAACATGAGTGGTTTATAAAGTAATATAGTGCCTATCAGTGGCGGATAAAGAAGGTTGAAATGGGGGGGGGCAAATGTGGAGGTGGTGGACGAGCGGCCAAAGGCCGCTCGCTGAGGCGCGTAGCGCCGAGAGGGTGAGGAAGAGGGGAGGGGTTTGGGGAGGGGGATGTGCCCCCTCCCCAACCAGATTTTTTTTAATTTTCCGCACTGCAATGGCAGCATTTTAAGCTGCCATCTTAATGAAATTGCTCCCCACTACTTAAATGCTGAGAAACCAAGCAAGAACTACCAAGTCATCAGGATTGGGAAGTCATTTAGTAATGATGTTGCTACACTAATCAAATCAAATAAAATTTATAGATCCCATCAACCTACAAGAATTAATGATCATATAATAAAATAGCAAGTTACACACATGGCTTACTCAGTAATGCAATGAGGAGATTTAATAACCAATTAAGATTTGTGAGCCAGCAGATTAATAAAGCAACAGCGATCAAAGCAGAGGATGTCACATTGAGTGATTGGGAACAATAGGCCCACCAAAGGGACAGAGTCCTGCTAAGAGGGGGCCTATTTAGCATGGTATAGAAATAACTTGACAGTTAGACTTCAATAAATAAAAAAATAACAATTTCTTATTGAGCCTCCACATTGTAGTGGTACTATTTCAAGATGTCATCTTTGCAAAATCATTTTAATGTTTCAGTGATGATAAAACAAGTGGTTTAAGACTAATAAATACAATTATAATTGCAATAATAATTACCTAATGTATCAAGTTCAGTAACTAATTCTGCTGCTGTATGTGCAGATGGACTATAGTATTATAATGAATAACTGCAGATGGGAGTGAAATTACTAATTAGGCCTAATAAGCTTACTTTGTAGCATTTGAATCACTTTATCCCTGTTGCACCTGACGGTTCTGAATTGTTAAAAATGTTACACAAACCAAGCAAAAACTACCAAACTACCAGAATTGGAAGCCATAGGCTGTTGTTTTACTAACTGTTCATCGAACAAAATGCTGAAATTTGACAGTTTGAAATGTGACAGATAGCTCTGGAAAGAAGTCATATACATTGTAGTTGTACAAAATAGCATTATGTACAAAGTTTAACAGTAAAGTTATCTTTAACTGATAAGTTAAAGATATCAGAAAAGTTACCGCTATCTGTCATATAATTTTTTTTTGTGAATAATAATATCGTAATCATGATCATAATAGTAAATAACATCAAGGTATATTATAACATGTTAAAAATTACTGCAAACAGCAATTAAAACTATTAGCATTATTTTTGTCAAATTTTCTGGATGAAATTTTTTCATTTCTGTGGAAAATCTTGTACCCTTCCCGGATATGTCTAAATTTAAAAAATAACTGGATATACGGACTTGTTATCTGGTATTATTTCAGGGCTTTTTAAAGGAATTTTTATAACTGCACAATTTTCCCCAGCCTCCAAGGCCGTAGCCAGGATTTGATTTCGGAGGGTGCATGTTTCTTCGGCGGAGAATTTCTTACGACTTTTTGTAATCGTCAAAATTTCTGAAAACACCTTTTTAGTCGTAAAACTGTCTGAAGACACCTTTGTTTAGTCATCAAAATTTCTGAAGACACCTTCTTTTAGTCGTAAAAATTTCTGAAGACACCTTTGTTTAGGTGTAAAAATTTCCGAAAACACCTTTTTTGTCGTAAAAATTTCTGAAGACACCTTTTTTAGTCCTTACAATTTCTGAAGACCATTTTTAAGTCATCAGAAACGGCTTTCTTAGTATCTTTCGCCTAATTTCATGTTTTTTTCATTATGTGCTAGTGATTAATAGCTAGGCCTATTCTATTATTTTTTACATTTTCTATTTCGGATGGTGTTTTCATGGTTTTATTTCATGTGTTACATCCACGAGTGGGCACACTTTTCCTTCCACTCAGCTGTTCTACCCTAGGCAGAGTCGCAAAATGGGTTTTTGGTTTAGTTAGGCTGGTTTCAAAGTGCAGTTACAAACTTCAATCACAAAAATAGGCCTACAGTAACTATATAGGCTTCTGTAGCCTAAATGTCTGTTTCACGTGACGTATTATTCCAAATCGGAAGACAATGAAGTTTCAAATTGTTTTTTAACTGCACAAACATGCTTTTACAACTGCACAAATCCATTAAAAACTGCACATTTTGTGTATAACTGCACGTTAAAAAGCCCTTAGTCCAGGCAATCTAGATCAGAAACACCGTCAACCTGGGCAAAATTGGATCAGAAGGTTTTTGAACGGTTTTCTGATCAGAATTTGTTGCTAAATAACATATCCAAAATCCGCCAAAATCCGACCACGGGGTCACCCCCCAAAATGGGGTTCAAAATATGGTGGTTTTACGTGCATTTTTGCATTGAATATCAGGCTGCTATTACAGCGGCCTGGTTAAAAATTGTTCACTTTGTGATACAAGCATGATATTTGGCACATTCTACGACCATATCATAAGAAAAAGATTTGGCTATAGGGCCATCGCATATTTGACCCCCTGGCCCAAATGGCAGCCATTTTTCAAAATGGCCCCAGTTTATAGATTTTAATTTATCTCGGCTTCCCATTTGTGGGGCGCGGTGCCACGCACATATTCGTCCCATACAACATCTACTCTGTGCACATACTCCAGCTGTCTTGTGATGCAGGGCAAAAAAATATGGGAGGCATTGGCTACTCTGAAAGGCTGAATACATTGCCAGGCTTCAGCATGTTGACTATGGCGGCTCCATCCAGTATAATTAAGAGCGTCAACAATTATTAGAACACCCAGTGAATCGCCTGCCATGGTTGGATATCTGCCACGCCCTCATTTGTTGAAGTAGGAATCAGTTCTTCTAGGCAACTCGCAATGTCTGACTTAGTTCCTAGCCATAATTAGTTCATAATTCGAGAGTGATGGTAGGCATGCCTGGTTCCCGAGCGCAAAAAGTCGTCCAGGTCTGCTCGTGTCTGACAGGAAATGTACAACCTGGAGAAAAGTGAACAGTCTCTCTTCACAGCTCTTGTCCAGTTTTCTCGAGGTCGCACATGGTGTTTATGACTGTTCGGTCGGCCATATCTCTTGTATCCAGGACAAGCAGGTCATTGCTGTCAATGGCAGAGATAGGCTAATGAAAAATCCGCATTTTGCACGGCCATTTTGAAAAATGGCCACCATTGAAACCGCGGGAAACATTTTCAATGGCACTGTTGGAATCGTCGCCCCTAACTATGCATGTTTAGACACCAAGATGACGTTTCTACGTGTACTAGAAGCTGAGATATTGAAAATTTCGTAATTTGGTCGGCCATTTCGGAAAATGGCCGCCATTGAAGTAGTTGGAAACATTTGCAATGGCTCTGTTAGAATCTTGGCCCTTAACTATGTATGTTTAGACACCAAGATGACGTTTCTAGGTGTACTGAAAGCTGAGATATTGAAAATTCCGTAATTTGGTCGGCCATTTTGAAAAATGGCGGCCATTGAAGCCGTTGGGAACATTTGCAATGGCTCGGTTGGAGTCCTCGTCCCTGATTATGTATGTTTAGACACCAAGATTACGATCCTAAGTGTGCTGGAAGCCGAGATATAATAATAATGCCTCTCCGGAACATTGCCACCGCTCCCCGAGCTGTGAATGCGACGACGCATCCTTCTTGACACTCATCAGCCACTTGATATACTGTATAATAATAATAATAATAATAATAATAATAATAATAATAATAATAATAATAATAATAATAATAATAATAATAATAATAATAATAATAATAATAATAATAATAATAATAATAATAATAATAATAATAATAATAATAATAATAATAATAATAATAATAATAATAATAATAATAATAATAATAATAATAATAATAATAATAATAATAATAATAATAATAATAATAATAATAATAATAATAATAATAATAATAATAATAATAATAATAATAATAATAATAATAATAATAATAATAATAATAATAATAATAATAATAATAATAATAATAATAATAATAATAATAATAATAATAATAATAATAATAATAATAATAATAATAATAATAATAATAATAATAATAATAATAATAATAATAATAATAATAATAATAATAATAATAATAATAATAATAATAATAATAATAATAATAATAATAATAATAATAAAAATAATAATAATAATAATAATAATAATAATAATAATAATAATAATAATAATAATAATAATAATAATAATAATAATAATAATAATAATAATAATAATAATAATAATAATAATAATAATAATAATAATAATAATAATAATAATAATAATAATAATAATAATAATAATAATAATAATAATAATAATAACGACAGAACTTATCGGCCAAGACACTGAGAGGCCAAGGACCTAATGTTTGAAACGATTATTTACTCATCTGTACATGATTTTGTCAGTTTTTGAAGAAATAAATGTGTTATAATAATAATAATAATAATAATAATAATAATAATAATAATAATAATAATAATAATAATAGCCTAATAATAATAATAATAATAATAATAATAATAATAATAATAATAATAATAATAATAATAATAATAACAATAATAATAATAATAATAATAGTGTAATTGTGTGAGAGGCTTAGATTTTAACGACCTTTATATAATAATATTAATTCTCCTGGCCATGACTAAACCCTGCAAAAAATCCTGTGGGCGTCATGGATGGGGGGGGGGGCCACGTCCCATGGAGATTTGAAATGGGGGGGGCCATGGCCGGATTGGCCCCCCCTGGATCCGCCCCTGGGTAGGCCTATTAAGCTTACTAAATGTGCTATTGATGCTCTTCATAAGCCCTATCTTTGTGACTCTGAGTTTTCAATTTTTGTGTATAGTACCATTATGGTTACACTGAAAGTATAATATTAACTTAGGTGATTTTACAGGATTATACCATTACTGCCGCATTGTAAGTTTGTAACCCTCACCCCAAATAGTTTAACTTGCAAGACATAATTTCATGTTGCGGCCCGCGAGACACTGTACATTTTCAAATCTGGCCCACACGATGACTTGAGTTTGAGACCCCTGATCTAGGCGATAGCGCTGTACTATCAAGTCCCCACAAGTCACAGAGCGCAATGATGACGACCTGGTTTTACTGGAGACGAGGACTTTGTGGCCAGACAAGCCATTGAGGATATATAGGCCTAATAATTGATGTTCATAGGAGCAAGAAGTGCACTTGCACCCTTATGTTTTTTTGGAAAATTTACATTTATTCTACTAACTTTGTTTTAATAAATTTCTTCAGACTAAAAGCACTTACAATAATACAATACAACTAGTCATTTATACCGCGCTTTAACAAAAACAAGTCTTGCACAAAAATGCGCAATGTGAAATTGAGAATTTAGATTTAGAAACTACTGCGAGATAATTATACTAACGTTTTTAATAATATTATTTCCTGCTTTACATTTTCAGGCTCTTGCTATAAACTTTAACCATGACCGTTGTGTTTGAATCCTCTTCTAAAAACATCTGCGGACGCTCACGATAAGACATTAATTTTGTAAACCTGAAAATATGACAAAATACGTGCCTTTATTAGACACCTTCAAAACATATGCTCTATCCATTATATTAATATCAAACGGTTCGGGTGTGATACTGGCCGTTCCTTCTTTTCATTCATTCACGGAAGTATTTGTAATAATTATAGTACCTCATCAAGGAAACTATACTCAGAGGTGCTCCCGGCTCCATCACGGTCAAAACGAAAGAAATGTTCTCAAGTACTTATAGGTTAAGGGAGTGATCTAGGGAACAGGCGCTGTTCAAGAGGGAAGCCATTCCATACCGCCGGGCGCCGGGTCAACCACGAGCAAATGGGACTGATGGACTGAGAGCACTACCCTACCAGCTGAGTGTATGGATCGACTAGTCCGAGTACCTGACACAAGCCGACGCAGATCAAGTAAGTAAGTTGGAGCAGGATCTAGCTGGCATCGCCATTAGGGTGGAGTGTCGGTCAATGTGAAAAAAAATATTTCAACTGAACCATTATCCATAGGTGGCAAAAGTTGTCATTTGTTATACTGATTCATAATATGTAAGAGTTATTTGCATTATTTTAAAGTTTTGATGCTCCCCAGAGGGTTTGAATATACAAAAATATAGAATCGCATTTTGCAAAATCGTGCTTTGTATCATATTTGACACAATTAATTATGACCATCCATAACTACCAGTGCGATTATATTTAATCCACTCATACACACCAAGGTATTAATGTATAATTAGCATTTGTAATGGTTCACCATTTCTTAAATTTTTTTATCTCCATCTAAAAGTTGCAGAAAATGCAAATTTAGAAAACGTCAGAAAGAATTGATATAGGCCCTACAAAGCCATTGACCTATTATTACTAAAAGCAATACTGATTGTTTTGACTGACAAAGTAGTGTTAGGCTAAAATTCTAACAGCAATTAGGGCCTATAGTCAGCTTTTGTATTGAAATATGGCATTTTTCACGGACACGTTTAAATCCGTCTCTTGATTTTGCACCGCAAGCTGCAGAAGAAGCTTCCGTAACTAGTTTTACGCAACGTTCCACTGCCTGTGTGTGGCATGGATACTTTGGAAAGTCGATCACAGGGGCAGCACCAATGGCAACGAACATCTTAATGTCATTTTCTGAAAATTAATGTCTGTGAAAACAGGTGGTTCAGTAATTACAGTTTTTTGCCAGTTTATCAGATCAAAGTAGTCTTCCGCATTGAAATTCAAGTCTGGAACAATGAATTGCCGTACACATTTACCTCCAGAATTTTGTGATCTTGCTTTCAATATGCGACGCAAGCCAAGCTCGCGAATGTGTTTTCTGTGATCCGTGACCATGCACAGCAGTATGTTTTCTGGATGTGCAAAGAAAGCACTACGAGATATGACTGGATCAACGATGGCTTTGTGTTCCTGTGACAGATAACGTGACTTCATAATGGTGTGTAAAACGTGTTTTGCACCATCTTTGCAAGAGCAATTGATCTTTATGGCAAACCACATTGGAGCATATACATGTACTTTGATGATGTAAGTCACAATGGTTGTCAAATTCACTGAAGGTTCCTTGGTTGAGACATATGATATAGTCGAAGAAGCCGGTTAGCTGTTGTGAGCCATCTAGCATGAGATATTGCACCTGGATCTTTTCGTGACAACTCCATTGAACATTTACCTAGAATCACAGCCTGACACATGTCGTACAGATACCTTTGGTCAGTACTAAGATCCACATAATTTAATTCTGGCAATTCACCGTCAATGGCTTGAAATACAGCTCCGGGCAGTTTTTCACAAGATACCAGTTGCCTGCCTAATGGACCTGAAAATGCTTGTGGTCCAGATGTTGCCCCATCTATATACTTCAGGAGATGTCTTAAAGGCAACTCATTTGCATGAAGCTGGCAAACCGGCCACTGCAGCGGTTTCTCTAATTCTTGCTCGAGCAACCGTATCGTACCGCCAATTCTCCCAGTATTAGCATTTGTTCCATCACAACCAATTGATGGCTACTAGTTTATCCAAAGATTTGTATCTGTCTTTCAAGAAGGTCATTATGCCGAGTTTGGCATCTTTTGCTGTTCCTGATAAGAGAGCAACATGTTCGATATACTTAGATCCGGGTTCCTCAACCAACGACAAATGTTCTTCCATTACCTTCCTTTTGTACCACCGAGAACCATGTTTCGTTATTGTTATTGTGCTGTCCTTTCTTCCATCAAAATACAAACTTCGTACAACGCCATCGAGATCGGTTTTTCGGTTTGATTGTCGTTTGGCTTGACGTGCTCTTCTAACTTTGCTGCGATCGATAACACTTGATGTTTCTTCTTGTGTTATTACACCGAAATCTTGCAAGACTGCTGATGCGATAGCAGCAGCAGCTCTATCGGAGACTTGGTGACGATCGCAAGCTCCTGCAAGTGTCGGAAGATGTACTTTCACCCTTTTTTCTTCGGTTTCAGACTATTAGGTGTTTGATTTGATTTTCTAGTATGGTTGCCTCGGACTTCGCTTAACGGAATATGATCATCTGAATCTGATATTGTGATGTGCTTATCTTTCAGTTCTGATAATGTTATGTTATCATCAGCCTCTGGATCCGATTCAGGTTGAGAATAACAGTTTTGCTTGGTGGCTTCACAAATATCGGCAAACATGATATGCCTCTCTGCTCGTTCTTTTTCTGCCCTTTTTCGCTTCAGATTTCTGTTTATCTTCTTTGTTGTAGCAATGTCAACTCTGCCAATGAACATTATTCTCAAATTCCGCTGATCATTGAGAAACATCTGCTCACCAGCAGGAACCTTACGGAGCTTGTCGCATTTGCAACGGTCGATTTTGCACTTGCATGCCGCAATGTCAAACAAACTGGTTTTCCCTTCTACTCTAAGACGACTTAGCTTCTCCTCGTATTCTCCATCTTGCTGTCGTCCTTTGAAAGGTTTCAGAAGTTTTCTATATTTCCCTCGATACCTGCATAGAAGTTGCAGCACTCGTTTACGCGATGCAATTGGAAATTGATGCTCGGTGCCAGATTTCTTTTATTTCTTCACAAACTGTTTTTTCTCGTTATTTATAGATTTGAAGTTTTAAAAGTTTGGTTCCTACCATTATGAACTATACATTTTCAGAAACTGCATGAAAAAGACTTCAAAAATTCAAATTCTGAAGTTTGAGAGATTTGCAGAATCTTTGGTAGCCCCCTTCAAATATGTGACCAAACACCAATTTTCATGTCCGCTAAAAATTGGTCCTGAACTTCAAATCGTTTGGGGAGCATCAAAACCAAGACCAATATAATTTAAAAAATTTCACAGCACTACTGATATCCAATGTCAAGTTTCTCAACCTGTCACTTGTGGAAATTTAAGAAAAAAATTTGACGCTCCACCCTAATCGCCATATCAAGGAAGACTCTGGAAGAGACTGTGTTCAATACGCTGACGGACAGGGAGCCAGCGCAGACCTTCCAGCATGTGATTTGAAACGTTACTAAATCTGGGCATTTGATCAATGAGGCGCGCTGTAGTACGTTGAACACGGTCAAGGGACGGAGATAGCCGACCAGATGGTAGACCATAATTAAAGGAAGAGGCAATTATAGTCAATTCGATTCTTCAGCTATGATTGCGCACCTCTTCTTCTTCTTTCTGTTCTCTGCCCTTAGGCAGGTTCGAATGTTTGACGTCTCCAATCTTCCCTGTTCTGTGCATTCTTTTTCAGCTTCTGATAACCGTCTTTCATCATCCAGTCCAACAGTATGATATAGGATGAGCATATAATCAATATCATACGCCTCTAATCGAGAATGGTATTTTCAAGAAGTAGGCCTGAACTTTTCTGGTCCTTCCACAAGGTTCATCATGAAATTCGACCTCTACGGATTGATGGAAAAACAGTGATGGGATTGAAGTTTAAGCGATTTAATTTTCTTATCCTTGGCCTATGATGTCGGATGGCAGTGAGATAGACATCGAGACAGGGAGACATAGAGACAAAGAGAGACACATAGAGAGATATAGAGACAGAGGTAAACGTACATACATACAGAAACACAGAGACAGATCGAAACAGACAGAGACAGACAGAGACAGACAAAGATTGAGACAAACAGACAGAGAGATACAGACACAGAGGCATTGAGTGGGACTGTCACTGGGACATTGAGAAGCAGCCACTGCATGGTCTGTGCATCTGTGCCTCTGTGGGTTCATCGTCGTAGAAATGCCATTAGCCAGGGTCCAGTAATTCGCTTTGAGTTGCGTAAGGTTCGTACAATGCGTCGCAGATTACGAGTCAGAGAATCGAATTGACTGTCAGCGACCCATCGTACACTGGAGAGCATCTGTCTGTCTGTCTGTCTGTTTGTTTGTCTTCCTCTCTCTGTGTGTCTCAATTTCTGTGTCTCTGTCTGTCTGTGTTTCTACCTCTCTGTGCCCATCCCTAGCTCTCTGTCTGTGATGTTTAATTCCTTGTTTAATGTCTGTCTTTCTTTCCATGCGCCAGTTCTTAACCTCTCTGAGTCTTTGTCTGAATTTCTCTTTCTCTTTCCTTCTGGCCGTTTGTCTGTCTATGCCTCTGACTCTATCTCTGCCTCTGCCTCTGTCTGTCTGTCTGCCTGTCCGTCTTTCTGTTTCTGTATCTGACTATCTGTCCCTGTCCCTGTTTCTGTCCTTGCCTGTCTGTACTGCTCTCTCTGTCTGTCTTTTCTGTCTGTCTGTCTGTCTCTATTTCTCTCTCTCTCTCTCTCTCTCTCTCTCTCGCTCTCTCTCTCTCTCTCTCTCTCTCTCTCTCTCTCTCTCTCTCTCTCTCTCTCTCTCTCTCTCTCTCTCTCACTCACTGGCTCACTCGCTCATTCACTCATTCACTCGCTCACCCCCTGCGATTGAATTACGACGCCATCTTCAAATTAAACATCACTCTCCTTGTTTTGACGATGAAAGTAACAACGGCCGCCATTGACGTCCTTTGAAGTCGCCGCAGCTTGCACAGACGGCGGCTGCTTTGATGTGCTTTGATGTACCGCCACGTTCCTCTTACGTTAGTCGACCCCTCACCGAAGAGCCGCATTTTCTGTCGGGTTCGGACAGGGAAGGGTTGGGGAGGGGAGAAGTAGCTACGTTGCCTCCCTGCCGGGTTGAAGGTGTAAAATCGTTGGGATGGGGCACTTCCGGAAGGGGTAAATGACGGAAACCGGATGTTGGCGAAGAAGGAAGAAGAACCGGAAACTACGTCACGAGGAGGATAAAGAACACGAAGAGGAGGACTAGATGGAGGACAGTAATGTAATATTACTGTCTTCCATTTAGTCCTCTTCTATAATGTAGTGCATAATTTACTAGTTCTCTGGCAAGGACTTCCATGGCTCAGCACCTCGCCTTTGCTATCGTAGGTCCTTCCACGTGGTAGGACCTCCCTCTATTAGGTCTACGTAGTAAGATCCCATTGGGTTGTCATCTTCAGCCCCTCGATTCTTGAAGTCTTTCTTATTTTCCTCGAGGCTGTCACGCTGAGCTTGCCTCTGAACAGAGCACTGTAGGAGGTGCTTTATAATTTCTTATAATTATACAATAAATATAATTCTATGCAATAATCTCAGGATCGACTGAAAAGTGATTAACTAAACATTTTCGCTGGGAGAGAAAGAAGAAGATATCACAACCTGACTATTTAACTCATTTATATACCACTGTAGTGCTGAATAAAGCAGGTGTTACGTGATTATAATGTTAAACTTTGTAAAATATTTAATCTAAACTACATACAATATTGATATAAAGAACACTGGCAATTTACCCTAAAATAATTTAATAATCACTCACTAGTCGATGTTTGGATTTGAGATTTTCAATTATTAAAATAAACACTTATTTACCCGCGTACACGTACAGTTGTCACATTTTGTCCCATAAATTTTTCAGTTGACATTTTGTCATTATAACATTTTATTCGTGCTACTGTTTCATATAACATTTTATCGCGTAACATTTTGTCAGGCCACTGATTAATGAATGAATGAATGAATGAATTTCCTTCATTCATTCATTCATTCATTCATTTTTATAGCGCCTCCTCAAAAAGACTATTCATAAGCGCTGCCTATTATAGCACTTCAAAACAGTTTTAATTTGAATGTGTTAAACATAAAGGTATACGTGCACTTACCAAATATACGGTCGGTCGGATAGACAGGAACACACAACGTCATACACATACGAAGACAGACGCACACATACAGACGGACACATGTAGAGAAAGACATAGAGGTAGACGCACTTACAGAGTCAGCTTAACCAACAGAATGATGGACTTTGAATCTATTCGTAATCCATCTCTAATGCGATGTTTGGATCGGATGCGATTCGTGCGTGTGTGTGTGCGTGTGCGTGCGTGTGTGTGTGTGTGTGTGTGTGCGTGTGTGTGTGCGTGCGTGTGCGTGTGTGTGTGTGTGTGCTTGTGTGTGTGTGTGTGTGATGTTTGCGTTTTCCCGCCGTCCTGTCACGTGACGTTGCATTGGAAATAAATCGACATAGACAGAGTGGATGGAAGAATGGAAGCAAGGGTGGAAGGATGGACAGATGCAGGCTGGTAGGGTGGCAGGGTGGAACGGTGGAAGAGTGGCAGGGTGGAAGGGTGGATGGTTGGAAGGGTAGCAGGGTGGAAGGATAGAATGGTGGAAGTTAAAATAGAAGGGTGGAATGGATGGATGAAACAGAGGAATGATGGAATAGTGGGATGATGGAAGAAGGGTGGAAGGATGGAAGGATGGAAAGATGGAAAAGATGAAAGGAGGAAAGGGTGGATGGAGGTATGGATTTCCTCCTGCCTCTGCAACTCAATGAACACAGCATCATGAAAGTCGACATGCAATTTATTTGTTCGTCTCTCGTTTTAACACGGATTGACCTTCAACCTTTCCTATTAAACGCCAAACTAATACATGCAATTTACCACAACAGTCACCACATCATGGCAGTTTATTCGATCACTCCATGCATCCTAGCTGTGCATGGTAGACAGATGGTTGGATGGTAACACCGAGGCACAAAGACCATTACAAGGTTGACGTGGCGTTCAAATCCTTTGAGTGACAGCAAAATAATTAAGAGAGGAACTAAATAAATGGAGGAAAATCTATGGCAGACAGTTTGTGACAGATAAATTAACTTTCTAATTGAGTAGAATGAGAATCTGCAAAATCTCATTGCTAGTTGACTATTGACATATGCATGTAGTTTATCTCTATCAACCATACACAATTAAATTTCACCCTTTGCTATTGATAATGATTGCGATAACGATAACAATATCAATAATATCATAAGCGACAATAATATAGCTATGCATGGCGCCGTTACATGGGCGCCCAAACATACGGAACGCAGTCAGTCAGTCAGTCAGTCAGTCAGTCAGTCAGTCAGTCAGTCAGTCAGTCAGTCAGTCAGTCAGTCAGTCAGTCAGTCAGTCAGTCAGTCAGTCAGTCAGTCAGTCAGTCAGTCAGTTTCAAGTCCTTCCTCCATCCAACTCACTACCATCTTTCCCTCTCTCTTGAAGCCCCCATCAAATTTCCTCGCCACTAAACCCTCCGCCGACCCAAGCCCATCCCAAACCAATCCCTCCCTCCATTCAACCAGCCCAACCTCCTTCCTTCCCCCTCTAGTCCTAACCTCCAAGGGATTTGCGATCAGCGCAATCCATGCAACCCACCCTCCATTTCCCTCTCCCTCTCCCTTCCACCCTCACCACATCCACCCCCCACTCTCCCCACTCCTCGGTCTGGATCGAATCAAGAGAACGTCAAAATGTCGGCTTCGGCCACTTAGCAATCCATCATCAATCGATGACTTGGGCTCAAGGGAAGGCAACCGGCGTCATCCCCCGACCGCCGCCCTCCAGTCCTTCGCCCGACCGCCGCCCGACCGACCGACCGACCGCTCGCCCCTGGTCCGTCCCTCCGTCCGTCCGCCATGGCTAATCGCAGATTTCATAACAGTTGACATGCATTGAACGAATATTATTCGAACGACATCTCGCGCTGAATCGTCTGAACTTCAGAGGCGACTGGTATTAAATAGGCGACCACTTCTTTCTTTCTTTCTTTCTTTCCACAAGCGGACCATTGGAATTAGCATCCGCCGGTGAACTCACGCACGCACGTACACGCGAGAGTCGCGTGTACGTTGTATTTCTGAATTTTGCTATAATATTACAACTGTGAATACATGGTGCATGCGTCTATGGAAGATTGTTGGAGAGGCACTTTCGCTAGCGATTAATCGAGATTAACCTCCGCCAGTGAGCTCACGCATGCACGTACACGCGAGAAAATGCTGGAATCGTTGTACTTCTGAATTTTGTGGTCGAGGGTTAGAACTGTGAATGGTGCATGCGTCTATGGAAGGTTGTGGGACGCGAACTTTCACAAGCGATTAATCGAGATTAACCTCCGCCAGTGAGCTCACGCAACCAAGAAGAGTGAATTGGTCGAAAGGTCGAATGGTGCTTTCTTGGGTGTGGGTTAAAACCGGGTAACAACTCAAAATGCAGGAAGAGAAGCATGAAACTTTTTCCGTAAACATTCCATAAAAATCGAGTAGTGCAGCTCCATAGAATTGTAATTAGACAGCACCAGCATTGTTGGTTCCTACAACCAACTGACGATGATGAATATGATGATGATGATGATGATAATGATGATGATGATGATGATGATGATGATGATGATGATGATGATGATGACGACGACCACGATCAAGAGGATTAGGGTTGTGTGGAGGATGACAACGATGATGACGACGACGATGATGAGATTATGTTCATGATTATGATTATGATTATGATGATGATGATGATGATGATGATGATGATGATGATGATGATGATGATGATGATGATGATGATGATGAGGATGATGATGATGATGATGATGATGATGATGATGATGATGATGATGATGATGATGATGATGATGATGATGATGATGATGATGATGATGATGATGATGATGATGATGATGATGATGATGATGATGATGATGATGATGATGATGATGATGATGATGATGATGATGATGATGATGATGATGATGATGATGATGATGATGATGATGATGATGATGTTCATGATGATGTTCATGATGATGATGATGATGATGATGATGATGATGATGATGATGATGATGATGATGATGATGATGGGATGATGTTGATGATGATGATAATTATAATTGTAATTATAATCATAATGGCAACTTCGGTTTCTTCCACACCTCTTTAAGGACCGCATCGCTCATATATGTGGCTTCACACCGCCCGTATCAGTAACTGTTCAGGTCTCATGCTGAGTGCTGACGATAAATAATTTTGAAAGTGCAGACTGTAGAGAATAGGAGAGTATTATAATAAAAGAGGTTGGAGTGGGAATGCCATGGAGTGAATCGGTCAGCCCCAATGCCCCATGCTTAACTGGGCCATGCAAGCGCGTCCCTGCCTATAATTATAATAGTGCGAGGCAATGCCAGTCCCAAGCCTGGATGAGGAGGAGTAGGAGGGAGACGGTAATTATGTTTCTTATCTCTCTTATCTATAGCTGCTGTGTCGCTAAAAGACGAGGTTTTCTCCTTGACAGTTTGATTTAATTAAAACAGCTGGCTCTATTTCAGGTTTCACTTTTCTGGCTTGGGAGACCATCGCGACTTTGCCTCGGCAAGTGTACAGATGGACCCCTACTGTAACAGCTACAGTGTACTTAACACAATAATTTATCAACATTTTATTCAATGTGAAACAAGCTTGCCATGCAGAAAACCGCAGGATTTGTAACCATCCGCTTTGTAGTCAGAGGGTGAATGTCAACGCAGCAAGGGAGACATGGAACTTCTTACAAGGACGTTCTTATGCAATCGAGCAGTGCCCATTAAAATTGGAACTAGGCAACACCAGCGCTGCAGCATGCTACAGCTGACAATGGTGAACAATAAGGAGGATAGGCTGGTTGTTAATGATGATGACTATCATGGTGAGTATTACGATGATGATGACGGTGATGACAAATTGAATAAGATAGAGAAGAAGGACGATGATGATGATGTTGTTGTTGTTGTTGTTGATGATGATGATGACGATGATGATGATGATGATGATGATGATGATGATGATGATGATGATGATAATGATGATGATAATGATGGTGATGAGGAAGACGACAACGAGGAAGATTTAATGACAATGAGGGTAATGAAGATGACGAATCGACGACTGAAGCGAAAGACGAAGAAAGCGATGGTGGTGATGGTGATGATGATGGTGATGACGTCATCGCCGTCGTCATGACCCATGCCAGCCTCATCCAAAGGTCATCTCCACGCGCTGACCTCTGACCTCCAATCCGAGCAACAGTCTCGCTCCCCCACTTCTCCCCCATTTCTCCCCACTTCTCTCCCACTTCTCCCTCACTTCTCCCCACTTCTCCCCCATTCTCCCCCACTTCTCCCCCACTCGACCTCAACCACCCCAACCCTCATCCCCATATCTCGCCACCATCTATTAGATTAGTAGTGTGTTTCGCTGCCATCCTCTCTGTCCGTCCCTCCCTCCCTCTGCCTGTCTGCCTCTGTCCTACTCCCTCTCTGTTTGTGTCGTTTCGTAATTGGGTTACAGAGCGGATGACAATCAGGATAACACGGTCATCAGACGAGCCGAGCTTCTGATGGCACCGAAATAAACGCAGATATATTTATGCACGGACCAGATTGAAGGCAACGTATAAATATATATGACTTATAACATACATGTACACTCAGCCATGTCTGACTGTTAGCAGGAAGATGGTTATAGCCTAAAAACTGATAAACGCCGAATGTTTAGACTCTCTGACGTGGCCTAGACATTGTAGGCTATACATTGTAAGCTATACATTGTAGGCTACAGTGGCTATATAAATAGACGCACGATTTATTTTAACCCATGCTATGCTACACTGGAGCGAAATGTACGTCTGCTTCCTGTGGCTAATTTTACCGACTATTTTACTCTTTTTTATACTAAACTCAAATCTGTGCTTTTGCCATGCTAGAGTCGACTGCGCTTCTGAGTAGACGCGGGCAGAAGCGCTATATAAATTCTGGAATGAATTAACAAAGAAAATATTTATGCTTAATCGCTCACAAGCATGTTGATAATATTATATTAATCAACATTTGTAAATAAAGTAGTCTGCACTCTTCATGACATTGTACGCAAAAAAACTTCCGATTTAGACACCTTTGCAACGATTCCCAAAGCCCTTATAACTAAGCAAACTGTGAGTTTCGTTAAATAACTTTAACGCGTAGGCCCCTACAAATCCGCAGTGTAACGACAACGAGTGACAACTTGTAACAGTAACTGTAACACAGGACGTTGTCATCGTCAAAAACATTTGATTGTCGCGTTACATTTCTTGGTTTTAGGTCCAAAGATACGGTCTTATTTTTCTGCTTGTTACTGTATCATAGTTTGTGCAAACGCAATTCAATTGACGAAGAATAACAATAATCTTTATTGTTTAATTGCATCAAATCGTCATAATATTGCATGTGTTTTTTGTCGCGGTATTTGTATGACGATAGAGCTGGATAAATTGCAATAGGAATGTTTGCAGAAGGGGCAAAACACGACGACCACGGTTAAATTTTTAGCATGGACTTGAAAACTACAAAGCAGGAAATTATGAATTTTGTCATTTTTCATGAAGGTTTCTAAATGTAATTTTCACAGTTTCAAAATCAATTGTTTATTTTTTACCTCGATAAAAAGACGAATTGGTGCCAACTCATGAATGCAGATACTTCTGTGTGTTATTTTACATCTCTTACCTGTCACCTGGTGCGGTATATGTAATCTGGATTTGTACTGCTACTACCTTTTGTTTCATTAGCATATTTATTTATATGTATAATATTTATCTGAATAATCACTAGGCGTCTCTACATAAGGTTTTTTGCTAAAAACTTAATAGAGAAATGACGTCCGTTTTAGACACCTTTAAAAAACAGCAGCAGAGATCTACATGGAGACAAATCGTCCTTTGTGCCGCCCAAGTTCGGAACGAATAAGGCACCGACGACGACGACGAAAAAACTTTAAAACAATGCTAGAAATGAATGAGCTGCAACTTAGAATAGTAATCAGTTCGAATAAAAAAACTGGTCTAGTACCTTGCTCATCAGTGCTGTAATACACAGAGCAAATTTCTGTCCAGGGTAACGGCCTCTGTTGTCATAGACCCTGGTCAAATTGGATCCATCCATCCGCAGAGTAGTGCATTTGTGGACCCTTCAAATATTACTGCTACATTTTGTATTATCGACGCTCCATTGCGACGAAATTTGCAACAAACCTAAACTTAGTTGTTAAAAAAGCCTCGATTTTCCAGGGTTGCACATGAACCTCTTGCTCGTATGTGTGGGCACTTATAGCTGTATGTCGTGAAAATATGAGGAAAAGAAAGAATGTAAAGCTCCGATTTGGAACTTTTGATGGGGTCGTTTGGACGCTATAGTCTTAAAGGGGCAGACCGACGCTAAATCATCTTTGTCATCACACTGTGCTGATTAAGCTTCTAACATATACACTGTGTCCCAATAAATCGGGCACCCTTTTTATAATGTGAATAAAACTGGTAAATCTTAATCGATTTTCAAAAGTTCAAAACTGTTTTTATCCTGAGATAATTATCTACAAATTGGTAATTTATGAACGGCCCTCACTAAAATGTTACGTCATAATGACGTCGTTAATTTACATACCGAAACCAAATGTAACAAAATCGTTAGAGAATGGCGTTCAGCCAAGAAGACAAAATTGTAATAAAATTCTTACGGAAAAATTAACATTACGGCTAAAAAATGTTTATTCGAAAATTTCCGGACAAGGGATGGACAGTGAGCGGTCTAAATAAGCTTCTAAGAAAAATTTATTTGACCGGTTCGTCGGAGCGTCGCGCTGGAAAAAGTTGTGTTCGGTACTTAACATATGAATTCTCTTATGCAAATGACGTAATTGTGATGTCAATGTTCATGCCAGAAAATTCATATTTGAAGCAGTGTAAGATAATTATCTCAGGATGAAAACCGTTTTGAAATTTTGAAAATCGATTAAGATTTACCTGTTTTATTCACATTATAAAAAGGGTGCCCGATTTATTGGGACACAGTGTAATTCACTTACACTATTTGAATTTTCTTCGACAACTGACGTAAGATGTTGTAAAACACACCGAGTACGTGTTTCAATATGCGGCCATTTTAAGAGAGCGGAGAGCCATTCCCAGAAACGCACATTGAAACCTTCAAACGCATATCTTTAAATCGAGCGTCGTAGTCGGTTTGCTTAACGACATCTTACATCCACACGGAATACGATGTTCCGCTTAGACACCTTTAAAATGTAGTCTTTCAAAATAGAAAACAAAAAAGACTAAAAACAAAATAATAATTTGTCTATTACCTTGCTCATAAGTGCTGTAATATGCCGAGCAAATTTCTGTCCAGGGTAACGGCATCTGTTGTCATAGACCCTGGTCAAATCGGATCCATCGAACAAAATAATTATAATTTACGAGCTTTTGAACTGAGACTTGATAAAATAGCATCTTTCATTGTAGACACCTTTGAAACGCTTTTCATTTACACCATATATTCTCGAAGCATATCACTCATGTTGCGTGATACGAAGAGCGTAACTAAACCGTGCTAAACTAAGGAAGCCATAACACATATTTTTTATCTCAAGCAAGCAGTTTTTTTTACTCAAATTGTCACTACCGTTAGCTCCAGTCTATAGTATGGACAAAATGGGAGGCGACGCGAATCACCTTCGTTATTAAACAGTGCTTTAAACAGTGACTGAATAAAATAACAAACACTTCGTGGTAATAAAACCTAACAGGATCTTCTGCATGCTTCTCATCCTCGGCATATGTGAGTGTGTGGCCAGTCCTCTCCCTCGCCGTCTCATCTTCCCACCGACAGTGTACGGTCGGTGTACTAAATATTGTCGTGTTCGCAAGGTGGCGCTGTTTGAGTCAATTTTAAGCAGCAATGATATGCACTGGCTTTCCCATCCACTTTTTTTATACACTCGTCGTTGGAGTTTTATGAGAGCTAATGTCATTTGAAGTCATTTAATGCCATTTAAAATCAATAGCTTGGAATGACGTTTGTTGATTTTCAATAACCGGGTAATCTAATGTCGTCAAATATCCACTATGATACAATTTCAAATGATATCGGCTGGCGTCATGCGATGTCACCTAATAATTATTATACAAAATGTACGCACCTCTTTTAGCATGGGAACCCTCATAATATGTAACTTCACTCCACCAAACTCACCAGTAAGTGGAGTACGACGCGAGATTAAATTGTTGATCATTATAAGCGACTCAGAGGCTATGTAAAAAGTGACAGTAAATCAACCAGCTCCGTGCTTAACTCGGCCAATCGCGTCCGTGCCTACTGCCAGGCAGTGCCAGTCCTTTGTCTGATTGAGGAGGAGGGCGCCACTAATTATTTTTCTTATCACACAGTGGCGCTATGCTGAAACTACTACCACCAGCCTCATAATTATACTGGGCGTGATTATCACGTGACTTACCTGACCAATTGAATTTCTACTTTTGACTTCTTCGACGACGATAACCGCTGGAATTATAATTACAATTATGGAGATATAATTATGAATCTTTTACATGAATCCTCTGTGTCACTTATTCTCTGTGTCGTTGAATTGCAGCGATTGATGTGGATTACATGTGCACGGATTAGACAAAGTCACATTAATCTTACATTTCCATGAGGGCATCTTCCCAAACATATCTCTCATCTGTCTCTCTTCTCTATGTCTGTCTTTCTATCTCTATCTGTCTCTGTCCTCTGTCTCTGTCTATCTGTCTGTCTGTCTATCTGTCTCTCTCTCTCTCTCTGACTATATCCGTCTCTACCTCTGTTTTTGCCTATGTCTCTGTCTCATCGTCTCTGTTTATCTGTCCCTGTCTCTGTCTGTATGTCTGTCACTCTGTCTCTCCGTCTTTGTCAGTTTGTCTCTATCTCTGTCTCTGTGTAATTGCCTTTCTCTGACGCTGTCTGTCTGTTTGTCTGTCTTTCTTTCTTTCCTGTTCCTCCTCTGTATGTCTCAAAACGTGCATGCATAAAAACCGTCAGAAAAAGAAGACGAGAGAAACAGATATGCACAAGCAGACACGCAGATGCATAAAGACAAAGGCAGAGAAATAGAGAGAGGGAGAGGGAGATAGAGGCAGATTAAAACAGCGATACACAGGCAACCGGCCATTTACATGTATACGTAGATATACATGTACATATAGGCAGAAGGCGAAACAGAGGCATACCAACAAAGCAACAAAGTAGAGACAGAGAAGGCAATTCACATGTAGTAAGACAGACAGTGACATGCAAGGACAGAGAGACAGATAAAAAGACGGACAGAGGAGGCGACAGATCGCATATACTGAATGGATTTCAATATGCGGCCATTTTAAAAGAGCCATTCGCAGAAACGCAGTTTATATGGCGCCAGAGATTTCCTCTTTGTCAGTTCGACCGTCCGTAGTATTTCCTACCTTCCTCCTCTTGCTGCTGCTCCTTTTCCTACCCTTCTGCTTCCTCCTCCTCCTTCTCCTTTTCCTCCTCCTCCTCCTCCTCCTCCTCCTCCTCCTCCTCCTCCTCTACGTCCTGCGCCTACTCCTTCTCCTTCTTCTCCTCTTCTTCCTCTTCCTTCTCCTTCTCTTCCTCTTCATTTTCCTTCTCCTCTTCCTACTCCTCCTGCTTTTCTGCTTCTCCTCCTGCTCCTCCTTCTACTCCTCTTCCTCTTGCTCCTTCTCCTCCTCATTAATCTGAAACAATTTGAGTCGAACACTGCTTCTTCAGACTCTTATGTAATAATGAGGACATATTTTGGCTGCCTTATTTCAACATCGATAAATGATAAGCAACATAAAGGAGGAGGATCCTGATTTGACGAGGGTCTATGACAACAGAGGCCGTTACCCTCGAAAAAAATTTGTTCGGCATATTACCGCACTAGAGAACATAATAAGCAACCGTAAACATAACATCAGCTGGACGGAACACAGAACAAACGAGGAAGTGCTGGAAAGGGTAGGAGAGGAAAGAACAATGATAAAAACAATCAGAGAAAGGCATAAGAATTGGATAGGGCATATGCTAAGAGGAGACAGTTTGGTGAAAACGGTGTTAGAAGGACAAATGGAGGGGAAACGAACAAGAGGAAGACCCCGACAGATGTTGCTGGACACACTGATGAAGAAGATCGGATATCAGAAACTAAAGGAGAAGGCCCAGCGGAGGGAAGAGTGGCGACATTGGACAGCCGAACCTGCCTAGGGGCAGAGAACCAGAAGAAGAAACATAACATGCTCAATTTAGACACCATTAATACGTATTCTATCAACTCGATATATTATATTTTCGATCATGTTTTATAAGTTACATAAATGACATCCAAAAATTATATATCAAGTTGATAGAATATGTTTTAATGGTGTCTAAATTGAGCACCGTACGCTGTGTGTTTTTGAAGACATCTTAAATATGTCCATTGTCGTAGACATCGGCATTACCTTACTTATTAGCAACAATTTTGCTCACAGACTGCCGTTAGAAAGAAAGAGAAGGACACAAGACGGTCTTGTGTCCTTCTCTTTCTTTCTAACGTCGTCAAATCAGGATCCTCCTCCTTTATGTTGCTTATCATTAATCGATGTTGAAATAACGCAGCCAAAATATGTCCTCAATTACATAAAAATTTCAAGAAGCAGTGTGCGACTCAAATTGACACTTTCAGTAGTTTGGCAGTACCAGTCAAAATATGGATAAAGGAGGGGGCGACGCGAATCATCCGCATAATTAACGGTAATGTTAAACAATGACTGAATGAACTAATAGAGACTTATGAGTAAAAACTGAACAGGATCTTCTGCTTCAGTTTCTCAGCCTCGGCATATGACAGCTGGTGGCCTATCCTCTCCCTCGCCGTCTCCTCTTCCCACCGACAGTGTACGGTCAATGTACTTTCTATTGCTGTGTTCACAAGGTGTCGCTGTTTGAGTGAATTTTAATCAGCGATTAGATGCATTGGTTTTGCCATTCACTTGTTGTACGTAATCGGGGTTAATGGAGTTTCATGCCATTTAATGACAATTAAATCAACAGCCTGCATGGTAATAGCATTTATTGGTTGCCGATATAATTTAATGTCGTCAAATTTAATATCCACTATAAAAAAATACAATTTCAACTAATGGCGGCTGGCATCATCTTATATCGTTTAATAATTATACGCGTGTCTCTTGCGCACACCTCTTTTTGTGTGGTTATCATCCCATATGTAACCTCAAACCACCCACCACACGCAGTAACTTGTATCCGGGTTGTTATGACTGTAACAAAAAAAGTGACCATTGGAGAATAACATGATGTGTCAAATGTGATCGTGAATCGACCAGTCAAACTTAAACTCAGACAATCGCGTCCCTGTCTACAGCCAGTGCCAGTCCCTCGTCTGGTTGAGGAGGAGGGCACCGATTATTATCCCACGCATCACTTATTGGCGCTAAACTGAACCTGCTACTGCCAGTCTCTACCTGCAGAACCTGATTGTCACGTGATTTATCTGACCAATCGCATTTCTATTTTTGTCTTTTTCGACGACCCTATAATAATTACAATGGCGCTACATGAAAAATTTCCATTTTTACGTAGCTCCTCTGTTTCATTTCCATTACATGTACTTTACGTTGAATTACATCGATTGCAGTGAATACACGAAGTAACACTGATCTTACATTTCTATGAGGGCATCTTACCACATCTCTAATCTGTCTCTCTTTCTCTGTGTGTTCTCTGTCTTTTGCCCATGCTTTTACCTACATGCATGTCTCTGTCTCATTAATTGTCTCTGTCTATCTGTCCCTGTTGCTGTCCGTCTCTGTCAGTTTGCATCTATCTCTGTCACAGTGTATTGATCTTTCTCTGACTCTATTTATCTGTCTGTCTGTATTTCTTTCCGTTCCACTTCTGTATGTCTCAAAACGTGCATGCATAAAACCAAAAAGAAAAATAAGTCGAGAGAAGCAGACTTGCACAGACAGACACACAAAGACATATAGACACATATAGACACATATAGACTCATCCAGCGACAAGCTGACATATGAAACCAGGTTCACAGTCAACCAGTAATGTAAAAAATTACAATTGTACATGTACGTATACCAAGACAGGCAGACGGCAAAACAGAGGCATACCAACGAAGCAACAAAGTAAAGACAGAGAAGGCAATGCACACGCAGCAAGATAAACAGTGACATACAAGGACAGAGAGACAGACAAAGAGACGGACAGAGGAGGCGACAGATCGCATATTGAATGGAGAACGGATTTCAATATGCAGCCATTTTAAAAGAACTATTCGCAGAAACGCAGTTTATATGGCGCCAGAGATTTCCTCTTTATCCTACCTTCCTGCTCCTCCTCCTCTTCCTGCTCCTGCTCATTCTCCTCCGCCATCTCCTCTTCTTCCTCATCATCCTCCACCTCCTCCTTCTCCTCTTCCTGCTCATGCTGCTGCCGCTGCTGCTGCTACTACTCATCCTTCTGCTCCTCATTCTCCTTCTCCTGCTCCTTCTGGTCATGCTCCTCCTACTTCTCCTCCTTCTCCTCCTGTTCCTCCTGTTCCTCCTGTTCCTCTTCTTACCCCTCCTCCTGCTCCTCCTCTTCGTCGTCGTCCTCCTCCTTCTCGCCCTTCTTCTCCTACTCCTCTTCGTCCTCCCGGGTCACTGGTCGACGTGAACTTTGCACATAATCAGCAAACCAAGAATCTTTTCCATTAAAAAACAGTTGATATGTATTTGCTAGCTATGAATATTTTGCTATGGGGAGGGGGCTATGGCACGAAGAGCATACATACACGGGATCGCTTTCAGCTACCATCCCCCAAGGTCCACTCAACCTTCCAATCGGCAGATGGCAGTGGTCAACTGAGTAGTAGAATGTGATGGCCGCCTTAAATGGCTTTCATAGAGTTAAATTCGACTCCTGTAATAACTTGTGATCCTCCATTTCATACTTTGAATCAATTTCTTTTTATTGCAATCATGCAGTGACGATTGTGTTAGTTTGAAATTAAATATAATATATTATTAGATCTATTCTTACAGTAGAGCATTCTACACGTAGAAGGGGTTGCTATTATTGACGATGTGACAGAAATTTGTCATGATTGCAAATTTGCAATAATTTATTCTGGTAGGTTATATAGTAAAGCGATGATGCCTTACAGCCAATCAGTGGCGCATTCAATGGTAGGGTGTGGAGCAATCTGCGCCGTAAGTTAAAATATTCTTGTTTAACGTATACGCACTATGTATACGCACGGCACATGTACGCTATAATAAAATTATACCGAACGTTAACGCTTGTTAGCATCGTTTTATGAACTCGTGTGTAGGCCTATCGCTCATTTATTTTATTTATCTGTTTGGCATTGGACTCGTTGTCACTGGAATAACTGCTACTATCAACACAACTACACTCATCATTCCATTCAACAGCTGCTTACTCGTCATAATTCACATCAAATTTGGTTTGTCTAAAATACGATTATTTGCATCGATGCACACCGGTTTTTCACAAATAACAAATAAAATATATATGCATAGGACACGTTTTGACGGACAGATTCGACGCAATTCTTCGAAACGGATTAATTCAGTCTTTAACATCGCCTTATCGAAAGATCAGTGAATACTATAACAGGCTTCATTGCCCGTGAAGATGGGTGGACTAGGAATTCGCCGGATGGCTTCGCTTGCTCTTCCTGCCTTTTTGGCTTCCGCTGCAAGCACCCGAGCACTCCAGTCCTCCATGCTATGCAATGCCTGCCCCGATACTGACAAGCGGGTGGAATTGATGGAGCATCTATGGTGTGCTGAGAGCCAATCTGGGATACCTGAGAGCGTTGCGGCTCACAAACAATCAAGTTGGGACAAGCCTCTCATGCAGAAGACGGCTACCGAGTTGAGCAATGCACTTTCCGACCCATACCATCAAGCACGTTTCAAGGCAGTCGCAGCGCCTCACGCAGGTGACTGGCTCTTCGCCCTTCCCGTGACATCATGCGGATTACGATTAGACGACGAGGCGGTCAGAATTGTGGTAGGTCTCCGTCTGGGATCATGCATTTGCGAGCCTCATGCTTGTCCGTGTGGAGCTCGAGTGACAGCGATCGGAGCGCATGGACTTTCCTGTGGTCTTGGACCTGGACGGATCGCCAGACACGCCACATTAAACGATCTAATCAGTCGAAGTCTCACACGCGCAGGAATCCCAAATGTTAAAACCACCTGGTCTCTCTAGAACTGATGGCAGACGCCCTGATGGTCTCACGCTGATACCTTGGTACAAAGGATGGAATCTCGTCTGGGACGCCACGGTGATCGACACTGTAGCTTCATCATAAGTCCAGGCGACATCCGTTTCTGCGGGAGCGGCAGCGGAAGTGGCGGCTACCAGGAAGGTCGATAAGTACAATCATCTTATGGCCACCTATCTTTTTGTTCCACTGGCTTTCGAGACCATGAGCCCAATCAACATCGATGGACTGAAGCTTCTGAAGGATTTGGGGCGCCTCCTAACGCAAATTACTGGAGACGCTAAAGAGTCAAGCTATCTGTTTCAACAATTTTCAGTTTGCATCCAACGATTCAACGCGGTTGCTTGCAGGGGAACATTCGAGAAGCAGTCACAGCTATCTGACTGACTAATGAATCCATAATCTTTACAATAATGATAATAATAATAATAATAATAATAATAATAATAATAATAATAATAATAATAATACTACTACTAATAATAATAATACATTAGACGTGTATAATTGTACATTCTATAATAGGAATCTATCAATTCAACTGATTTCAAACGTTTAACGTTATTATAATAGGTAGCGTAGGATAGCTATTTATAAAATTATGTGGTTTGGACTTTGGAGAGCAGCCTCCATAGTACGTTGTGTGTGTGCGTGTGTGTGCGTGTGTGTGTGTGTGTGTGTGCGTGTGTGTGTGTTTGTGCGTGTGTTTGTGTGTGTGCGCGTGTGTGAGTGCGTGCGCGCGCGCGTATGTGTGCGTGTGTGCGTGTGTATGTGTGCGTGTGTGTACTGATTTCCTATAATATCAGTGGCCAGAGTGTGGGGGTGTGTCCTTCCAACCCAGGTGGGGTTGGGTGGGTTAAAGTAGAACAGAATGTAGCAAGCTCGGACAATTTGACTAGTACAGCCTTGACCTTCGGACAATTTGACCAGTACAGCCTTGACCTTCGGACATTTGACCAATACAGCCTTGACCTTTGACTCATTTGACCAGTACAGCCTTCAGTTTCGTCCATTTGACCAATACCAGCCTAAAAAATTGAGTGCCTGCGCAGTTTGACCAATACTGTGCTTACTTTTTCAAATTCATGGAATATCCAACTCGGCTTAAAGACAAGATATCTCAATATAAAATGGTTTACCCGAATAAAACAAAAACTGAATTACGAAAAATCGCCAGGCAGCTCGGCTTGGTTGCATATACAACAAGACTGCGGAGATCGGAGTTGATTGTTGTAATTGACGTCCACATCCGCGAATGCTACGACGATGAATGCCCATGCAAGAATCCACGGCCGGATCGACAACAAGGGCCAGGCACGATTACCGTCGTTCGTCGTCGGCGCAATGACAACTCACCCCCGCGTGATGTAAGAGCATGAGTGGACTACGACGTAGATACGGGATTACAATATCGCAAACGATTTTACACCGTTGGTTTATAATCGTCTTTGGATCAATCGAATATTATTATTTTTTTCTCCGGCGTATAGAAAATAACTGAAAATGGAATATACAGCTCGGCCTAAAGACAGGAGATCCCAATATAAAATGGACTACTCATCGTATAATCTGAAAGAATTACGACAAATTACTAAACAGAGAGGACAAAGAGGATACTCGAGTTTGCGAAAAGCGGAACTCATAGCGTTCATATTGCAGGGAGATCGACTAGGCGCTCGGGCCCAGGTCAACAAAGCACCAGCGCATACTCCCGCCACTGTGCGAGAATTGCGCGAAATTGCGAAAAAGAGAGGTGTGCGAGGATACTCGAGATTAGCAAAAGCGGAACTTACGGCATTCTTGTCTAATACTTGGAAATTTTTGAACACGGGGAAAAATAAAATAGTTTTTTCGGATTGGCTGACTCGCGAGATTAGTCAGTTACCCCCGCAAATAAAACCGCCCATTCATAGGTTCAAACTTCGAGAGACTGCGACGGCTATCAAAGGGTTTACAAAAAGATACACGATCGATGGCAACAACAGGATCGATGTTGCAACTTTTCTCAAGGCTGTAAGACCGCAGGTAGTTAGGCTGCTAGGGAAAAATCGCGGGGTAAAAGTTCAATTCGATCTCATGTGCGTAATGGAGAAAGTAGATATGAAAACCGGCGAAGTAGTAACGGCTGAGCCTAATTTCAAATCAAAGAGTGATATTATTTTAGAAGCAACCGATGTGAGGGAAATATATACCAACGCAGCGGATAAAATTAAGGAGAGCATGGCCAGTTTTCAGATGCGGGGGAGTAATTGGAGATTCAAAACCGTTTTGAAGTTGGATATCGATACGGTGGTATATAAACCGCTGAAAGGTAGTTCCTACATTCCACTCCCAGATTATTTAGCGAATAAAAAGGTTATTATTAATATGAAGAACAAAGATGGAGAATGCTTCAAGTGGTGTGTAACGAGGGCTGTAAACCCCGTTGAAGAACATCCGGAGAGAATAACGAAAGAATTAATTAGACAGTCTGAGGAACTCAATTGGTCTGGTATTGAATTCCCAGTAGCAGCGGATGCTAATGTGATAGGTAAGTTTGAGAAAAATAATAATATTAGTATTAATGTTTTTGGTTACGAGAAAGAAGTGAATGTATTCCCACTATATATATCAAAGCATGAGAATGATAGGTGTGTAGATCTATTACTCATTTCTGATGGAGAAAAGAAGCATTATTGTTGGATCAAGAATTTCAACAGACTGATGGCGGTGAAAACAGAAAATACTACTACATCAATGTACTATTGCAAAAGATGCTTGATAGGATTCAGTAGAAAAGAATCGCTTCACAAACATACTGAGTACTGTTCGCAGCAGGACGCCCAACGAATAGAACTTCCCGAACCTGGGACTATGCTAAGTTTTACGCATTATTATAGAAAGATGCGTGTACCGTTTGTGTACTTTGCCGACTTTGAATCGTTCATCAAACCTATCGGTACATGTCAACCCGTTCCTAGCACGTCTTACACCAACAAGTATCAAAAACATACGCCCAGCTCGTTTTGTTATCATTTGAAATGCTTCGACGATGATGTTTATTCCCAAGAGCCGGTGCGGTTTACAGCTGAAAACGAGGACGATGATGTTGCTCAGTTATTCATAGACTCTATCGAAGAAAATGTAAAACGAATATACAACGAGTTCAAATTCCCCAAGAAGATGATATTCGGCAAAACTGAGCAGAAATGTTTTGATGAGTCTGTCAACTGCCATATCTGCGGAGGAGAGTTGCGTGAAGATCGAGTACGAGATCACTGTCATTTGACTGGAAAATTTAGAGGTGCCGCTCACAACCTTTGTAATCTGAAATACAAAGTCCCCAAGTTCTTCCCTGTCGTATTTCACAATTTGACAGGTTATGACAGCCATTTATTTATCAAGAAATTACGGGGTGAACACGGCGAGAAAATCAAATGCATTCCCTGCAACGAAGAAAAGTATATCTCATTCAGCAGAGAGGTCGTCGTCGATAAATTTGTAGACAAAGATGGAAAAGAGAAAGAAGTCAAGCGCGAATTACGTTTTATCGATAGTTTTAGATTCATGCAGACGAGTCTCGACGCGTTATCGAAAAATCTTCAGAAAGATCAGTGCAAGAATTTAGGGAAATTTTTTGAGGGTGAGAAGTTGGATCTTTTACTCAGAAAAGGCGTTTACCCATATGATTACGTCGACGGTGTTGAAAGATTAAACGAAACCGAATTGCCGCCGAAACATGCCTTCTATTCAAAACTAAACGATTCGGGTATTAGCGAAAAAGATTACGCGCACGCGAAAACGGTATGGGACAAATTTGAATGCAAGACATTACGACAATATCACGACTTGTACAATTTATCGGATGTTCTATTATTAGCGGATGTCTTTGAAAACTTTAGAGACGTCTGTATGAAGAACTACAACCTAGATCCTGCGTGGTATTATACTTCGCCCGGACTTTCTTGGGACGCGGCGTTGAAGACGACTGGTGTAGAGTTGGAGTTGTTGAGTGACTACGATATGTTGCTGATGATCAAGCAGGGAATACGAGGAGGCGTCAGCACGATTTCACATCGATACGCGAAGGCGAACAACGAGTACATGGGGGAAGCTTTCAATCCCACCCAGCATTCAGTATTCATTCCATACTTGGACGCGAACAACTTGTACGGATGGGCGATGAGCAAACCGTTACCAACTCATGGGTTTGAATGGATGAACGATGACGAATTGAATGATTGGAGAAACATTACCGAACGAGATGGCGCGGGATGTGTGTTAGAAGTCGATTTAGAATATCCAAAGGAATTGCACGACCTGCATAATGATTATCCTCTAGCTCCTGAGAGTGTAAAACCTGCGGGATCGAATGTCTCAAAACTAATTCCAAACTTGAACGATAAAAAGAAGTACGTCTTTCATTACGAAAATTTAAAATTGTATGAAAGGCTCGGATTGAAAATCGTAAAAATACATCGAGGAATAAAATTCGTAGAAAGTGCCTGGCTGAAAAGTATATCGATCTGAATACCAACCTGAGAACGAAAGCTACGAACGATTTTGAGAAAGACTTTTTCAAGCTGATGAACAATAGCGTTTTCGGTAAAACAATGGAAGCTATCGAGAATCGAGTTGACATACGATTGGTGAGTGATGAGAAGGAAGCTATCAAGCTAGTCGCGAAAACTAATTACGACAGACGAACGATTTTCGATGAAAACCTCATCGCCGTTCACATGAAAAGACCAAGTTGTTTTACAACAAGCCGATATATCTAGGGATGTGTATATTAGACGTCAGTAAGACGCTCATGTATGATTTTCATTATAATTACATCAAGGCCAAGTACGGAGATAGGGCCAAGCTATTATTCACCGATACCGATTCTTTGGCGTATGAAATTAAAACGGAAGACTTCTACAAAGATATTTCCCGCGACGTCCAAAGTATGTTCGATACTTCAGACTATCCGAGAGATCACCCATCCGGCATAGAAACGGGTGTAAATAAAAAAGTGGTTGGTATGTTCAAAGACGAGGCCGCGGGAAAACAGATTGAAGAATTTGTCGGGCTGCGATCCAAGTTGTACTCTTACAAGATGGCGGGTGAAGACTAAAAGAAATGTAAAGGTGTGAAAAAGAACGTCGTCAAGAAATCAATCACTCACGCAGATTACAAAGACTGCGTGTTTACGAAAAGACAACAGTCGAGAGCGATGAACGTCATTCGATCCTATCGCCATGAAATTTACACCGAAGAAGTAAATAAAATAGCTCTGTCTGCCGACGACGACAAAAGAGTAATAATGGACGACGGGATCCATACCCTAGCCTATGGGCACTACACGCTGAAAACTAAACAAAATAAAGAATAATTTACACTAATATAAAATGGATGCGGTAAAAGTGTGTACCAAATGCAAAATAGAAAAAAGCTTGGACGAATTTCACAAAGATAACTCACAGAAGAGCGGGTATTACCCCAGCTGTAAAATTTGTAAAAATGCCAAAGTGAAAGAGCTTGCGCACAAATACGCAAGACAGGAAATTAGGGAGACAAAAGACACAAAAGTTTGCAGTCGGTGTAAGGTAAGTCAGAACATATCGGAATACGACAACAATCGATTTCAAAAAGATGGAAAGGCGAATGAATGCAAAAATTGTAGACATAATTATTATCTCGCCTGTGTAGAAGCCCGAAAGCTCATTAGTTTGTGAAACATCTAGATGAAATATTAAAATGAGCTATACAACTGTGAAAAATATAAATGTCGAAGGCGTAGTCCTCCCGAATCATCCGTTGACGAATTTTGAGCTACTAGATGCCGCGAAAAAGCTCAATATCCCTAATTTCCGGGGAGTATTTCTCAGAGACGAGCTGCCGAAGAAACCTGGACGGACTGAATGCGGGATATTGAATCTAGACGATTCTAATGGAACCGGCTCGCACTGGGTCGCTTTTTCAAAGAACGGCAAGGACAAAATATATTTCGACAGCTATGGCCTGCCCCCTCCTACAGAACTGGTAAAGTATTTACAGAGTCCCGTGTACTACAATAGCGAGCGCGTGCAGCCCGACAACGAAGTGTTTTGCGGTCATCTATGCCTGCACGTCCTGAAAAAAACATGCAAAGATGGAGTAACTTTTCAAGAAGTTATAAACAGCCTGCATTGAAAATTATATTCAGATGTAAAAAATGCCTGTCGATAAATTTGGACATACAGATTCAGGATCTACGCAAAGAGTAATTGCTGGGGGAGTTACTGAAAGTCAAGTAAATAGTACTTTTCTAAGGCTAGATGGAGCAAACCCAGCGACCGGCGATCTAAATATGAGTGGTCAAACTATTAGAGGTCTGCCTACAACGAATACAGCGAATACAGCGAATACTCCGGAAGCGGGGATAGACGAGGCTGTGAGTCGGGGGCAAGTAATAGATTTACTGCAGAATCACGACGACGTCCCGACCGACAATAATCATTTGACGAATAAGAAATACGTCGATGAACAACTTACTTCGAAAGTGGCGGCGGTAGTAGGACCCGCGGTTAGCGCTTACAGTTCAACTCAACAGGCTATACTCGCTAGATCTCACACTGCAGTTACTTTTGACGTAATAAGATGCGGTACCGCAAAACACGGTATTGAACAGGGTATCGGAACGACTTCTTTCTTCCCCAGTAAAGCCGGGTACTATATCGTTTCGGCGTACATAGAATTTTGTAACAATAATGCTTCCGCGTATGGCACCGTCCACCTGTATAAAAATGGGGTGTCGTACATGCAAATTGCGGGCGGAGGGAGTACGAAAGGTTCGCAAAACCATTCAATCGGTAGTAACATAGTTTTTCTAGACGAGTTCGATTACGTCAACATACACGCCTTTTCATCCATCGCTACGAACATTTTGTGTAGGGACTTTTCAGCGGCATTCTTACGTCCCTGAATTAATAAAAATTATTATATTCAAAATGCCTGTTGATAAATTTGGACATACGGATTCAGGATCTACGCAAAGAATAATTGCAGGGGGCGTTACGCTGTCCCAAGTAAACAGTACTTTTCTAAGGCTAGATGGAAGCAACGACGTTGTCGGAGATATAGATATGAACGGCCATCATCTCGTAGGGTTATCGACTGATTACCCTTTTACGGGTAACGGGGGTGAAGCTATTAGTTTTGCTCAAGCTACTGCCCTAGTCGTTGACAAAACAGCGGATATCGCTTCTAGAGATTACGTTTCGGGTATGAGGGTATCTCCGGGCAATCTAGTGAGAAATACGACGAGCGGTATTATATATAGGTTCGAAGGAACGGCTGGAGCTATAACAGCGGCGCCAGCATTATCCGCGAATTGGAGACCTACAACCGGACCGGCTATTTGTGTGTTGAGAGAGGGTGAAGGGGGAGCATCCGCAATCGTAAGTGGTGGCGCATTCTCGGGCACATATGCAACGCATGGTGGAGCATTCGGAGGCGTATATCTAATGCACCATCCACTAACGGTCGTTGCCATCAATACGGATTCGGCGTATACGACGTCCTTGGGCTTAATAACTATTCCTCGTACGGGCGTATATCGACTTGGCGGATTCGCGAATTTCTTGATAGGAAATGACAGTCCGGGCGAAAAAATAATCAGAATTTCGTATGTCAAAGACGGGATACAAAGTAACGAACTTTTTGAATGCATGGCTGGCGGATCAACGGTTGGCAGCAGAATATCGCTCGTATTACCAACCGTCGCCATATTTTTCAACGCCAACGATAAGCTCGGTATGAGGGTATATTCTTTCATATCCGGAAACAGACCAACAGCCGGTCGCCTTCTTCTCAGGGGCGGAGCCGGATTGCAGGTCGAGTTTTTGTACTAGGTAACCGTAGATACCTATCGTTCATATACGTACGATAGGTATCTGTAAGTCTCATTATTCTTCATCGACCATTCTATCATGAACTTCAATAAACCACACTCATTTTCTGTCCGTCCGATTGAAACCTCAGTAACTTGTCTGAAATCACCATTGCGTACGCTTCCGTATTGGCTGGCGGCGCCGTATTGAACGTGCCTTTGATCTGGATATCGACCACCGATGACTTCAGACGCTCGGATTGCTTGCTCACGTCAAACACCATAATCGGAAACAGATCTTTGAAGTCCGAGGGTGTGATATTGCATTGCGTCATTAGTTCGTCCATTCCATAGTATTTTTCACTGAACGCGGCTGCTGCTCGGTACGCCCGCGCGAATTGTTGATTCGGAAATGATAGGTTGTAGTCGACAACTGGATATCGGTCCTGGTTCATCATCACGAACATGTTTTTGAGATCGCAATGATTGAAAACTGATGGATTTTGTAGTTGATCGCCGCTTTTGTCGGTTTGAAAACCCAAGATGATGTACCTAGGTTTCTCGGGTAATGTCTTGACGCTAAGTCTCCAGCTAAAATTAGTCGACTGTGCGACGGAGGTGGTATCGCATTGACGGGCTCTGTACGCAACTGGCAGCGACGCTTTCGATTCGATCGTTTTGTACAATTGCATCTTCTCCATATCCGCGGGAATAACGTGAGGCATGAACCATGAGATTTTATCCAGCCTAACTTTCCCTGCATGCGCGGCGGATCTAAAAATTGCGTCATCATCGGCTTTACGAACCAGAGTTAGCGTATGTTTCACACCAAAAACAACCTTGTCGTAATCATCGCAAAATCCGAAAATATGCTTCAATGGAACTACAAAGCTAAAAGTACCTTTGGCATTTGGTTTTTGAATTATATACGACTGTCTCACGGCGAAACCTTGATTATCCGCGATAACTGCCGTCGCTCCGCTGTCCTTGTACCACAACTGATTCAGACCTTGTGCTAGTTGAAAATCATTCGGGTATTTGAGTAATCCGAGCATCGTCGTTGCTTGACCTGGGTGAAATAACGATTCAATTTCCTGATTCGACAGTGAATACGAAATTTGACTGAAAAGATGCATGAGCCCATTATTCGTAAGAGTTGCTTCATCGGCAATAACGTAGAAGGTGTTGTCTGCCTTCGTCAATCTACCCTCGAATAACAGGTAAGATTCTGCCGGATGACAAAATAAATCTTGAAGTTCGATGTTTATTCTAATCTCGCCGGAGGTGTTTAGATTCGCCCCCGATATCGGCTCATACTCATACCATTCGTAGCGTTCGACGCTTTCATCGCTCAATGGTTGTTCGGTAAATCTCAGAATATCAGATGATTGCATTTTTACTACTACGCGATAATATTTTTTACGCGACCTTCATTCCGGCGCCGTTTAGCGAGCGTACTAAATCTTGTATCGATATGGCGGCGTTCTTCTTCAGGCCATCCCCCATCATCAGATTATTAATATTCGGGATATTCGAGATCGACCCTACGCTACCGACGCCACTCAGCCGCTCTAAAATTTGTCTAGTTTCTGGCGTAACAGCCTGTTTCTGAGGAGTAGGAGCAGGAGTCGTAAACACTTTGGCCACTGCTTTGTCCACTAATCGTTTGCCAGCGTCGATTGCGGTTGTTTTCCCAACGTCGATGGCCTTTTTTCCAATTTCTTTCGCCACGTCTTTACTCGCGCTGAGAGCGGTCGTTGCTAATTGTTTGGCGGCGTTCGACGTTACTAGCCGTTTGAAAAATCCCGAAATTGTATCGAATATTCCCGATCCTCCGATAACGTATTGTTTTCTATACCTCCTTCTATTAATGACTTGCATTTTTTCTGCATTTTACAATGTCATCATTATATTTTTGTAAGCATCTTTACTCAGCACTTCCTGCCTCAATAACGCGTCGCACATCGCCACGATCTCGTTTCTCACGCCGGTATTGCCTGCTTTGAAGCTTTGAAATCGTAGTTCTAGCTGTTTCGCTAATACGTTTGGATCTTCGGAAATAACAATTACACCACCCACGCCTTTACCCACCGCATTACGAGCTCTCTTTTCCCATATCGGTTTGATAATTTCCCGATATTTGACGCTCGAAGATGCTTTGGGTTTGTTGGGATTTTTTGGCTGTCTGATAGCATCCGACGCGAGTAGAATCTCGGCGTAATCGTCTCTATCATTATTATCGTATATCGACGCGTTCGGCTATTTCATCGTCAACAACTCCCAAAGCCCCGGTGTTCCGCCATACGTCTTATTTCCAACCGTCACATCGTCTCCTTGAATAAAAATCGGAGTATCGCCGATGTAGAATTGACCATTTTTTGATCGTATTCCGAACGTCGTGTCTACGATTTTTTCTATCGGAGGCGTATTGATGAAGGTACTTGGTGGCCACATCACCTAATTCTAAAGTTCTAATATCCTCAGTCGGATCGTCGCTATACGCTTCTATCGAGGGATACTGAGGAAATTGAATCTTCAGCGAAGCGGGTAGCGTCTGTAGTGCGTTTGTAGTAGCTATCGAGTTTTCTTTGATGGCGGATAGTAAGACATTTTGCTCTTTGGAAATTGCGGATTGCGAATCGACGATAGGCTTGTACAGCTTGGTTAATTCTTGTTGCAGCCCCGAATCCCCCAATCTCTCCGATAAAAAGTTCTGTTGAATATTCTTCTTGGATTTCAGAAACTCTTCGACTATGAAATTTCTTTTCGCCGGGTCATCTATCTTTAGAAACGACATTTTTAATAAAAAATTTAATGTTTTTCTACATGTTTTTCGACGTGTTTTTCGACGTGTTTTTCTACATGTTTTTCGACATGTGTAAAAACACAAGTTAGACGTATTTTCAGACATAGCGACATAGGTCTACATAGGTCTACAAAACTCTACAACTCTACATGATTTCATACATGTTCACGTTAGTCGTCTTTTTCACAGATTCGGTATTTTTCTCAAACATGCTTTGAAAGGACTGCCTGACTTCCTCTCTTCCCCGATCGATGAGTGATTGTTTCGTTTCCTCGTCCATCGCGGCTGCCGCAACTTTCGACTTACTTTTAATTTCTTCTTTCATGCCATTGAATTTTTCAATCTCACTTAGAATCAGAGAATATTCCTCATCTGAAATGTGATCATCCACGAGAGCTTTTGAAATATGGTCGCTGATCGTGTTGAGCTTCGCATCAGCTAGCGTTTTGATCTTTTCATGCTTCTCCGCCTTCAGTGCGAGCTTTTTACAGATTCGGCTGCCAATTATACTCAATAGCCCCGCACCTAGCGCTGTCCCTTCCATAGCAATAGCGATGGGGGCTGCAATTATGGTGGCTAGTACGCCGATTCCCGAAATTCCGAGCCCCATCGTGACCACCATGAGGAAGCTGTCTACTACGCCGATTACGCTCACACTTCTATGGTACTTTTTACTCAACGTTGCTCTTTTGTCGCGTTCTTGCTCGATCTCCTTTTTGATTTCGCTAATCTTCTGAAGTCGATACGTTTGTGCGGACCCTGCGGCTATTTGTATTTCACCTTCTGGCGCAGAGGGTGTTATATTTGTTAGGTTTGGATAGAGTTTGATGCCTTCGTATTCCATTCTTTTATTTATTAGCAATATATATTTTTTTACTGCTGATAATTTACACAGCATAGCGAATCTCCTTCGTTTATAGTTACTGCTGAATCGGAGTTGTTTTGAATGGAAACTATGATATCATCAATCACATCTTCTGAAATCACCCCGTCTAGTAAGCTACATCGCCGTTCCTTGATAGCCTGTCTGAGGGAAACGAGGCAAAGTCCTGCCGCCATTTCTACACCTAGTCCAAGCCTTAGCGTATTTGCTGTCTTTGGTTGTATCGTGATATCATTTTGCGCAAAAATCTCCCATCGCAGACCTCCTTGTTGTCTATTTGGGGCGCGAGTAACACCGCTCGTAATCTTCCAAAAGACTGAATCGGGCTGCGTTCTAACCTCCACCGGTCTAGTTGGTTTAGTTCCAAATTTGTGTATTGGTCTCGACATTTTATAATAGAATAGTTTATAATATCATGCCGAGAATCGGAATGTTTCGAAACGGAGAGTTGGGGCCCAACAAAAATCCTTCTCCCCTCGCATAGCCCGACCCTGTTTTCATGTACAGCCCGGATGCCGTTATTGAGCTACCTTTTTGCCACGGAGACAAGTGCAAACCAGATCCAGCTGCTCTTATTTTGCACGCTATGTCGTCTTTCTTGACATACATTACACCCGAACCGCTGATTTTATCCACAATCTTGGTAGTTGCCGCGGAGCCGAGACCACTTAGCGCTCCCATCGCCAAACTTGGTAGTGCATTAGACAGAAGGAACCGACCCGCTGTCGCCAGAAACTAAAGTAAAGCGCCTATGAATCCACCCTCGACTTTCTTGTTGTTCTCCAATTGCGTTTTACTCATTTTAATAATCATGCCAGTTCCTTTTTGGTAGGCCGCTGCCATTTTATTGATTTGCGCCTGGGTGAGAGCCAAAACGTGTTCGCCATTCAAATCATCGTGCGATAGTTTGATACTCACGCCGGTTCCCGCTTCAAGTGATCTTTTAATTTTGTCTTGTTGCGCTTCTGAAATATTAACTTTTACGCCCGTGTAACGATTCATTTTATTAATATGTCAGCTAATTTAATCAGTGCACGCCGATTGTCGTACAGCGACGTAAGTAGGCCAGGTGCAAATTGCCGCGCGGCGTCTACACAGGTGATTGTCTGGACAGCACGTGACGTCTAGACGAGCGTACGTTAATTGTACAAGAAGGGAGTGGAAGTGAAGAAGGAGAGTTGCGTGTTGAGAGCCGTTGAGATAGGCTGTAATAGTTGTTGTTGAGTTGCGATAGAGTAGACTGATGAAGGTAGTAGTCGTGTAGTTGTTATGATAACGCAAGTGTAGTCATTGTTGTGTTGTTGCTGATCGTTTTACTTTACATCGGATTTTGGAGTATAATACGAAGACTTAAACACGTCGTCGTTGTTGGTTACAAATCAGTGAAAGTCTGTAGATTCTTTACCTAGCCATTTAGCTAATGAAACAGTTATCTAGGGATAGGCCTATGCTACCACGAACTTATACGAAGAAGCTTCCGAAGAGACTGATAGGAGGAGGTGATCACAAGGAGGTTATCACATTTGGTGTCGTTGCGGTGAGATAACGATCCAAGTTGCAGGAGAACGATCCTAGTTACGAACGGAGGGATTCTATCCAATCAACAGACGTTGCGGAGGAACGGACGCTGTGCATTTATCGAGGAGCCGAGCACACGGGAGAAGCAACGATACATCGAGCATCCGTACGTCAGTGAGAAACGACAACACAACGACTACAAGGTAGAAAAACTTGCTTGTCTATTGAAGTTTGCTTAAAGAATTGAAGTCAGTCAATTGCAAACATTTGAAGAGTAGCCTACTATTTATCGACTAGCATCAGTAAAGTAAAGAAGTAAGATGGAGAAACTTACAGAGCAAAAGCAAGCAACTATTAAAAAGATGGCATCGGAGAGAATAGTGAAATTATTAATCGAAGCAGGCCTTGACGCAGAAGAAGTCGGACAGATGTCGAGGGAACATTTGATGAGATCTTTGGCGGAGGTTTGGGCGAAAGACGCGGAAGAAGAAGGTGCGGTTGGTGGTGCTGAAGGAAAGCCAATTGAGAAGCCACAGGCACCGATGTCTATGGAGGCGTTGCTGCAATTCATGATGATGAGAGAGGAGCAACGAGCAGAGAAAGAAGAACAACGTAGACACGAGGAAAAGGAGAAGGAAGAGCAGCGCAGACAAGAGGAGAAAGAGCGTAAACAAGAGGAGAAAGAGAAAGAAGAGCAGCGCAGACAAGAGGAGAAAGAGCGTAAACAAGAGGAGAAAGAAAAAGCAGAAAAAGCAGATAGGCTGCGACAACAAGAGATAGACATGCAGAAGCAACAGTTCCAGCTTCAGTTAGAACAAATGAAAATAGATCGTGACGAAGCAGAACGACGAAGAATGGAGTTAATGATAGAATACGAAAAAGCAAGAAAAAGCGATGAAGAAATACGAAAACAGCAGATCGAAGACAAAAAGGCTCGTGAGGAAGAAAAGGAGAAGATGCGTTTACAAGAACTGGAGAGAGCAGAAGAAATTCGTCAGGAAGAATTGCAAGCTGAAAAAGACAATTTGGAAAAAGCAGAAAGAGAAAGAGAAGAACAGATGCAATTAGAACAAAAGAAACTTGCTATCAAGGAGGCTCAACTTAAAGAAATGGCCATTGAAAAAGAAGAACGCAGAAAGCAGTTAGAACTATTGCAGCAGAAGATTGAACAAGAAGAACTGCGGAGAATCGAAGATCAAGATCGACTGAAGAAGAGAGACGAAGATGATCGTAAGAGCCGAGAAGTGTCAGAACAGATTAGGCTCAAAGAAAGTGAGACAATGGTGTCCAAAATTAAGAAGATAGGTGATGCAATGAAGCATGTGCTACCTACGATGCCGTATGATATGATGGAAGTGCCATTATATTTTGAGACAGTGGAAAATGCATTCAATAGCTTTGCTGTGGAAAAACAATACTGGGTGAAATTGTTGTTGCCATTGATGACCCCGAGAGCGCGAACGGTATTGAATCGATTGTCATTTGAGAATTTAGATAAATACGATGCAGTGAAAGAGCATTTGTTGAAGGAATTCAAGTTAACAGCTCGTGAGTACAGGTCAAGGTTTGCAGATGCCAAGAAGACAGCCGAAGAAACGTATACGATGTTCACGGCTAGGCTGAAGAACATGTTGAATTATTATGTCCGAAGTAGACGAGTGGACAAAGACTACGAGAAGCTGTTTGATTTGTTAGTGGCGGATAAGCTGAAAGAATGTTTACCACCAGGTCCACTGCAGTTTGTCTTAGCAAAAGAGGGCACAGAATGCTTGGAAGCTAGTAATGTTGCAGATCTCGCAGATATACATGTAAACAATCGGATTGGTGTGATGTTCCAAGACAAACCGAAATTTGAAGCATGGGACAAAAGTCCAAAGCAACCCAAGTGGAACAAGGATAGCAAAGACACCGGAAGCCAAGCCAAGAGTAATGATGCAAAGAAAGATAATTATTCTGGAAAGCAGTATTGGCAAGATAAGAAAGAGTCAACGTGGGACAGACAAGCCTACAATCGAACTCCGCCGCTGGGACGCCCAACAGAAAGTAATGCATCATACACGCCGTACAACAAATGGGAGAACAATGAGCAAAGAAGTTTTATAAAGAAACGTTGCCACAACTGTCATTCTGACAAACACCTAATAAAACATTGCCAAGCACCAGGAGCGGCAAATCTGAGGAAGAACTTTAGCAGAAGTGCAGAAAATCTTCGAGTAAACCAGATACAAGTGATGAATGCACCAGACCAGTTTGAAGAATCGGACGATCGTGAAACAGAAGTGAAGTCGGTAATGAAGTGTACGCCGCAGTTCACCATACAGAAAGAAGCGATAAAGACTACTTCCATTGCAGAAATTTGTCGAGAAACAAAAAGTAAAGAGGAGTGTCAACGCATAAAGAAGATATCGTTGCAGCATGTAAATGTGGAGATACGTGGGACTGATGGGCAGCCTGTGCAAGTCGAGGCGTTGATTGACTCGGGGACCGAGATACCAGTAATCAACGAGGAACTGCTGAAAGGAACGACAGTAGAAGAAATCGGCAGAGTTCATTTGCAATGTGTAGCTGGAGAGCCGATTCCAGCTAAGTTGGTGAAAATCGAAGTGCGGATGAGCGGTCGTAACGAAGGAACAGCTACAGAGGACAGGACAATAAATATCGCGCCATATTTAACTTTAGTGTGTGCCAGCATTTCAGCAGAACTGTGTAAAGAAAATCCAGAAAAGTTCCTGCTACATCCAGAGATAATTGCAGAACTGAAAGAGGTTCCACCAATCAGTATATTGCAAGGAGAGCTACAAGCGAATGTGACTACAAGAGCACAAAGTCGGAGAGCAGAAGTCGAAGACGGAGAAGATGAAACGATAAACGAAAGTTCGCAAGAAGATGACACGGAAAGCGAAGATGAACTCAGCATCCAAGATGACGAAAGAACAACATCTGAGAACAATGAAACTGAAGAAGAGATGGCTGCATGTGAACGAAATGATAGTGAAGATTCCGGAAGCGACGCTGAACTGGAGACAAGTATGAGGGACTTGTTCACAGAGAATTCGAACGATGAAAGACAGCTGGAAGATGCGAAGAAATTCGAGGAGCAGCAGAGAAATGACGAGTCACTGAAATCGTGGTGGAGGATCGCTGAAGACCAAGGATCAGAGTTTAGCGTGGTGAATGGATTGCTGTATAAGAAGCATCAAATGCTGGATCAGCTTGTGTATCAGTTGGTGTTACCGAAAGAGAGAAGAATTCAAGTAATGGAATTAGCTCACGAGTCAGTATTTGGCGGACACTTGGGAGAAGAGAAGACACGAGAGAGAATCAAGTTGTCCTTTGTCTGGCCAAAGATGCGTCGAGACGTGGTGAAATTTTGTAAGTCCTGTGAGAAGTGTCAGCTGAAGGCACGAAGTTTGGTGATGGATCGAGTGCCGATTACACCAATTCCAAGGGAAGATGTTGCATTCCGACGGATGACTATGGACGTGGTAGGCCCAATAGAACCGAAGTCAGCAGCTGGGCATAAGTATTGCTTGTGCATAGTGGATTCATGTACAAGATGGCCGACAATCTTTTTGCTGAAGTCATTGACTGCTAAGGCTGTGTGCGAAGCTTTGATGAAGCTATTCATTGACGTGGGGGTGCCGTCTGTGATCACCAGCGACAGAGGCACAAATTTTACAGCCAGTCTCACAAGAGAATTTTTGAAATTGATGGGATGCTGTCCACGATTCGATTCACCAGGGCATCCTGAGGCAGCTGGATTAGTTGAGAGATGGAACCAGACGTTCAAGAAGATGGTGCATCATGTCATTGTGGAAAATCCAAGACAGTGGCATAAAATCATTCCGTTTACCGTATGGGCATTGAGAGAAGTTCCTAACGCAACGACAGGAGTGGCACCATATCTGCTGGTGTATGGAAAAATGCCAAGAGGACCATTAACTATCTTAAAGGAAAGCTGGACCAAAGAAATAAATCTACCGCCAAACATTGGAGTACAACCAGCAAAGTACCTGAAGAATTTAAGAGCAGACATGGAGAAAGCTCTGATATTTGCTGAGAATTGTGCAGAGGAAAAGCAAAAACAATACGCCAGTCAATACAACAAGAGGGCCAAGGATAAAGAATTCGAACCAGGAGAAAACGTCATCGTCCTGTATCCAACGTCAACCAATAAATTGATCTCACGATGGCATGGTCCATGTACAGTGCTACAAAGAAGATCCAAGTATTCGTATCTGGTGGACATGAATGAAAACGGCCGACGAATCGTCCATGCCAACAAAATGAGGAAGTTCATCGCAAGAACATTATCGTGTGGTCTCATCGTGGAAGAGGACGACGAATTCGGATCAGTGGTAGAGCTACCATTGAAAGAAGACCATGCAGAGACGACACAGAAATCGCTGCAATTGGACTATGAACAGATCGGACATCTTACGAGCGAGCAACAGAAACAGCTACTGGATGTACTGAACCGATATGCAGACAGATTTTTGGACAAACCTGGATTATGTACATTGGTAGAACACGAAGTGGTGCTGAGACCAGACTTTCGAGAGAAGGAGTTCACGGCTTATCGAATACCGTTGATATACCGCGCAGAAGTGGACAAACAAATACAAGAGATGCTGAAAGCAAACATCATTCAGCCGTCGTCGAGCAGAATGGCAAGTCCGCTGGTCATCGTCAAGAAGAAGGACGGATCCTTGAGACTCGCGTGCGACTACAGGTACGTGAATTCATATACTGAAAATTGTCGATACCCCATGCCGATCGTCAACGATGTGCTGAGCAAAGTCGGGAAATCCAAGTTTATTTCCGTCTTGGACTGTCGCAGTGCTTACTGGACTTGTCCGGTGAAGAAATTACGAATTTACACGTGTCCCTTTTGGAATGATTAACTCTGGACGAACTTTTGTAAAAGCCATAAACATGATTTTGCAACCGATTAATGCATTTACTGAACCCTATGTTGATGACATTGCAGTCCATTCTGATGATTGGAACATTCATTTGAAACATTTAGAATTGTTTTTGAAACAAATAAGACTGCATAATGTAACTTTGAACTTGAAGAAATGTGTGTTTGGTAAGAGTGAGGTGAAATTCATCGGTCACCTCATTGGTTCAGAGAAGAAGATGATGAATCCAGATAGGATTGACAGTTTGATTAATTTAAAAAACCCTGAAACGAAGAAGCAAGTGAAGCAAATGTTAGGATTCTTTGGTTTCTACAGACAATTTATTTGTAATTTTGCTGAGATTGCTAAACCATTGACAGATTTAACTAGCAAGCAGACACCTGAGAACATTATTTGGACTGAGGACCACCAGAAATCTTTTGATTCTCTTAAAGAAATTGTTTTATCGAATGTTGTTCTGTACATGTTCGAGGTTGGCAAACCATTTAATTTGTACTGTGATAGCAGTGATTTTGCTGTGGGGGCTGTGCTGTCACAAGTGGACGATGAGGGGATAGAACGTCCCGTTTCATTTATCAGCCAGAAGCTGACAGATACCCAGAGGAGATGGGCGACGATTGAGAAGGAAGCCTATGCAATCATATGGGCTTTAAACAAATTGAAAGAAATCATTATTGGTTCCAAGATTAATGTGTTCACTGATCATAATCCTTTAGTTTATTTGACTGAGTCAATGTCGAAGTCTGCTAAGTTAGTCAGATGGTCTTTATCATTGCAAAATTTTGACATTCTGTTGAACTATAAGAAAGGAAAGTTGAATGTAGTAGCAGACTGCTTATCGAGATTGTAGTATAAGGTATTTTGTGATTGCATTTAGTATAAGAATTGTTTGTATTTAGTTTAAGCATTATACGTTCGCTAATTTTTAAGATTAATTAGCTCTCTTCAAAAGAAAGGAAGGAGGTAATGTCAGCTAATTTAATCAGTGCACGCCGATTGTCGTACAGCGACGTAAGTAGGCCAGGTGCAAATTGCCGCGCGGCGTCTACACAGGTGATTGTCTGGACAGCACGTGACGTCTAGACGAGCGTACGTTAATTGTACAAGAAGGGAGTGGAAGTGAAGAAGGAGAGTTGCGTGTTGAGAGCCGTTGAGATAGGCTGTAATAGTTGTTGTTGAGTTGCGATAGAGTAGACTGATGAAGGTAGTAGTCGTGTAGTTGTTATGATAACGCAAGTGTAGTCATTGTTGTGTTGTTGCTGATCGTTTTACTTTACATCGGATTTTGGAGTATAATACGAAGACTTAAACACGTCGTCGTTGTTGGTTACAAATCAGTGAAAGTCTGTAGATTCTTTACCTAGCCATTTAGCTAATGAAACAGTTATCTAGGGATAGGCCTATGCTACCACGAACTTATACGAAGAAGCTTCCGAAGAGACTGATAGGAGGAGGTGATCACAAGGAGGTTATCACATAATAAATTACAAAAACTTTCAAACTTCTCTGATGTGAAATCGAATCGCCAATTCTTCACCTCGAAGATTTAGTAGGTTCCCGTGTTGGTCTGTGAGCCTCGTTTCCATCGTCGAAATTGTAGATAGCAAAATCGGGAGATATATCAAATTATGCGGCACTTCGATAATCTTGTAACCCGGGCCTACGTTTGGGAAAAAAGAATATATCACGTTTTCCGATGTTCCGTTAGTGTACGAAGACCCGATAATGTCGCTGGTCACTCTCAGGCTGCTTACACTCATTATATTTACCAAGTTCTCCGATTCGTTGTATCCGCCCGAATAGATCCATCTGTTGAAACCTAGAACCTTTCCGATCGAATTCTTTGGCGTAAAGTCAACCATATAATCTGCTTCTATATTCACCACAGACCTCAGAGTATTGGTGTTTGGCGCTATTGAGATACAGTAATTTCCATTTACTCCGTCGTAATGCCCATTCCCCTTCATCACTCTCTGTATATATTCGTTGATATCCGTTATTTCATAGCAACCCTCTGGAACTTCAATGTTTACCCACTGTGAGTCGCGATTTGGCGAATACCGAAAGACGTTGTTTGTCGCGTCGATATTAGGAAAAGAATAGTACGTCTCGAGGGCAACTAAGGCCATTTCATATTTCTTATTCTTCTCCAGTTCGAGTAGTGGATTAAACTTCGTTCTGATTCGCGTGCTCTTTTCGCTGAGAAAAATGGAAAATGATGTTTTTGGTTCCGTGTTGCAGGCCGTCTTTTCCGTGTTTTCCGATATCTGTTTGAGAAGCGATGATTCCATTTTTACTATACAATACAATTTTACAATGGCGGATCCTCGATTATATAAAATTCGTCGAGTCCGCATCGGTATTTACCATTGTACTTGTCGCTAGTCAGGTCTAAAACCACGAATCTATGAGGTTGCTCCCATACTGTTTTGCATAGTTTTCGAAATTCATCTTTCGACATGTCTGTACTCACATGATCGTTGTAAATATGATTACAATTTTTCAGGTCTTGTTTGAACAGGCAAATAAAGTTTGCATTTTCTCTGATTGTTTGGCGCGGTAATTTGAAATAATTCTGGGCGAGGTAAAAACAATCTACATTGCTATGCCTCCCCCGATTATAATACGTTTCGCATTTGTTTTGTTTTTCCAATTGAAGATCATCGAAAATCATCAGGTTCTTCTTTTCAGCGCTCAAATCTCTCGGGTCTGGTACATCGTCGGCGCTCTCAAAGAACTTGGCAATTATATCAGATTTAGCTTCTGAATTTTTTGCCATTTCCTCCATAACGAGGTCTGGCGACGCATTTAGACCCACGATTTCATCCCGGTGCTCAAACAGCCGAACGATCGCTTCTTTCGGCAATTTTTCTTCGTATGCTTTTTTAATAATGCGATATTCCGGTTGAAACAGAGAAGTACCGAATACCTGCAAGTTATTATAATCCAACCAGTCCGGCCTGAGTAAAAGATTGAGAAGAAGCGTCGTTTTTCCGCACGCCGATTTCCCAACTATCAAACCACGTATGCTTTTGGGTAACAACGGATTATTGAATCTTTTCGAGAGCGCTGTGCCCCAACTCATATCTCTAATCTCCATTTTTAAAAATATATATTATTAAAAAACGAAATGTATTGCGTAAAATGTAAACAACAGACCCAGACGAGAGATGTGCAGAACGCCGTGGCTAATAATGGGAGATCGATGCTCAGAGGTGTTTGCGTCGTATGCGGGAAAACAAAAACTCAATTCGTGAAGGCGCCCGCTGTTGCGCAAGGTGGGGATCTAGTTAGTTCGCTGAACGCTGCCACTAGCAACATTAAATTACCTTGGGCCAAGTTTGCTGGTGAGGTACATTTGCCAGGCCATCAGTTTACTGGTCCCGGTACTAGACTAGATTTGCGTCTGAATGCCAACGAAACCCCCAAAGATTGGAGCAAACCTATAAACAGGGTAGATAGTGCGGCATATATTCACGACCTGGCATACAATCAACACACTGATACGGCTTCTAGGAATGTCGCCGATAGAGCAATGATAAACCAATTGAATAATATACCAAATCCAAGTCTGCGGGAACGCGTAGAGAGGGCGATAGTCAAACCCATCTTGTCAGCTAAAACAAGCCTAGGTTTGGGTTTAAAAAAGCCTAGAATTACAGCAGGACCTGAAATGGACTAATCAATTAGCGAATGAATTACACAAACCAGTAGTGAGAAATTTTAGGACGAGGCGGGTCCGTGTTGGGGGGATTGACCAGATTTGGGCAGCTGATCTAATCGACATGCAGGCCTTCGCTAGAGATAATGACGGTGTGAAATATCTATTGACCGTCATAGACGTATTTTCCAAGTATGGATGGATCGTTCCATTACATGACAAGAGTGGGAAGTCTACAGCTGACGGGTTCGTGAAGATACTCGGGGGTGGTCGGCAGCCCTCGAAAGTTTGGTGCGACAAAGGGAAAGAATTTTATAATAAAAATGTGAAGAATTTAGTCGAGTTGTATTCTACCGAGAACGAGGGTAAAAGTTGTATCGTAGAAAGATGGGTGCGTTCGATGAAAGATAAAATGTTCAAGTACTTCACAGCTAATTCAACTAGAAGATATATCGATGTATTAGATGAGATGGTTAGTAATTATAATGACACGAGACATTCTTCGATCAAAATGACTCCCGCCAAGGCTAGTTTGAAAGTGAACGAAAAGACAGTATTTTTGAATTTATACGGCGACGAGATTTCAGAGCCTATTATACCAAAGTTTTCAATCGGCGATCGAGTCAGAATAACTAAGAAGAAGAACATTTTTGACAAAGGATATATACCTAGATGGACGGAGGAGGTTTTTGTAGTATCTCAGGTTCAATATACAGATCCACCAACTTACAAGATTACTGATTCTAATTCTGAGGAAATACAAGGCTCATTCTATGAACAGGAGCTGCAGAAAACGACTCAAGAAATATTTAGAATCGAAAAAGTGATTAGGAAACGCGGGAAGAAATGTCTCGTGAAGTGGTTGGGCTACCCAGACTCGTTCAACTCGTGGATCGAAAATGAAGACTTGGTAACATTGTGAGACGATTTTGACAAAATACGCCAGACGCCAACATTCCCTACTACTTGCGATAATTAATATCGAAACTGGTAAATCCCACCATTATTGCGTTCTATCACTTGACTGTGAGTGGCTATGGCGGGAGGGCGGTCCTATGACGTCAGACTATAACTAGATACCGTGTGACCGCGGGACCCGTCACACTTTTCGATAAAACGTGACAGGGACGTTTTTGAAATCTATTCGACTGAGGCGTGACACGAAACATTTTCTACTGAATGCCGATCTGCGAAATTTTGTACAGAGCTTGCCCGTCTCTCTCCTACCAACGACAACGACGATGGTGATGTTGATGATGATGGTGGTGGTGGTGGCGATGATGATGAAGAGATGACGGCGACAAATCGGGTTGATGATGATGGTGATGATGATGATGTTTGTGAGACGATTATGAAAAATAGCCTATGTCGTGTTTGATATCGATAACGAAAGTGAATGAAAAGACTGTGGGCCTCATAGCACATCGTCAATACTGCGGGAAATTTCCATCGCGAGAAGTCGAATCAAAAACGTTCCAACGAATTAAATTTGTGACATGTCACACTTTTTACGCGGTGTTCCTAAAAACTGAACCTCTACTATAGCTGCAATAATTCGATTGATCCAAAGACGATTATAAACCAACGGTGTAAAATCGTTTGCGATATTGTAATCCCGTATCTACGTCGTAGTCCACTCACGCCCTTGCATCACACGGGGGGTGAGTTGCCATTGCGCCGACGACGAACGACGGTAATCGTGCCTGGCCCTTGTTGACGATCCGGCCGTGGATACTTGCATGGGCATTCATCGTCGTAGCATTCGCGGATGTGGACGTCAATTACAACAATCAACTCCGATCTCCGCAGTCTTGTTGTATATGCAACCAAGCCGAGCTGCCTGGCGATTTTTCGTAATTCAGTTTTTGTTTTATTCGGGTAAACCATTTTTATTGGAATATCTTGTCTTTAAGCCGAGTCGGATATTCCATGAATTTGAAAAAGTAAGCACAGTATTGGTCAAACTGCGCAGGCACTCAATTTTTTAGGCTGGTATTGGTCAAATGGACGAAACTGAAGGCTGTACTGGTCAAATGAGTCAAAGGTCAAGGCTGTATTGGTCAAATGTCCGAAGGTCAAGGCTGTACTGGTCAAATTGTCCGAAGGTCAAGGCTGTACTAGTCAAATTGTCCGAGCTTGCTACATTCTGTTCTACTGGTTAAAACACAATTGCCTCTGATTTAACTGACGCTTTGGCGCTTTCCTCTACCAGCAACATTCACCTTTATAATAAAAAAGTTATGTGAAAAGCGTTTAAAGAGCCATAATTACAGGCAATTAATCATCTTGCATTATTTTTTCTTTTAAACGATTGCATTTATGCTCTTGAGAAAATTCTATAGAAAGTATAATAGGCAAGCTTATAACATTTGCTTTAAATTTTTTCGTGCATGCTTGTGAGCTTAATAATTGTATGAGTTTGGCATGGCTTCTTTATAATATGCCCTCAGAATAGCTTTTATAATAATGAGCTCATCGTACATCATGTATGTCTCTTCTATTATGAGCTCAGCTTCCATACATTGTATGAGCTTACAAACAAGCTTCCGGCATTTAGCTATTTGTTTCAACGTTTACGCTTTTAATGAGTTTCTATAGAAGTCTACAAGCTGCAGCTTGTTGCACTTATAGCTTTTAACTTCTGCCCTAATGGCTCTGAGAAGTCTTTAAGCCTCGAATGCGGCGGTGTTCAGATTTCACCAGAGGTTCAAGACCTAAGCTGAGGACTTAAGAAGCCATAAAACCTTCAAGTCTTCCCATTACGTTGAACCAGTATGACGCCAACAGCGCTGATGCAATCATACACAATAAAAACGACCGACAGGCGGCCACCCAGCATCGACTGGACGGTGTGGTGAGGGATCGGTACCCGTGGCTAAAACGGTTCCGACACTCTCATAATCAAAATTATGTGACAATAATTATTGGACATACATGTAGATCTAATGCGGAGCGCATGTTATAGTACAAGAAATCTTGTTATTATACGACATCAAATACATCAATTTAATGTGATCATATGACATCAAATACATTAATTTTAATACCAATCAGAGCTGTAATCAGGACTTTTTGCAAGGAATTAAAAGGAATTTTTAGAACTGCAAACCTCTTTCCCTTCCTATCCTCCATGATAAATTACTCATAATTCAATGACAATGGCCTCTCAAATTACTATTTTTAACTGCACAGAACTGCTTCTACAACAGCACAAATCCATTTAGACTTGCACATATTATTTGTCATGAACTGCACGCTAAACAAGCCCTAGCGATAAAATTAAAAAATGGGACAAATAGTGAGCAGTAAACTCGATTAGTCGCCAGTCGCGGCCCACAAAAACACGTATAGCCAACAAAAATTTTGTTAATGGCTTCCGGTTAATAATTTACATTATTTTGTTGATGAGTTGACCCTCGCTCTGTCTCGAATATACGGTCTGCCAATTTACATGCAACAATCGCTACAAGAGCAGAAACACGATTCTTGAAACTAAACGGCACCGACACAATGTCATCAAGACTTCCTCTCGCAATGTTTCTCTTTTCAGGCGACCGGACTCTGATCCCCTGAACATTCTCTGGGACAACCCAGCTGACAAGACGTACATGTATCTCTTATGATGAATAATCCATTACCCTGAGCTTAGCCTTTAAGTTACGCATCAAAGATTCGACGTCTACTGTAACAATTATTCGTCTGTTTATACAAGAATTTCTTGTCATGTGAAGCAATCGCAAAAGGTATTTTTTTATCACCAGAGCGATGTAAAAATGACATAATTATTTTACGCTAATAATAAATCAGTCAGGTCATTCAACTTGTGAGTCAATTTTCGCTTTTTTATCATAAATTATTACTTAGATGCATTACGACGACTACGACGTGTTGTGTTTTAGTGGAGTAATAAAGAAAACACTTACTTAACCCTTATAGGGTAACCCCTTTTCGGTTACAGTTGTTGGTAACCGGGGGGTAAAAAAATACCCCCAATTTATTTTCGTCAAATCTAGGGAAATGTTTGACCAATTTCGGTCATGTTTAATTTATATGATAGACAAGGACATTGGTGAACGTAATGAGCAACGAATCTTGAATTAAAATGATGATTAGTGATTATAAGCGGTCTGATTAGCTCATGACCAAATCCAGCAGGAACACACGGCGCTTGTCCAAGCGTAGGCCTACTGAATGTGCGTGATCTCGCCATGTTGGATTCTGCAACTTCTATAATTATGATATATGCGTTGAGCGCTGCTACATCAACCAAGAAATAGAAGAGGCCATCTTCTGGTCCTGTAACTGCAAGTGTATACTGTATACCCCTTTGTTTCCTGGTCGAATGAGTCCACGGTGCCTTTTGTGCCGTTGTAATCATCTATTTCTTTCGATAGCTTTATGCAAAAGTATGTAAACTACACTAATATAATGCAGCCTGAAATAGAAATCATTCAGCAAAGAATGGCTAATTCATATGCAAAAATACAAGAACCACATATCTCCAACAATTCAGTTCTATCAACTACTATGCTTACATCTACATAGTGTAGAAATGATTTATCCAGTAGCCTACTGGAATATGAATCCTTACTTTTCACACTAGTCTGCCGCTAGGTGGCAGCGCAATTAGGCACAACTGAAAACGACATTGTGAAGAAAAAACATATTTAGGAAAAGTCACAAAAGCACAAGTCTATTTTCTTTTATTCAAAAAAAGTACACGAAAAAAAGTAGGCTGGGGGTTATTTTTTACCCCCCGGTTACCCTATAAGGGTAAAAGACTTAATAATCGGAAGACTTATCGCCGGGACCTTATTTGGCGTCACACTGCCCGCGCGGCGTTAACGATCGCTGGTAGGAGGCCCCGAACGGTCGAGGCTGACCCGGCGTTTCATCGATGCACGGGAGAGGGGAGGAGGAAGAGGAGGAAGAAGAGGAAGAGGAGGAGGAGAAGAAGGAGAAGGAGGAGAAGGAGGAGAAGGAGGAGGGGCAGAAAGTCCTCTCATCGGATCAATAAAGGCAATCAAGTTTAAGTTATTAGAGTCGCAGCAACGAAAACGCGAAAGCGACTGTCGTCTGATCGGCGGTTCATTTTGTGCAACGAAATCATAGAACGACGAGAGACCCACTGTCGCTTGAAGGGCAGAGGGAGGAAGGGATGGGGCTGGGAGGGATGGAATATGGGGTGGGGTGCTGGATGGATTGATGGGTTGGTTGATGGATCGATGGGTGAGTGGAGGGGTTGGGTGGACGCTAGGAATGTCGATCTCACGGGGTTTAGTTACAGAGCAACACCGCTACTTTGTCCTATAAATAAATCTAAATATACAAATACGGGAATTATGGTAGCTGAAGTGTTTAGCATTTTCTTCATAGGACGTTTACTGTGCGTGAATATTGAGAATGTTCCTCACTTAGTTGCTCAGAGCCGTCAGTTTATGCTTGGCATGATAACGACTCTTAACTAGTGTCGTCGTTATCAACGGTTTCAGAAACCAAATTCCAGTCAGCATTATTAGCAAGACGACAATAAATGCCTGTTGATCGTTTAAAATATAATAGAAATACCCAAAAAATCAGCTACATGTACCTTAATTTGTTTGAGTAAGTGAGTTCTATAAAAGGTCAAAACGAGACTTCAACAATTAGGATGAGGACAAGACACTGCGGCTCGTATGCATGGACCTTAATGAGACGGCGTGCCATAATTATATACAATCATGTAGCTGCCAAGTCAAATGAACACTGGTTGTGAAGAATCTCACACGATGTATTAGATTCTGAATGCACGACACATCATTTTCAACCGCCTTTAAGTGCAGTTAAAAATTTATATATATTTCCTCAAAACGATAGTATCGAGGTGTTTAAGAAAACATGTTGAATTTTGTTGATGGTATAATAACGAGGCGCCTATTCAAACGACGAGCGGTGGTGATGGATAGAAAACCCACAATGGCACAATCAAAACCATAGCATTATACGAATGCTATACAATCACCTACATAATAAAATCAATGATTTTTCTTCATTACCGAAATTGACTGATTATATTTTTTTATTACTTAACCCCTTCAGTGCGAATGACGAGTACGGGTACGTCATAGAAATGTATACGCCATACGCGGGTGACGAGTACGGGTACGTCATGCAATGCTTTGAGGTATACGGCAATTCCGCACGCTAGATTTAATCGCTGTCGCACAGCATATTGCAGTAAATATATATTGGCACTGTTGTTCAGACCAGAGAGTCAAATAATGGAGCGAGCAAGGTGTGGGGGGGTCCAGATGGGGGGCACAAATTTACCGTAAAACGAATGGTACCACATGCGAATAACCGAAATTTGCACTAGAGAAGTGGCGATGGTTGCCATTGGTTGGGATGAGTTTTTGGCAGATTGGTGGTGGGGTGAGGCAGGATTTGGGATGGGGCGAGGTGGGGGAATCAAGAAAAAAAAATCGAAACTTACCGTGCAACACAGACGAATATCCGAAATTTGCCATGGAGGTGGTGAGGATGGTTGGGGCTGGTTTGATAAATTGGTGTTGGGGTGAGGCAGGTTGTTGGGGTAACCGTAAGGGGGCGAAGTGGGGGGGGGGTATAAAATGGAGAAGCAAATAGGGGCGATATAACAAGTGCTCATACAATTATACAAACAAACATTATGTGCTAAACCTTGGTCCTGCTTTCTGGAGACACATATATACACATACCTGCACACGTCATGTCATGTCATGTCATGTCGCCATCGTCGCATCGCGACGGTTATCTGCATGAATGGACCTTTAATGCCCAGAGTCTTCTGTTCCTTGTCACGCTCGTTAAATTAAGTCAGAGCCTACAAGTCCTGTCCAGTTCAGAAGGAGGATTCCAATTTGACGAGGGCTTATCTTGACAACAGAGGTCGTTGCCCTCGGCAGAAATTTGTTAGGCATATTACAGCACTAGTGAACGATTTTTTACTGTAAAGCATGTATATTTTTGTCCGGTTCAGGACGTTGTCTAACCAAGATATACTCGGCCTTCCTCGTCCTCGGTTCCCCACCACAAAACCCGTCATGATGCTGCTTTCGATACTACCGTTTTGCGGTCACAAACATTATCTGCTAAACCGTGGTCCTGCTTTCTAGACACACACATAATATACACATACCTGCAAACATATACCTACCCATATAAGCCCTAGATAGAAATGTATATAATGTATACACTGCTATTCATTTTTGTGCTGAGAGAAATTCATAGTTTGACATTGGCTATTATTGGATGCGGGATCTACTACACTCTGATTTCAATTGCACTATTTTTAAATTTATAACACCAGCTAAGAGCGTTCTAGAGGTGTCTTAGGACTAGCGTGCTAAACGTTGAATTAATTCTCATGGATGCTAAAGTCATTGAACTTATACCGCGCAGCAAGAAATTTTGCAAATTTATAACAAAGGTGCACTTGTTAAGGCAACCCTTCAGGATAAGATACTACTCAGAAGCACTCACAACCACGGCGCGGACACTGAACCGCGGAGTTTCACGCCGATACGCCTGAGGAGTTGCGAGTGAAAAGACTTGCTCAGGTTTCCTATACGTGGAATCGAATTTTTGTACTTAATTCGATAGAGGTGGTGTATGTTTTAGTAAATTGATATAATACATATATAATATATATTTGTATATATGATTATATAATTTAAATGTATTATAATTATCTATATCAATTATAATACACATGATACGTTTAAAATCGCGCTCTTATGTTTGGTATTATTGTACATAATGAGAAATATGAATCACCGCATCCTACTTGCCTTCTGATAAATTATTATAATTATCATGTAAATATTAAAAGAGGTATACCTAAAGTTACATAGAATGCCGTCTAACGAGTTGGATACAGTGTCCCATGCCTACATGTATTTTAGTTGATAGGCCTAGTTGGTGTTGACGGCGACTATTTACCACAAAGGTGATTGACATTGCGCTCCTATTTTTCCTGGTTTGAGACTCGCACTATTTGGTGGCATACATTTTGAGAAGAAAATGACAGCGTTTGGTATTTTTCACGTCATCGATTTTTGCATGACCATGAACATCAGTTCATTGAGCCAAAAGTATTAAGAGTATCATCTTGTCATACAAACAAGCATATGCTGGGCGCAAAAGTCTGGTGCTATAGATGGTTGACCGAGGTCCTTTTTGGGGTGGGGTTACGAATATTAGAATATGGCGGATATAAAGGAAGGTTGACGAAGACAAAATGGCATGGTTTGTTTACATGCTCCACAGTCAACACCGTCATTTGTTCTTGTTTACTGCTCTTTCCGGCTGCCTCAACGTCACTGGGCAGCTCAACATATGAAGTTCTGTTGCTGTAGTAGTTCAATGAGTTGTTTAGGTTAGGCCCTACATGTGTACATGGTGTTACATGTATGGATGGATTCGATTTGACCAGGGTCTATGACAACAGAGGCCGTTACCCTGGACAGAAATTTGCTCGGCGTATTACAGCACTTATGAGCAAGGTACTAGACCAATTTTACAGGAAGATTTCGAAATTTCTTTTTATCTCATAAATGCACAGCAGCTGACTCTTGTGGATTAATTATGTGCATACATGTAATATTAGACCACTCGGTTATAGAGGTGTGTAAAGAAAACATGTGATTCATCATCATCATCATCATCATTATCATCTAATCCGACGTAAAGCATTCTACGTCATTGACATCAATAGTATTTATTCGTATTCTGAAGTCGGCTCTACAGTTCCGATAGCATTATAACAACCATGGTGAATAATTTCAAAGTACTGGAATGAGTGAAAGCAATGCGTTAGAACAGCGATGGCTATTACAGACTTAATCCGGAGAAAATATTATTGCTACAGTTCGTTGTAGACGAGACAAAGGCGTAGAATTATTATTCATTCATTCAAACATTTATATAGCTATTCATCGAGGAAGCTACTCAGAGGCGCTCAAAAAATTATTGTGCATACAATTAGAGATTATTGGATTCGCGATGACGCGCTGTAATAAAATTCTGACGCAGATGATAATGATAAGAACGAAGGACATAGCTGACACGATTTGATGTCTTAGCTTTTGGTCAAAGATATTATTATCTTCTCCGGATTAAGTCTGTAATAGCCATCGCTGGTCTAATATCAAAGAGTGCTATTTAAGAGTCGGCCGAAATTTTCAGTCTCAGCTTCGGATTTTAGTTTTGTTTTAAATTTTCACTTTGGCTTGCTGTGGTTGTTAAACTCCTCGGTCGTAATTTTAGTTTCAGTTTTAAGGTATTTTCCATAGTTGTAGGCCTATACAAACCGTTTTTTCCGCTTTTCATTCTCTCCCGAAAACGTCGTTTTTGGGTTTTTTAAAAATTATTGCCATCGTTTTTTTTCATCGTTTTTTTATTTTTCTTTAACTTTATTTATTCATTTACTTTGTGTTATTGATTTCTTTAATTTTAATTTTTTCTGATATTCTTTATGTGTTCCGCCAACTCTCAAGGATTCAGCTAACTAAAGTCATTATTTCATCGTTTAGCATCATCACTTAAGAGATAGCCTGCGACTGGTTGCAATCTGCCAGTGCCAGTCCAAAGCCTGGATAAAGGAGGAGGGCGTCGCTAATGGTCTTTGTTGCCACACATTGACGATAAACTGAAACTACACACAGTTTGAAGCAATCATTGCAAACGTTAGAAGATGTCAGATACTTGATTTGTGCACCGTACAAGAGGCATTAATTATTCGCTTACAACTCTAAAGTTTAATTTCAGTTCTAACTTTGTACTTTCCACTTTAGTTTTAGTTAATGCGTTCAGAACTTTTAATTTTCAGCTTTCGTTTCCATTTACTAGTTTTTGCGTAAGCTATCACGTTTTTTGCGTTTTCTTTTAAATAGCTACTCATTGCTACGTTTTAAGGGTGTCTAAGTGAAACATGGTCGATACAATTTTTTTAAATTAAATGACATTCTACCAACATAAATAAACTGATATTGCGTAGACGATGGGATTGTGATAATTATGTAAAATAATATTAGCAAAAACAATAATAATAATTATGATAATAATGATGATAAAAATAATAATGATGATGATGATGATGATGATGATGATGATGATGATGATGATGATGATGATGATGATGATGATGATGGTAATAAAAACAATTATTATTTTTATTATTATTTAAAAAAATAATAATACCAACAACAACAATGATGAAAACACCATTTCTATGGATTCGTATCATATGATGCTACAAGGGCGCTTCGACAAACCTTCCTTCACATCCGCCATAAGCACAAAACATTCTCAAATGCCAAGGTTCAACTGAACCCCTCCACTCCCTCTCCCTCCCTCTCTCGTTGGACACTCCAGCACAGTAACCACCATTGACTACCACGCACCGTTTGAACCTAATATTATGGAGACTGAATAACAGCGGCGGCGCATACCGTCACTCGCCGTCGTTTTCATGCGTTGGCGCTCCATAGCCGCGCGTCGTGTCGAGTCCTATGGGTCGCGATTTCTCGATAAAACATTTATGGCGAATTATCGGTTTTAATGGACGACCGCCCGTTGTACGCTGCTGTCGGAAAACGTTCCTCTGGCGACACCTAGCGACGATTTATCGCCGGAAGTCGTGTCCGATGCCGAACGATCGACGGCTGTGATTGGACGAGTGCGTCGGCGGCGATGACTGATGACCCGGCAAGAACAGGACAAAGACTTCCGGTAATTATGTTCGCCGGTGCGACCTCTGTCGATGCGTTCGGGAACAACTGCATTCGATCCTCCTCGGATGTGTGTGTGTCTGTGTGTCTGTGTGTCTGTGTGTGCCTGTGTGTCTCTGTGTGTGTGTCTGTCTGTCTGTCTGTGTGTCTGTCGGTCTCGATGCGTGTGCCTGTTTTCGTGCGTCATATAATTCTGTCTCCGTTTTTATGCCACTGAGTATTGCACTCACGTAGCTCTCAGGAAAAACGGACGGACGAAGAAAGAAAGGACAAAGGTCAGATGGACAGAAAAACCAAGGGACAGAAGGAGAGAGAGAGAGAGAGAGTGAGAGAGAGAGAGAGAGAGACAGAGAGAGATGGAAGGACAGATGGAGAAGAGGACGAAAGGACAGAAGTATAGAGGGACTAGTGAACAGAAGGACGAATGGACAAATTTGCAAACGGACGAACTACAGATGGCCAAAAGGACTAAAGGACAAATGGATAAAGGACGGAAGGACAAAACGACAGATGGCCTAGAGGGCAGAAGGATGGAATGGAATAATGGCTAAACGGACCAGATGATAGATGGATAAAAGGACAAAAGGACGGATGCCCAAACAGACGAATAAACATAGGGACAGATGGACCATAGGACAACAAGAAGAAAGAAAAGATCGGTGAAAGGACAGATGGACTAAAATTAATGACAAAATAGCCGACAAATATTTTTTCTTTCTTTCGTCTGTATCAGCTAAACAATGTTTCCGTATCATGAACCGGTGTAAAGCGATATATTTCGGTGTAAAGCGATCTATTTTGGTGTAAAGCGATCTATTTTGGTGTCACTGCAAATAATTTGCGACCAACACGACATAGAACTGCATTGAAAAGAAAGAGAAATGAAATGAAGTGACGACAATGATCACCAGCTAATAAAGTAATAAAGAACTCGAGACACACAAAAGAAACACGATACTTCTGCTTCCACTTCTCGATATTCGCGTCTTTGCCTACATGCATGTATGTCCAGCTTTTGTTTTATCACTACATATTATGCGCCATCATCTTCATTGTCGTCGTCGTCGATGATGATGATGATGATGATGATGATGATGATGATGATGATGGATGATGATGATGATGATGATGATGATGATGATGATGATGATGATGATGATGATGATGATGGATGATGATGATGATGATGATGATGATGATGATGATGATGATGATGATGATGATGATGATGGATGATGATGATGATGATGATGATGATGATGATGATGATGATGATGATGATGGATGATGATGATGATGATGATGATGATGATGATGATGATGATGATGATGATGATGATGATGATGATGATGATGATGATGATGATGATGATGCTAAGGGTTTAGAACTACTTCGGGCTAAAAAAATGAAATTAACAAAACCATAATTGAATTAGTAATAATAAAAATGATGATGCTAATTAATTATACTTATAATTATAATAATTGAAGAGCAGGCTTCTTCTACATCACATGAGTTTCATTTACTTTCAATATCTCCATTTAGCATGCGGTTAAAGGACCATTTATTTTCTATCTGTGCTTGGGAAAAAAATTACATTAGGACTAGTCTAAGAAGCGTCAGTGAGAGAAGATTTTACGGGATATCTATTAACTGATTTTTCACATCCAATACGGTGGCGGTACAGAAATGTGTGGATTTTGATGTAGAAACAGTTACTGATAGTACACTCCTTTTTATCGTAGTTTACTGTGTCTATATAATCATACGTTAACAACAGAATTTTTAATTCCCATGATTCTGGCTTAGTGCATAATGCAATTCGTTCCTAAGGGAGGAAAAATTAGACAATAAAAAATAATATTAAGTTTATTTTTAAATTTAGCGAGCCAACACTAAAAAATACTATAATGAAATTATATCAAATTAGACGTATGAGATTGCAAAGACCTCCGTTCCGTTTCATGCATTTAGTAACTGATTTCAATGGATGGACGGACGAACGGACGGACGGACGGACGGACGGACGGACGGACGGACGGACGGACGGACGGACGGACGGACGGACGGACGGACGGACGGACGGACGGACGGACGGACGGACGGACGGACGGACGGACGGACGGACGGACGGACGGACGGACGGACGGACGGACGGACAGACGGACGGATTTATTAGAGGTTAAATGACAGCAGAGTCGACAGAAATTACTTTCGCCTAACAAAGTTCTCTATTAATTTGTTTAAGTCGATCTTATTCTTCCGTATCACACTAAGCGCGAGGTCCTGAATGAACTATGAAAATTTGTTCCCATGCTTTTATATAAAGTTAGCTGAAAACGTTTTAGTGGTGTGTAAACGGGCGCCCATTATATACAATTTTTTCATTATAATAGAGCTTCGTAACTCACGCTTCACGTAACGTGGATGCATTCGAAATATGCATCGGACGGACGAACACGCACACACATACAAACACACACGGTGCATATTATATATATATATATATATATATACATAAGTGTATGTTTGTGTGTTTGAGAGTCATTATAATAATTTTCTTTTTTCCTGTTCACAAAGCACAATCGGTTACAGTGTAGGCCTAACAGTTATACAGTTATCTTAATTGACACCAGTCTTAACAATTATAGCCTGCAATACAACGGTGTTAATAGCAGCCTACAAAGCACGTCTATTTTACAGGGGCTACGGGAATCGAACTCGGCTCCGCTTATCTCCACGCCAGTGTGATGATATTCAATACGCCACCATGCAGTTCCTCTCAACACTGTGTGATGACTAAGATAATTGGCGTCACCCTCCTTTTTCTCCTTGTTTTGGACTGGCAATATAGGCATATGACATCAAAGTGACACAGAAAATGGTCCTTTCATGTTTATTTTTTTCTAAGTTTGAGCGTCGTGTTCTTGTGATGACGACCATGTCACAGCCATAAACTCAGACTATCCACACAAAAAACAATTACTGCGCTTCGAGTGAATTACTGTAATAATTACACTGGACAACAGTGTTTTTGCTTCCTGAACACTTTCAGTTGTTTCTTATGCAGTTTCTGCTGGTGATCACGAAAATCACCGTGAAATTGTCCCATCACGTCACGTTTTTGAGAAATCTTCAATTTTCCTATTTATTTTCCTATTTTTCAGCTATAACGCTATAAAAAGCTTTGTACAACTGAGGAATGTCCAGGCACGCACTTAGAACAGTTTACACAAGTGTTTGTCTTGCATAATAACTAAACTTGGGTCTGCATATGCATTAATGCTGGGTAAAATCTATGCAAAAGTTCTAATCACAATTAAAGCCGATTATAATTATGAGCATTATGTCTCTACATGCATATCCCACTAAGGAAGTTGACATCAGCTTGTTTGTAGTTTGATGTCTCATTTCCAGTTTAGTTTTGTCTATATGCATGTAAATGCATACAAAACTAACCAGCTTATTTTCAGATAAGCCTTAAACTATAATATATTTCAAGACAGTTAGCAGAAACAGAACAACTGGATTCAAGGCGGAGTTTGCTGTCACCAAGTATTGGACAGAAATCGGTTCGACAAAGATATGAACATCAGGACATTGCTACAGTGGAAAAACGGTATCATGCAGGGAATTCTGGAATCCAGCAATGTTGTCCAACAATAGTTTGACACTGCAGAAGGATGTGCAGACTAAGAATACAAACGAAAATCAGCATCAAAGCATTTTTAGGCCTGTGGAACTTCAGCATCATCTTGTATACATTGTATACATGTGCAACTGAACAGGAAATAACTATGAAAACCTCTAAGTTCATGTTTCTCTACATTTCTTAATGATATAGTCATCATTAGCCCCCAATAGTATGAGGAAAAAACTGTTCTAAAAATCTGTTTTCCAATGAAATTAAATTATAGTTATATTGCAAATGTATTCAATTAACGAGCATCTCGGTTAAAATCTTGCATGCCGTTTTTTCAAAAACCTTACGTGATACAGCAATTATGAGCACACCATCGTGTTCAGCACGTCAAATTCTATAGAAAACAGTGAAAAAATTTCCGGAAGTAAAAAAGTAATTTATAGTTATATTGTAAATATATGCAATATATGAGCACTTAAATTCAAATCTTGCATATTGTTTTTCTCAAAAACCTTACGTGATACAACAATTCTGAGCATACCATCGTGTTCAGCACATCAAATTCTATCGAAAGCAGTCAAAGATTTTTCGGAAGTAAAAAAATTATTTATATTATATTGTAAAATATATGCAATATAATTATGAGCATATAAGTTAAAATCTTGCATATTGTTTTTCTCAAAAACCTTACGTGATACAACAATTCTGAGCACACCATCGTGTTCAGCACGTCAAATTCTATAAAGAACGGTCAAAGATTTTTCGGAAGCAAAAAAAAGTTAAAATTTGTTGTCCAGTGTTATTGTTGTGATTCAAATTATGATTCGGTGTCAATGAAGCAACATTTCAGAGCTATCGTCACATCGCAGTATTTGATCGATACATTAAATTTGCAGTGACTACTAGCATACCATTATAGAATCTGGTGAAACGGTTATAAAGGTGTCCCATACCAAGCTGGTGTTCTCAATTTCACAAACTGTTAAAGACTGTTTTTTTGCTTGATCTCGGCCGGGAGCGCATCTGAAAAGGTACCTTGAAGGGGCGCTATATAAGTTATGATTGATTGATTGATTGATTGAAGAGGGCGCTCTAAGCAACCGCTCGGTTATCATTATCAATTGTGTAATAGACCCTAATAGCGTTAAACACTGACTTTTATATGTGGGGCGCGGTGGTGTAGTGGAGATGGTCGTTGCCTTGCAGTCGGAGGGTTGTACATGTAAGTTCGAATCCGCCTCAAGTCGCCGCGTAGGGACCTTGGGCAAGTCCTTCACTGGCAATTGCTCAGCGCTTCGGAGTGAAACTCAGATGGAGTGTCCGCGCTGTAGTCGGGATCAGCGCCTCTGAGTAGTGAGCTTGAAGGGGCACTATAACAAGTGCACATACAAGCAAAATCACCTTTTTTAAAAGCTACGATCGGGTTATTTATAATGCGATTTAAAAAATTGTGATGCAATTTTGACGCAGAATTTTTTTACTTTATCCGAAATTTATGATCTGACTTTAATAATATAGCACCATATGAAACAGTTTTAAAGGTGTCTAAAGAGAGCGCTCTAAGCAATCGGCCACTGCGTGCGGCCAAATACAGCACTGGCGATAGAAGTTCTACGTAGGACGACGTTTCCATAGCAATCGCTGTTCCGTGTCCATGGGCAACCGATCTCGCTGAGGCGGAGGAATCTGGGATTACTTGATGATTGATCGATATTGGGAGTAATTCCCCGGGTTTTACCCTCTGTCTCTCGCCGGTCGGTTTCGATAATGGTCGGAGGCTAATGTCATGGAAACCAGATACAGCTGATAGGGCGCCGGCTACGAATGTTGCGGATGACGAAACAAAGGATGAATCTGTCCCCAGGACAATTCGATGACCTTGGATTGTTTCGGAGAGTGGCATTTGCAGCATTTCAATTATTGATCAATCGATGTTCGAACACGCATCATTATTGTTTTTGTCTGTTTTCCTTCTTTGCCTGCCTTTCTGATTGTTTCTTGTTTAGTTAGTAAATTAAGGACTAAGGTAGTTTTGTCGGTTTTTAATCTACATCATTATTTAAGGCCTGCACTTTTTACGTTTTAAAAAACTCTTTACTTCTTAATTTAGTCTGTAGCTTTGCCTGTTTCCTCCCTTGTTCTGTTAAATTAGGCCTAAGGCATTAGGGGCCTACTCTGCCAGAAATTTTACGTCAACTGTAAAAGCCGGATATTTATTAACGTCGTTTTCTAAACAAATTAAATGATCATAGCAGATTCCACTTTTTTCATGACAATGATGTCATAATTTGAAGTTTAAACTGGTGTAACGAAATAGAGTATTCCCCGTATTAATCGTATCCCAAGATGAAGAGGAGTTGAAAAAAGGCACTTCCACGTGTATTTATTTTTGTTCGAATTAACTTCCATCGGCTTTGTTTTGAATAATGACACTATAGCAGGTTGCTTGCTTCCGTGTTTTGGAGCACTTGGTACATTTAGAACGCGCAAGAACACAATTTTCAATTATAGGCCTACGCATTAACAAAAAATAATGGTTAGAATGGTTTATCCCCCGGATAGCATAGACCGACATTCTCCACCCGGAGGAGAAATAGATTAATTCGTAACCCCGACAGCATTCATTTAAGGCTCAACGGGGTCTTGCCCCAAAATATCTCACTAATGTTTTACTTCGTCCTCACTCAGCTTCCTCCCACCGTCCACTTCGTTCATCCAACAGATTTGACCTCTTGGTTCCTCGGTCTAGAACTGTTATGGCTCAGTCTCGATCATTTGTCTCAATTGGTCCTTCCCTTTGGAATGCCCTTTCTCCTTCTGTTCGCTCTACACTTCTTTCTGGTAGTCTCTCCTCTGCTTTGTCTCTTCTCAAAACCTGTTTCTTCTCGCTGGGCCTTGCGCACTGGGAGCGCCTCTGAACGGTTCACCCTACTAGAGGCGCTTTATAAATGTTTTAAATACAATTAAGGGGGAGAGTATATCACGTGACACCGCCTTTATTAGACACCATTAAAATGCTTCAACCTGATACTACAATGTCATCTAAACGGATCATGCTAGCGAAATAGTTTATCGGTGATCGCACACCATAAAACGTTGGTAATTCATTTTATTTTAAAACACTGCAAAACGCAAAGAACCAAATGCATGGCATGGTAATAAGCTTTCTTTTAAGGCTTTTCTTGGCAATTTCTGTAGAATATTGAAGAATGTCCTAAGACATTTCTTGGCAATTTCTGTAGAATATTAATGAATTTGCATAGGATAGCTCCTATAGCACAACATGGCAATGTATCGAAGATGATAGTTGCTGTTAAAATTGTTGTCCCTAAACAACGAACATTAATGCCACTGCAGCCTCATGTTTAGACTGCGTCAAGTTGTGTATTTCGGAGGCTATGAATTCATTTTTACTGCACTGTATATAACTAAATTATATGCTGCAAATAATATCTATCTTCAACGGTCTTTTATGTTATATGACGACGTTAACCCTCGTAGTATGTTGGGGTCCATATGGACCCCAAGCGTGTTTTCAATTGAATAAAATTCGGTGAAGACATGCACTTAAGAAGCTAAAATTTTATGACTTTTCATCATATATGGCGAGTAGTAATTCCTGCAAATAATTAATTTTCACACCACTTGTGGCGCCAGATATTAGACAATTATACACATAGGGGGGTTGGGGTCCATATGGACCCCAATGGTAATAATGCAATTGAATACTGCGCAAAGTTCTATTTTGCAACTTAATTTGTGATATTTTACATTGCAGTGTTGTTGGTTGAATTTATGTCAGTTTTTATAAGACTATATTCAGGGCTTAAAGTGTGGCTGGACGGTCATGGACGGCGTCCATGCACTTATTTTAAAATCTGAGGGCCGTCCTGCCACTTATGGTCGGCAGTCTGGAAATGTAAGGGGCGTCCAGGCACTTCTTTTGGAAAGGTAAGAGGCGTCCAAGCACTTATTTTCCCACACTTTAAGCTCTGAATATAATTTTATTGTAGTCAATTGTATGCATATGTACGTATAAGTATGCTATGGGAAGACACGGCTTTCAAAATGTGCTGAAATAGCTTGCTGGTCCAATTGGATTATTGCTGCACGTAATGACAACACTCATTACGGCTTATTGAATCGTTTTCTCTCGCTATAATTATATACATTCTTGAAATCATTGCTTTGATGACAAGAATGCACGCACTCATTTCGTCAGTATAATGAAGTCTAGACCTGCCAGGCATGGGTTGAAAGTATGGGTGCCTTGTGACTCATCTACAAGTTATTACTCAATATTCAAGTATAGACTACACTTGTAAAGTTTGCAATCAACCAGGTGAAAGAATTATCCGCGATCTAGTGTTGGTGTCATATGCATGTACCCCGTGGCGTATAATGTGCTTTTGACAACTTCTTCACACAGTCCTTCTAGCTGATAGAACGACAATTAGGCCTACTGTGGAAGAAATTGATGTTTGTAGGAATAGTAAGAACAATAAAATTTTGACCTCATTGTAACATTCAACAAAGCCACAGGAACGGTGCTTTTTTGTTAGAAAGCAAAGCAACAATCTCTGTCCAGTTGACCGGACAATTCGTAGCCGGATAATTCAACATAATGATACATCTGGGTGATGGAGATTGGTATGAAAATTTGGCTTAAAAGTTAAATCGCATCACTAATTTTGGCAGCTACGAATTGTGCTATCCAAAATGTCCAGATCCGAATTATCCGGCACTGAATTGTCCAGCTCCAAATTTCCGCTCCGAATTGCACGCTCCAAATTGTCCAGGGACAATTACTGTCCACTCCATAATTTTACCCGAAATGACTGTCTTCAATTTGGCACTACGAGTTGTGCCATCCGAAATGGCCAGATCCGAATTATCCGGCTTCAAATTGTCCAGCTCCGAATTTCCGCTACGAATTGTCCACTCCGAATTGTCCAATCCGAATTGTCCTGGTTCAAATTGTCCGCGCCAGGATTTTGCTCGAAATGACTTATTCGAATTGGTCGCTATGGATTAATTGTGCCTTCCCAAATATCCAGCTCCGAATTATCCTGCTCCGAATTGCCCAGTTCAGAATTGCCCAGCTCCAAATTGTTCGGCTCCGAATTGTCCGGGAGCCCACGGCCGCTTGTGCAATTGTTTCTGCACCACTCTTTATCAAAAAGCAGTTGATATCAACATTGGGGTCCATATGGACCCCAACACCCTGAGTGTGACCAGTTTAGCGACATACTACGAGGGTTAAACCTCGGAGAAAATAATGAATGAAAGCGTCGAATAATAAAACTCTGCGTAGGCTATTTTATAATGCGCTAAATAATTCAGTCGACGGAAACGACCTCTGTTGTCCTGAATTGTAATTAAACTCTTCTTAGTCCATTCCATTCGAAAGAACTGTAACAGATTTTTTGAAAATATTTTAGTTGATGGCAGCTAACTTTGTTGGATGTAGCCTATAGATGATAAATTTTCCGCCTGGTGATGAACTATGAAATTTGCACCCATCCCTGCAGCTGTAGGTTGTTTTTATTTGGTTCATAATGTAGAACGGCGGCTTCATCTTTTTAAATGCACGTCATGTCATGCAAGCAAAGTGCAGTATAAATAGCTGCTCATTACAAGAAAATACTATTTTTGGACTTAGGATTACAATATTATTGTGTGCTATTTTAAAACATTTTGCTGTTGATTGGCTCTGTATTTAATGTACCTTTTTTTTATTACACCATGCCTGTTACAGTACACCAAAATATAAGATAATATTTGGGATAAAAAGAATATTCTTATCTGTTCTTATGAGAATTATTATAATTATAGTCTTATATTATCTTATGATTACGGCTATTTTTATCATATGAGAATATTCTTATCTTATCTTATGATTAAGGTTATTTTCTTATCATATGACAATATTCTTATCTTATCGTATAAGAAAAAATAATATTATCATTTTAATAAGATACGGTAAACGATACGATGAAGGTCCCTTCCCCGCAGCTGTCTCCGAGAGAGCGAGGGATCGAACCCGCGCTACTCGCGTTACCAGGCTGGCGCTCTAACCATTGGCGGTGACCACTGCATGTGTCTCATGAGGTCTGATGAAGACAGTGACGAGTGGTCAACGGTTGACCGCTGAAGCCGCAAATGCACTGACCGGAAATAGCTTCGACGGCTGCGGAAACCTTTTCTCGCGGACGAGTTATCCGGTTTGGGAGATATTTGACCTGGAAGTAAGTCATTACAGCGGATGAAGAGGACGAGGAGGAAGTGGAGGGAGAAGAAGAGGAGGAGGAGAAGGAGGAGAAGGAGGAGGAAGTGAAAGAAGTAGAGGAAGAAGAGAAGGAGGAGGAGGAGGAAGCGGGGAAAGAGAAGGAGGAGGAGGAGGAGGAGGAGGAGGAGTAAGAGGAGGAGGAGGAGGAGGAGGAGGATAGGGAAGAGCTCAATATGGAGATGGAGGGAGAGTTGAAGGAGGATTAGAGAGAGGAGGAAGCGGAAGAAGATGAGTGAGGGAAGAGCTGGTAATGGAGATTGAAGAAGAGCAAAAGGAGGAGGATGTGGAAGTGGACGAAAATGGAAGAGAGGGAAGAGATGGTGGTGGAGGAAGAGGGGAAGAAGGATCAGAGGAAGGAAGAGAAAACAGTAGACGTCTTGTTGGAGGAGAACTAGGAGATGGCGGAAGAGGATGATTTTGAGGAAGAAACAGGAAATGGAAAAGTAGCAGAAGGAGAATCGCGAAAAAGAAAAAGAAACGGAGGAAGGGCGAAAATTAATGGGAAAGAGAATAATTATGGAGATGCATCTGGATGGAAGAATGGTTGAAAGCATATCAGAGGTGGAAGCGGAAGAAGATGGGAATGGAAGGAAGGGTATGAGGGCGATAGAATGAGGAGGAGGAAGAGGAGGAGGAGAATGATTAGGAGGAGATTGTTAGGAGGAGTATGCATGATAAGGTGCAGGAAAAGGAATCGAAGGACAAGGATGATGGAAAAGAGGCGGATCAGCAGGAAGAGGAGAAGAAATGGGAAAGGGAGGAAGAGGAGCAAGGATGACGTGAAGTAGCTGGAGGAGGAATGGAGGAGGAGGAGGAGGATGAACAGAGGAGGTGGAATAAGGAATGGCTTCGTCGTCATTGTTTTTCCTTCTGACAGAACAGCTGTTGACGGCAGAGCGCATGAGCGGAATACCGGAATGAGAGAGAGAGAGAGAGATGTGGAAGAAGGAGGCGATGGAAGAAGAGGAGGCAGAGGAAGAAGAGGAAGAAGAGGAAGGAGAGGGAAGAGAGGAAGAAGAGGAATGAGAGGGGTTAGAGGGAGGAGGAGGAAAGGAAGAAACGGGGAAAGGCAAATGGGGGACGAGAAGAAGGAAAAGAAGGAGGAGCGGAGACGTGGAAGGATTAGAAAGAGAAGCTGGATTTCTTATTCCACGGCTGATCGACCGACGGTGGCGAGTCCTTCTGCAATTGTCCGTCTGTCTGTGTCTGTGTCTATCTGTCCGTCTATCTGTCCGTCTGTCTGTGCTTGTACCTGTCTGTCTGTCCGTCTACTTGTCTTTGTCGTTGTTTTTGCGACACCGAAGACGACGACGCTGTCTGCGTTACAAATGAAATGCTGTCCGGCTGAATGTCCGTCTGAATGTCCGTCTCTGCTCGTCTGTCTGTCCCTGTCTGTCTGTGTCTCCATGCGTCTGCTAATCTGAACCTCTATATTTGTCTATCAGTGTTTGCCTATTTTATCGGTTAATTGCTCTATAATGTCCTCGTCTGTCTGTCCGTTTGTCTGTCTGCCTGTGTGTGTCAGTCTGTCTGCGTGTGTCTGTCTCTGTATCTCTGCTTGATTGTCTGTCTGTTTTCATTTCTGTCGGCTGCTTGCGTCCTATCTGTTCCAGTCTTGATATGAAGCATGCAAACAAGATATGCGCAAAGGACTCTGGTACTTAACAATCACTACGCTGGCTTCCTGTTCAACAAAAACCTTCTATAAGCTTACCCTTCTAATGAGATTCTATGATTTATGAAACACCACTGCCAATCAAAATATTTTAAATCAGTGCTTAATACCCAACTCGCCAATATTCAGACAGGTCTCTAACTTGGTGGTTTTTCTCTTACGTACATGATGGAAATACATAATGTAATGTAATTTGAAATTGTGAAGGCGCCGCTCACTGTGGTGACCATTCAGTAGCGCTTTAGTGAGAATATGCTATCTCGGGAGAAGAATTAGAATTTGAGGGACGATCCTTTCTTGGCGCTGGATCTTTATGGCAAGAATCTTGTGTCGTTTCCCTATAAACTTAAAACATAGGCGCTATAAAAGTTTAGAATAAAGCGAATTACGATTCTGTGGTCTATGAAACACTACTGAATTGAGCGCCTCTGAGTAGTTTCTTGAAGGGGCGCTATATAAATGCTCTGAATGAATGAATGAATTGCAAAGTTTCTATTGATCCAGAACATGATAACATTAACCCGTTGGAGGTGAGGTGGGGTATGTCACACCCCAGAGGTATTCTACTTAATTTTTTTGTGGAAAACGTCAAACCAGTTTGTGTTATTTTTTTCTACCTTTGTGAATATGAAATACGGACACTTTACCAAAATTTCAGGAATTTTGAACGAACATTTTTTTATTTTAATGTATATTTGAAGGAAATTGCAATTTTTCGTATACAAACGTAACTTACACGGGCAAAGTACACAACTGATGGGTTCACCTTCTGGCCATCTAATAAGGATTGAAAACAGATATTTGTTCTTGGTAATCGCCTGTTTAGTTGATAAATGATCATAGAAGAATAGTTTAACTCAAATTAATTTTTTCCATTTGATATCGTGACTTGAAAATAAAAATATGTGTTGGGGTTTGTCAGACCCCACCTCACCTCTAACGTTACAATGCGTCACCTCACCTCCAACGGGTTAATTAACCGCATCATAATTATTATGGCAACAAATACCGTGCCCTGCGACAGGTTTCTGTCGCGTCATACAGAAAGATTAGTTTCATGTAGCTTATAGTCTTATGCAATGGTAATTGCGCAAACGCAAATTTATATAAAGAAGAAGGAAAACATTTTAAAGGTGTTGTAAAAAGGCATATGATGTAATCAGAGTAGCGGAAGTTTCTGTCTTTTGACGCCAAGCGAAAACGAAAATTATGAACGTTGCCCAACCTAAGCTTTCAACTTGCACCATGGATTAAATTTGGTTCAAGGAATCGAGCACAGGATTACTTTTTTTCAAGCAGAATAGCTGGCGTAGCCTTTCGGATCAAACTGGGAAGTTATCGGCATATACGATGATAATATTGTTGGTTAGTATGATACTTTTCATTTCTAATTATTTTGACTTCCTTCTGAGTTCTATGAATATAATAGTATTAGGTTTACCAGTACATGTATATTTGAACACCAAGATAGCAATTGGTCAAATAAAGAATATTCTTTTCTCATCTTATATCTGAACTTGAAACGCTTTCACAATCAAAAGCGTTCAATTGTAATAATTCGCACCTTCGACACCTTCAAAACTAAGCATATGATGCTTTATAATCGCATGGAAAAACCTTAATTTATTGTGAAACGCAGTGTTTTCATTGATTGCATCATTCAAATTGCTTATTGGAGATAGACTGACTCCCTGCCTTACATTCGCATCTTGCGGATGTTGTCATGGATACGGACTGGTTTCAGGGTGCCATCTATCGATGCGATGGGCTTCAGACTTCGTTGGTTAACCCTCAGATTACCAGAATTTTTTTGATACACTGAGTACCAGTGGGGTAAAAAATGACCCCAGCACATTTTTTCAATAAATTCTTTGTTTTTTGCTTTTTTTATTAATTTCCCAAAAACAAATAGTAGTAAAGCAATTGGAACATGTTTAGGCTATTGAAATTAATTAAATTTTTCATAGTTATAGGTATGTTTTAGTGTTCAAAGTGTTCGAGTGTTCAATGTTGAAAACTAACATAGAAAATATCCTGTCATTGCAGCTACAGTTTGCAGTTCATGCATGTATACTGGGCATGTTCTTTGCACACATTGCATGTACAGGTTGCACAGAATCTGGCCTTTTTATCCTTTCCCCTTGGACAAATGGAACATCGTGCACGTTTCTTCGACAGGGTTGGGGGCGACATCTTGATCAGCCGTTGTACTGCATCACCATTGCTGTTGCCTTCCGAGCTGCAGGAGAAAAACTCGTCTTCTGTGCGTTGTTTGCGCATGCCACTCCTTTCTGTTCTTTCGAATAGTGCCCAGAAGAGTCACTTGTTTCTCAGCCAGTTTTTGAGCAAGTCTGAAACTTGTGAAGAAGTTTTCTGTGACGACATGTCGTCCAGAACCAGCCACATTTCGTGTTGGGTCGAGCACAACAGGGTCTCCTTGGTTCCGTTCCATTTCCTGGCCTATACTGTATATAAATTAGTATCTAATACAGATTTTTTTCAGATAATACTATAGAAAGGATTTATAAATTATAATTATGAAATATTTCAAAGAATACCATTGGAAGTATTCAAAAAAGCTATTGGGGTCAAAAATGACCCCACTGGTACTCAATGCTATAAAAGATTGCCAGCGCCCTCTGGTGATAAAAAAGGGAAATTTTAATTGATATTTCGATAGAGACTAGGTACATCTTGAAAGTCACAAATTTTAAATAAATTTGCACGAACAGATTTTGCGCAGTATACAGTCAAAGTTGGCTTGGGGTCATTTTTGACCCCACTGGTAGTCGCAGGGTTAAAAAGTAACACAATTGTAGTTACATCTGGCTAATTATTTCTCTTTGTCTGCTTATTTTCTATGTCTTGATATCTCAGCTTATCTGCATATTTCCATATGCCTACCTTTATAACCGTCTATGTGTCTGTCCTATTCGTATAATATACACTTGTTCGTGCATACGCGTTTTATCAGAAGCATTTTTCAATCGGCCAATCGGTTAATCAAGTGAATATGGATCTGAAGAGGGAGCGAGAAAGAAAGCTAGACATATACAGAGACATATGTACAGAGACAGAAAAAGAATAAGACACGCACACATACAGATATACAAACAGATAGATAGAGACAGACAAACAGGGACCTAATTATAGACAGACTTGACAGAAAGTGACAGAGACACCGTGACATCAAGTCAGACAGACAGACAGACACACAGACACACAGACAGACAGCCAGCCGGCCAGACAGACAGAATGCTAGCCAGCGAGACAGACAGACAGACAGACAGAGAAGCATAGAAGCACAGAGGAGTTAATTTCAATTACTGTCGATCTCTTCGAAGACCTAAATAAGAGTCGCAGCCGGAGATTAAAAATCGTCTGACGAATGAAGAGCAGAATCTCTTCCTTCAGATTTATCCAGGATTTTCTAAAAGCAGTCATGTCGTTCAGATCGAAGCTACTCTGCCGGATCAAATGAGTGAAATCCGAACCAAACTCAATCTCATTCAGATCTCAGCTGATCAAATCTGAATTGATTAGACATTTTCAGATCTTATAATTATCCTTCTACATTAGTATAATTATGATCATCGCTTCGGTATGATTATTCTTTGCACTGTGAATGTGTTAGTACTATGCGCCTGCTAGTACTTCCATCAACTAAATCACTTATTATGTTCACTTACTCATAATAGCTGTTACATCATCAAGTACGCCAACAACGACAACAGACTGCTGTAACATCATCACTGTGAATGCACGTGAACATTGTAAATTGCTTGTTGATACTTGTATATTTATGAAATGATATAAAACATAAGTATCGGTTGACAAAAAATATCAATTTGTTTAAGAATTTATTTTAGTTAAATAACTAGATTAATAGCCATAAATGAGGTGAGGGGAGAATAATTCGACTTACAGCTTTTGGAAAATTTCTTCAGAATCTTTCTACATGTTTATCCACAGCATAACAACAACATGCAGATTGCAGAAGATAGGGCCTAATAGATTTCAAGAAGACTCTTACAATCTTCTTCATCTAGATCTCTGTCTTATTCGGATATTCAAACGTCCGACATCGCTATTCTTCTCGTTGTTTGGTCTTTTCCTATAATTACGGGCACTGGTCCCTCGGTTCTTGATGATGATGATGATAATATCGCCACATACACTATATCAAGTAAAACGCCATAAACGCCAATATTATAAAAGATTATTGACGCTGTTTAAAAGGTGTCTAAATTCATCACTTCCTGTGTACTTTTGAATAGCATATATTGCTCCAATGCAGTTTATGGCCTCATTAATCGTACCATAGTAGTTTCTGATCAGTGTTCTGGACAACAATCATTAGCTGACATCTCGCCGAGTGTTATGCGCCAATTTGAAACTTACCAAAACCGAAACCGGAAGTCAAGAGGCGTTTCCGATTGTGCGGCCAGGCTGCACTAAGCGAATAATTTTTTGATATAACAAAGCATAGAAGAATGAGGTTGTCTGTTGTGCACACTGCACATACATGTACATGTAGAGGAAGCGTTGCCAAGGGAACCATATCTTACCTTATCAAGGACAAAAAGATGGCCCTGATAAAAAAATTCTGCTTAAAACACGAAATAAATGAAGGAACAAAGTGCGATTAGATGGAAAACATTGCGTGGAATTCCCCATTGAGAGATTTTCTGTGGCCTTCTAGCGATGGTATCCCGATATAATAGCCTCGATATTAAATGGATACTTTTGACATCGTTTAAAAATATTATTATCGAAAGCATGTTGTGAGACGCAACATGTGAAACCGATGTTAAATTCAACCTCACTCGGTCTTCCATTATAATCTTTTTTAACACAGCATAATAATACATGACATTGTATTTATCAGCGATGTTTTTCTTCTTAAAAATCGATAATTAATTTCATTTTCAGGGATGCCACTCTAAATTTTGAAAAAAGGTCAGATCCGGTCGAAAAAAAGGCTAGAAAAGGCTAGATTGAGAATTTCTCTAGAAAATGCATGAATTTTTCCATTTTTCTGGCTTGAAATTTCTGACGACCGTTTTTTAAGTCGCCCGACGCTTAAAATTTGATGTCTTTTTCCTTCCCGATAAAATTTTTGAAGACCTTTTTCAAGTTTTTCGCTCCAAAATTCACAATTTTTGGTCCATATTAACAAAATTTTCGACTTTTATCATGTCTTTTGTGCATTTTCACCTTTAAAAGTCTATTTTTATGTGTAAAAAATCCGAAAACCGCCGTGAGAAAAAAGGCTAGATCCTGACAAAAAAAACCTAGAAACCTAGATTACACCGAAAAAACCTAGATCTAGGTGGAAAAAGCTAGGAGTGGCAACACTGTTCATTTTGGTTCAATTTTCAAATATAAGTAGCATAAGTGGCATATGTTCAAAAGGTATATAACAAGTTTCATTGTTAAAGTGATAATCTTGGCTGTCGGTTATGGATAACCGACAGCCAACACTGAGATTTCATCATCATCATCATCATCATCATCATCATCATCATCATCATCATCATCATCATCATCATCATCATCATCATCATCATCATCATCATCGTCATCGTCATCGTCATCGTCGTCGTCGTCGTCGTCGTCGTCGTCGTCGTCGTCGTCGTCGTCGTCGTCGTCGTCGTCGTCGTCGTCGTCGTCATCGTCATCGTCGTCGTCGTCGTCGTCATCGTCGTCGTCGTCATCATCATCATCATCGCTAACATGTTTGCTACTGCAAAATGCTATTCATTCATTCATTTCGTGAATTTATATAGCGCTGTCTAACATTATTCAATCCCGCCATAGCACCCTTTCCCATCATTATATTATATCAACTGGGCAGAGTAACTGTTACAGTGCAACGACAAATTGAAGCATGATAATTATTATCTAGCTTGAACTGCTTCATCAAGATACGTTTATTTTCTTCTGATTTTGGATCCAAATCACAAAATAATCGACTTTTTTCACGTCTTATGTGCATTTTCACCTAAAAATCTATATTTATGTAAAAAAAATTGAAAACTGCATTGAAGAAAAAAGCTAGAAAATTACCAAAAAACCCATAGAAACCTAGAAGATCGTAAGAAACCTAGATCTAGGTGGAATAGGCTATGAGTTCATATCTGGTTGCAACATTATGCTTTTTAGTCGCATCCCATGCATAAATATATCACAAACGTATGCCATTTTGAAGGTGTCTATTTGTGCGCACAAAATGCGCAGAAATGACGAGGGCTTATGACAACAGAGGCCGTTGTCTTAGAAAAAAATTTGCGAGTCTATCATAGTCTTGTTTGGCATAATAAATCTCTTAGTGAGCCTGCCTGCCTGCCTTCCTCCCTCCTTCCCTCCCTCCCTCACTTTGCATCTATTTCCTCCCGTCCTCTGCATCTTTCCCTATAATAGTCCTTGATGTGCCATGAGGTCCCGTATGCACTTTGGTGTTGGGGGAGTTTCTCACCTCCAATCGGTCAGTGGGTCCCTGGACATGAAAAATCACCGAGGTGCTTGTCCGCCATGACGGCACGAATGACGTAATTGACAAATCCAATATGGCCGCCGTCGGCCATATTGGAAAATTCATCTTCTTCATTTCTTACAGCATATGCACGTGCAATACCTCTAATGGTACTGATTCAGATATGGAGAATTCATTAATAATATTGTTTTTGTCATCAGGGGTCATCTTGAGGTCATAATGTCACGTTCAAGGTCATTTTTCATCTTTTTCATTTCTTACAGCTTATGCACGTGTAATACTTCTAATGGTACAAATTCAGGTATGTAGAATTCATTTCTGATATTGATTTTGTCATCACAGGTCATCTTAAGGTTCTAGAGGTCAAGGTCAAGGTCACCGAGTTTCATTGTTTTCATTTATTACAGCAAATGCATGTGTAATACCTCTAAAGTTACTGATTCAGCTATATAGAATTCATTTCTGATACTGTTTTTATCATTCGGGGTCATCTGAAGGTTATAAGTTCATGGCCAAGGTCATTTGTTGCATCAATGATGTCGATTATAACTTGAATGAATGCAGAAGTATAAACAGCTGTTATAGCTTTAATTGAACAAACGTAGCTAATTATGACATGTTAGAAGTCAATGCTGCTTCAATATGTCATTTTTCTGTGCATCACTACGGCAGCCGAATGATTCTTCGTCAGTCGATACTCTGAGGATGGGAAGCCAGTGTCGGTGGAGGCAGGGCGTCGCCATGTCAGTGACTGGGTAGAAACAGCAAGGCTTAATCTTCTGTAAAGGTCGGGCAGTGAAAGGGAAGAGGGCGAGTCCGGTTCGGGTTCCACCGTCGCATGCGTGAACAGAGTGGTCCAACTTGCAGGATTCGATGCACTGAAGTTCGGAAGTCTTGAAGGATGAAGGTCAGACGGAATCCGATCTTGTGGCTGGAAATCGATGGTCTGAGCAAATCGCATCGAGTGGTCTGCTGACATGTGTGAAGAGTCAACCGGATATCTTCTTTCGAAGGCCACTCCTGACGACGATTGACACTTCCACGAGGTGCTGTTGTTCGTTTCCATAGTTACTGCGCCGCCATCTCTGATTGGTTCTCTGTTTCTACGAGTTACTTCCTGTAGACAGAACTTCATTTCTTTCAGCCGTTGATCGTTTTGCTTTTGTTGAAATCCGCCGACGGTCAGTCCAGAAAGACATCGTTGCTTCTGCTGGTCGGCTACTTCCGGGGTCTCCTTTTCATGCCGGAAGTCGGACCAACCTCGTCCTTGAACGTCGGTCTCCGTTATAGAATGGAAAGAGGTCTTCGATCTAGTTGCTTTCACTTCCTGAAACTGTCCAAACGTTGTTCCGTGCACTGCCTCGTAACGGTTTCCAATCGCCTCAATGTCCTCGAGGTGCTTGCTGAGGCTGGCATGGGCTGTGCCACTACTGGTGGTGGTTGGTCAGCCCTCCAGGCGCCGCTCGAGATGTGCCCGCAGCTCGTCGATGGCCTTCTTCTGCCTTCGAGGAGCTGGCTCGACATCTGACTCAGTACCATAGTCCTTCGTCGTCATCGTCGTTGTTTGCCACCCGGCTGGATCCGAGAATTTCGTTCCGTCGTTTTCCTTTTCTGCTGCTCTGCCATTGGCCATGCCTTGCAGATTGCAGACCTCGTTGGATCGATTCCAGTCTCGAGTTTTCGAGATTTACGAACAACGGCAACTGTGGTGCTGCTGGTGACTCCACCGATCCACGTCCGATTCTGGTCGTCAAGAGTCAAAGCCTCCACTTGATGGGGATCGACCTGCTGTGCTTGGGTTTGAGGAGTTTCCAGATCTTGGAAAGATCTGATCGTCGAGGTTTCTTCGGAGATAATTGTCTGCGCTCAAGGTCGAAAGGTCAAGTGGTGCAACATCGTCGTCGTCTTCGTTCGGTTCTGCCCGGTGAGAGGGGGCGTCGTTATGGTTTGTCCTCGGGGTAATTCAATCGCACTGACCCTCAGCGATGAGGGTTCTATGCTGAAGGCTCTTGGCTCTCTGCATGGTACTCGGATCTGGTCCAACAAATGATGAACCGCTAGGCTTCGAGGTCTCCTGCGATGGATGGAAGGCTACCCATTGAGATGGACATGGTTGAGGGACCGCGCTTGACTGGAAGTTTGGGTGTGGTCCAGCCACTCGAAATTCTTCACGGAACATCGGTGACCCATGCGATGATTGGAAGACTGACCATGAAGAGACACCGTCATGATGAATGTCATTCCCGCCGCTACTGTCACTGCTGTTGTTGTTCAGAAAGATTCGATCTGTTTATTAGACCACTATATCACATTATCACATCCACTGTCGGAATTGATGCTCTACATCCTTCAATAACTGGGGATCAAAAGTCACATACAAAGAGGAGCCTTCCTGGTGGACAGGGTGGCCATGCCAGCTACTTGCAACACACAATGAACACGAAGCAAAAATAGACCCATATTAAATCGCAGATGTAAGGAGCACTTCGGCGCACTGCTTTCATCAAAATGTCTGCATCCTTTGTCACGAAGTCTGCCCAAAATATGCAACAGTTCAACAGGTGTGACACTCAACGCTGTGGTTGCCACGCTGCTGCAAATATCTGCGCCATATTTTGTCATAGGAAGTGAAAAAAACTCTTCCTGAAAAAAGGAAGGAAACAAACTTGCTTGCACACATTCAAAACAAAAATTTGTGGTTATATTTTGAAGACCACCTTTTTGATGCACTGAAAATGACATATTAAAGCAGCATTGACTTCCAACATGTCATAATTAGCTACGTTTGTTCAATTAAAGCTATAACAGCTGTTTATACTTCTGCATTCATTCAAGTTATAATCGACATCATTGCTGCAACAAATGACCTTGGCCATGACCTTATAACCTTCAGATGACCCCGGATGATAAAAACAGTATCAGAGATGAATTCTATATAGCTGAATCAGTAACTTTAGAGGTATTACACATGCATTTGTTGTAATAAATGAAAACAATGAAACTCGGTGACCTTGACCTTGACCTCTAGAACCTTAAGATGACCTCTGATGACAAAATCATTATCAGAAATGAATTCTACATACCTGAATTTGTACCATTAGAGGTATTACACGTGCATAAGCTGTAAGAAATGAAAAAGATGAAAAAATGACCTTGAACGTGACATTATGACCTCAAGATGACCCCTGATGACAAAAACAATATTATTAATGAATTCTGCATACCTGAATCAGTACCATTAGAGGTATTGCACGTGCATATGCTGTAAGAAATGAAGAAGATGAATTTTCCAATATGGCCGACGGCGGCCATATTGGATTTGTCAATTACGTCATTCGTGCCGTCATGGCGGACAAGCACCTCGGTGATTTTTCATGTCCAGGGACCCACTGACCGATTGGAAGTGAGAAACTCCCCCAACACCAAAGTGCATACGGGACCTCATGGCACATCATGGATCATAATATTTATCTAGTTGTTTATATACAATGGTACCAGTATGTTTCCCGGAAATGATCAAATAGCAGTAGGTGGCTCACACTAATGACACTGTCTAATAACAAAGATAATTAGCCGCGCTCGCTTTCTTTGTGTATTTATGTAAGATTGAAGCAGACTATTACACGTAAGGGCTTCGTTCCGTTCGTTTTACACAGAAGCAAATCCTTCAGCGTTGCCACTCTAAAAAATGAAAAAACCCAAGTTGGAGGGTCGAAAAAACCCAAGAAAACCCAAGTTACCCAAATCTTCAAAATTCTCGACAACTTCCCGTCAAAAATCTGACGACTTTTTTTAGTCATCCGGACCAAAACAAATCTATAAATCTTTCAATTTCCAGTCCAAACATTCTGATGACCCTTTCTATTTTTTGTCATCCGGCCCAAATCTTTCCAAATTGTCTACAATTTCCATATTTTCTTAGTCGAGACAGAAAACCCAAGCAAAAAACCCAAGTTCTTCCCCCAAAAAACCATTTTCCCAAGTTCGAATAAAAAACCCAGAGTTTTTATCGAAAAAAACTCAAGCAAAAAACCCAAGTTTTTCCAGAAAAAACCCCATTTCCCAAGTTCGTATCGAAAAACCCAAGATCTTGTGAAAAAACCCAAGGAGTGGCAACGCTGAAATCTTTTACTTGTTTTAAAATGAAGCTAAGTGACATTATTATAAAATCACATTAATCTGTTTGAAAGGTGTCCAACTTATGCCAGGATCGTACTTTCGTCAATTCTCTGACCGATTTTATCGTAGGCCGACTACGATAATTTGCGCTCAACATTCAGGACAACTTCATCTCGCAGTCATTTGCTGCAATCTCGTTGAATCACAGGCGCCGTTTAAAATCTTTCCTTAACCGGAAGTCGCCTCAAGGGGCACTTTCGGGTCCGCGGTCAGTCAGCCTTCGGCGATTTATCCATGAATAATCTATAAGAATGAGTTTATCTATCGGATGTATAGGGGGAAACGTTAGCTATATGTTACCCGATCGAGGACGATAAAGATGTTCCTGCAGAGGACAGTTTTCTGCGTTAAAACATTTATGAACGGTATGTATAAAGTCTGAAGAAATGAGAAACTTATGGATAGATTTTCTGCTGGTCATCTAGCAAAACTAAAGTGCATTATTATCGTTATTGCCGACAATGATTTGATGCTTTAAGCGTTGCCTGGACCAATAATTGTATGATTCAACTTTTCGTTTTAATTTCTTAGTATAAGTAGTATTGATAAAACATGTTTTTAAGGTGTTTAAAATCACATTGCTGACGACATCTGTTTTACGCCTACAAGTTGACAATGCAATATTAGGAAAACATCGACCATAATAATAATTACGATCGTGTTCAAATGGACCTAATGATCAGTTGTGGCAACTCGTTTGGACTAAAGCTGAAGTCGCAGCGCTCGAGAATAAGCTGGAGCCCTGCACTTTCTTTCAAGTGGCGTTTTGGAAATTTACGACAGCGAATCTATCGTAGTCTTAACCGTGAATTTATTTACAACGAAGACACGCTATGTTTTCCAGTGCTTCATATCATCTTCGCACAAAGTTTTTTCCCAGTTATCGGGCTTTATTCACTGCTGTCTATAGTGAATGTGCATGGTCCTCCGCAACATCTTTTCTGGTCACCAACCGTTTTCTTCCGCATGTTCTTTTATCCATGACTCATCCTGAATTGGGTGGGGGGGGGAATCTCAATTCGAAATTAATGTCTCACCTCTTTAAGAACTTTTTTCCCGACTCGCCTGATCTTCTACATGTATATCTTCCAATTCTCAGCCTTAACTCCTCACCACTTTACAGCTACGCTACCACCTCTTATCCTTTGCTAACCGGACTTCGACTTTCTCCGGACAACTCTTTTATACGACCACCCCTCTGACTATAGACACAGCGCTCGCGAACAAGCTGGTGCCCTGCGCTTGGCTTTTCAGTGACCTTTTAGAAATTTGTTAATTATGATTGCGATAACAAACCATAGGATAATAGCTTGTGTGACATAGAAGTGATTGAAACAACGCTGTCCTTATAGACACCTTTAGAACAGTTTTTCTTTCTCTTATACAAGTCTGAAACAGAACATATTATTGTTCACTTTTGGCTTGCAGGCTTCTTTTTCCAACCGCTTTTGACGTAGATTTTGTAGCCGGTTTTAACCTGAACTGCAACATAATTTCTGTTCCATTAGATGACAAGGGTCAACCTCTTATTGTATTGTATTTATAAATTTATACTGCACCTCTCGCAGTGCACACTTAGTCTAATCAGAGGCGCTCTCAGTGCGTGAGCTCAGGAGATAAAAAGCGGTCTTGAGACTCCGAAAAGAGGGATTTGACCCACCAGTTAATACGGTTGAATTAATCGATAGGCTATAAGAAAAAGCTCCAGAGAGCATTGCAAAGCCAATGAGAGCAAAGGCTCGCGTTCTGGCCATGGGTCCTAACTTGTGCCATTTCGTTAAATTGCGAATCATTTGACACCATGTTTGAATTTATTGGTTTTGATACTTATGAACGCGTTCAAAATTTCTACTCAGTGGCACTCCCGACTACAGCACGACACTGCGTGCATAGGAGTTCCACGCAGAAGTGCAATTGCGAGTTAAGGACCTTTTGAAGGTCACTAAGCGGCCGCTTTTGGTGGATTAAAACCCGCAACTTGGGTCTGCATGTTCAAGGCACCGCGCCCAACAAATGATAAAAATGTAGTGTGATGATCGGCTTAGCATGAGTGTAAGGAAATTCATCGAACACCATCTCGAAGATACTGTCTATAAAGAAATTGGGAGAGTGGGGGGGGGGAAGATGAGGATGGTTAAAGACAGATGATCCTCGATTGGATCAAGAAAGCGTAACTAAAGCTTCCCCCATCAAAGTCCGACCCACACCTCAAAGCGGTGAGGGGGGTGTAAACAGTCAAGTAGTGGATCGCCTGCAGAGGCTATACCATCAGGGCAAGAAGCCTGCAAATTACTAATTAGCCTTAAACGTTTAGGGTAATGAGGTTGTCTGCCAAACCAACTGAGAACACGTTACCAAGAAACACACATATCTCATCTGATGAACGACTGAAAAACTGATCGAGTATAATATGGAAAAGTCTTCGTGCATGGAACTCGCAATTGGGGAATTTCTGCAAGTGATGGCATTCAGAAGAACCACCACTATTTAAATAGATGTGTTTGGTGTCGGCTTATCGTGTAGCTTATAATTATCATTATTGCTCATGATAATTTCTAAAGGTATTTCCAGCATTTCAAGGGCTCGGATCGTATTCAACGTGTCGTTTCAAATTTTGAATTTAAGTAGCCTCAATAAAAAAGAATTTAATGGTGTCTAAAAGTCATGTTTTTCTCAACGCATCAAAATTTACATTTTCATTAACGTAAACATCACCTAACAAATTATTATTACGATAGTGGTTAAATGGTTTCCTAACAATTCATCCGGACTAAATCAGAGCGCTCGTGAAAAAGCTGTCGCCCTGCACTTTCTTTCGAGTGGCATTTCGAAAGTTTACGATGGCGAGACTATCGTAGTCTACATAGTGAATTTATTTACTACGATGACGTGTAACCTATTAAAAACGACGTTGTCTTTACAGACACCTCTGAAATGGAATCAATTATTCATATAATTAAACTTCCGAAATTATTATCGACATGTTCCATACAAAGCGTTGTTTATAATAGGCTCATAAACCAAATAACCAAAGGGAAAATTGTGTAATTACTGACAAGTTTATAAGACCATGTAGAAAGTTTATACATTGTATATGAATCAACTTGCTAAAAAATGTTCACAAAATCATCAATGTGTGTCTTGCTGTTGTTAATATTGAATGTCATGCCATTGTACTATGATTGAGTTGGAATATTGTTTGTCGTCTTTACTCTTGTATGAGGAAAAAATCATATCTCATATTTACCTGTTTAAAATATTCTGTATGTATCAGTTATGAATCAAATGTGTAATAAGAATAGTAATCAAGAAAAGTTTGTGACATTTCATGCACCGTGATGCACGTGACAATTGCTGCAAAATATTAATGAATTTGCCAAAGCAAAAGAGTTGACATAACTTGTATTGTTGATGTTATTATCAGTTAACCAGTTGCTGTTAACCCTCAGGCTACCAAGCTTTTTTGTAACACTGACTACCAAGGTGGGGGGGGTGGTTACCACCCACCCCTGGATTTTGGGTTTGGTTTGAGATATCATAATTTGTAATACACCTATGGATTCAGCATTCATTTCTGAACAAAATGGTATATTTAGGTTTAAAATATATGAAAGCACCCCGGAATTATGAATTTTTTTACCGTAGGCAACCGTCGATTCCACAAAATGTATACTTTCGCATAAGCAAAAAATTATATTCTGTGTGTTTTTAACATAATTTATTTATTTAAAAATAGTTTACATATAATAAAGTCCAATATTCAGCTATAAAAACTAGTAATAAGTTAGTTTTAATTACAATAGCAAGAAAAAACATGTAAAACATGCTGAATGCCCTCTATAGAATGACATAATTTATTTCTCTTAAAAAATAAATTATGAAAAATGTTTAATAGGAAAAACATGAAAATTTTATGAAAATAAAACACCTTTATTTATATTTTAATTTATTTTGAGCACTTCCGGTTGTCCAAAGACAACTCACTGAGCATGAAAATGTAGCCCCACTTTCCCTCTACAGAATGGTGTAATTGTTGTCTCTTCATGTCAAAGGACGGATAAGATACAGCCTATAATCTAAGAGGGTGGTATCCACTCCTTGGTGCCTCGGGTATATCGGGTGTAACTTTTGAATGGTATGGTATATCATCACACATTTTAGCTCAAAATGTGTGCAAATGAATCCTCTACAGCTACCTGAAACGTCAAAATTTTATTCCAAACGAAACAAGTTTGATTTGGAAAAAACCTAGGGGGGTGGACACCACCACCCCCCTGGTAGCCCGAGGGTTAAGCAATGGTCACAAAAGACATTGAACAATAATATTATATCATGGCTAAGTTTGCTGTTAAACAACGAACAATAATATTGTTATGACTATGTTATATAGCAGTGGTTCTTAACCAGTGTTCGACCGAACCTCTGGGGTTCGGTGAGCCAGTGCCAGGGGTTCGGCAGAGGTCCTCTGAAATATACACATATTCAGTGGAAAATCATTTGCTATTTTCTTTTTCTTTTTCGACTTTTTTAAAAACAAATTTTGTTTGAAATAGATAATTGCCTACCAAGGCCCTACCTTATGAAATTTACAGCTGTTCACCCTGTTAACCTTATGTCTTACTGCCCTCCCGATAATTGGATGGTGTTATGCACAGGTGGACCAACCACCAAAATTTCACTTTTCATTTTTATTTTTCTATGAAATGAAGCATAATTTTCCGCACGTTTAGACACTGGAACCAACTTTCTAGCCCATCAGAATGATTAATTAGTAATTAATTAGCTAATTAATTGCTAAACACTTTTGGACCAAGTCCGACCAACGTCTCGACTCTGTTATGCACAATTGGACCAAGTCGCGTCCAAGCCACATTTAACCATAGATAGACGTGACTTGGTCCATTTGTGCAGGCATATCGTATACGGACGCAATTGGACCAACTAAGTAAACACGCAACGGAGATGAAGCTATGAGAATGTCCAAATGGACAAAAGACTTACTGGTTGACGAATGTTTTACTTGAATAAGTGCTCAATAATGCATAGTCTGTCATATACTTTGTTTTAACGAGTAATAAAGCGCTTCTTACTGTAGGCCTACAGCTAACCAGTAGCACTTCCAGTGCGAAGAATCCATTGAAAATAAATCTTAAGACAACGGGCAGAAACAGTAGTGACCCCCGATAAGATCTGATCCACCACCTCTGCTACAACCACCACCTCCACCATCATTGCTGCTGAAACTACTAGTTTCGCCATCACTATAACTACAACAGCTACTATACTATCACCACTGCAATCACCATGCAGCACTGCTACTGTCACTACTACAACCCCTGCTATTACTACTACTACCACCACCAGTACCACTACCACCACCACCAGTGCTACTACTAGTCAATGGATCCGTTTAGCAACATCAGAATGGGAAAATTACTCACAATTTCTTTGGAATTCAAATGGACCAACCCACAATATATACCACAGATTCCCCGGACACAAATGGACCAAGCAACAAATTCCTTTTTATTTTCAAAATCTGTAACAAATTATTGAAAACTATATTACCGTTACATCAATAGCATATTTGTACGCTTACATGAATTAATTCAAGATTTTTTCAATCGAGTTGAAAGAGTACGTTAAAAATAATCGTTTTCTGGACAATAATGAATTTGGTGGTTGGTCCACCTGTGCATAACACCATCCAATTAGCACCAGCAGTCATCTTTATGTGAGGTAAGGTATAGATATGCAATTTTTCGTCGTTTTTAGCAGAAATAGTATCACAGGACGTAAGCTACGCTAAAAGCAACTATTGCCCTTTTCTTATATACATGTATTTATACCACAGAGTATGTCGAGCAAAAACGAAAAAAAATATTGTTCAAACTTGAGGGGTTCGGTGAGAAGTCATGGATTTCTCTTGGGGTTCGGCTCCCTTGAAAAGGTTAAGAACCACTGTTATATAGTGTATCTCTGACGTTATGAATTCATTGTTACTGTACTGTATAAGCTGTAAATTTGTCGTCAACGGCCTTTGATGCCATACGACGACGTTAAACTTTGGTGAGATAAAAAATAAAATAATTATCGACATGTTGCATCTAAGAAATAATCGTTTATGAACGTCGTTGCTCTCCACCCAGAAACCAACACTTGAACTCGGCGACTGGTTGCCATGACATTGTGCCAGTGCCAGTCCCAAGCCTGGGTTTAAAGGGAACGGATGTCGCTAATGATCTTTGTTACCACACAGAGACGTTGAACTGAACTACTACAGTAACTATGACGTAGGCTTCGAGCAATAGCCAACCTTCGTTTAATCTGGTCTGCGGTACAAGCTCTGTCTACAACTACGGTCTACGTTGTATTGTATTGTGTCTACAAATTTATATAGCGCCAACAATCAGAGGAGCTCTCAGAACGTGAGATCAGGAGATAAAACGGTGGCTCCGAAATGGGAGACTTCGCCCTACAGTCATAGGTGCAATCACGTCCTAAAAGTTGGGTGGACCATAATGAATCACGTCCTGAAAGTTGGGGGACCATAGGGGGGCCTAATAATAAAGTTAGGGGACACTCAAAAGTTGGAGGGACGCGTGGGTGGTTGCGCATAATTATGGCAACAGTTAATAGGGTGTGACAAATCGAAAGAGGAAGCTGGTTCCACAGTGCATGGTAAAAGAAATCAAAGGCCCGCATTCTAGCCATGGTGGGCCACTGGGCCTAACCTGATATAATAAGATGTTCCTAAATTCAGAATCCTCTATATAATTATTATATCTACAACTTGATTCGATTGTTGTCGATACTTATGTGTGATTACTTTGCAAGGTGTCACTTTAAGATTTCTCTACTCAGCGGCGTTTCCAAACCCGACTTCAGTGCGGACATTGAATCGGAGTTTCACGCCGACGCGCATGAGCAACAACGAGGTAAAGACTTTCTCGAGGTCCTCGCGCAGTGGCTTGAGGAAGATTCGAGTCAGCAACCTTACGTCTCTAAAGCACCGAATCAACCACTAGGAAGGGAGGGGGAGGGGGAGGGGAGGGGAGGGGAAGGGAGAGGGGGAGAAGGAGGGGGAGGGGGGGGGGGGGGGGGAGGGGGAGGGGGAGGGGGAGGGGGAGGGGGAGGGGGGGGGGGAGGGGGAGGGAGGGGAAGGGGAAGGGGAGGGGGAGGGGGAGGGGAAGGGAGGGGAAGGGAGGGGAGGGGAGGGGAGGGGAGGGGAGGGGAGGGGAGGGGAGGGGAGGGGAGGGGAGGGGAGGGGAGGGGAGGGGAGGGGAGGGGAGGGGAGGGGAGGGGAGGGGAGGGGAGGGGAGGGGAGGGGAGGGGAGGGGAGGGGAGGGGAGGGGAGGGGAGGGGAGGGGAGGGGAGGGGAGGGGAGGGGAGGGGAGGGGAGGGGAGGGGAGGGGAGGGGAGGGGAGGGGAGGGGAGGGGAGGGGAGGGGAGGGGAGGGGAGGGGAGGGGAGGGGAGGGGAGGGGAGGGGAGGGGAGGGGAGGGGAGGGGGAGGGGAGGGGAGGGGGAGGGGAGGGGAGGAGGGGAGGAGGGGAGAGTCTTTTCTGCCACAGCAACGTGTGGCCGGGTAGCCTACTGCTAGTTATTAATATAATTCAAAATATATAATTTAAACAATATTATGTTGGTTGTATCGCGTTTTAGACACTCTTTAAATTGAATAATAACTACTATAATTATAAACTTGTGTTACGGGATCCGTTTGAAAAGGACGCACATTTTACACACCACTAAAATATTTCCAACTGAAGCTATATATAGTAATTGAAGCAATGCTCATCGTTCCGCCTCCCCGCTTCCACCGGTGCAATATACAGACGATAAGATCCGACTAAACAAACTAATAAAAAGAACTATTATTATGAAAAAGTAATTTCTGACGACGATGCTTTCATTTAACCTAAGATAAATCCACCCACCCGTCCATCCTTCTGTTTGTGCGTGCGTCGTCCACCAGTCCATCCATACATCTCTACATCCATGCACCCATCCATCCGTCACTATTAACTTACTCCGTAAATGCAATTCACGAATTCACTTGCTCTCGAGCTCATTACATTTACTCTGACAGTTGACAATATGCGTGTAAACCATCCTAGAAGCGGCTTGCTAATGACGATGCTATAAAAAATTATAAATTGCTTGGATTACATTACAGTACATTACATTAAGAGGACGCAGCGAAGTGGCAGAAATGGGGCGAACTATTATAAGATCACATAATTATATAATTATTGTACTTCGGAGCAAGACTAAACCGCGACTTAAAGAAAAAAATAGGAGGTGCAAAACTTATATAGTGAGTAAATCGTTAAACGGTGGGTTTAATGAACTCTTTCTCCTTCGCTAGCGTAGCATAGTTACGCTGCGTAGCCTACAAGGATAATAAAAACTTTCCATGTCAGCTACGCCATCCATAGACCGGTCCAGCAGCATCAGTCTTATTCTTTTTCTTTCACGTCATTCCTCGTCTTCTTCTTTAATCTTGATGACCATTCTTAAAAGAGAGTCTTTTTCTGTCTGTCTGTCTGTCTCTCTCTGTCTCCCTTTCTCTCCCTCTGTTTGTCTGTCTTTGTGTCTCGATCGTTTTCTATCTATCTTCGTCTGCCTGTCTCTTTGTCTGTTTGATCGTGTCTCTGTCTCTGCCGATTTGTCTCTGTATATCTGTCTTTCTCTGTCTATCTATGTTTGTTACTATACCTGCAATCTATTTTCTGGAAACAATAAAGAGATTGACACGACGTCGTGTTTTATGACTCTAAACCAAATTGCTTAAACGAACCTTTATGTGTGCCTGATTTTAAATGATTTGCAGGTTTTTAAGAATATTTATTTATGGCTGAGATTTGTGTAGAACGCAGAGCAAGTTTTAAAAATGTTTACGACTGGATTGCTAATACAAGGAAAAAGCTAAATTAAAAGTTTATCGCAATAATACAGTTTTCGAAAATATTATTTTTCCAATCAAACAATATCAAACAAATTCATAAATAACTCAAATCTTTTTGTTTCATGTTTGTATGCGCACTTGTCTTAGCACTGCTCCTAGAACACAAAATTTAATGGTTAATGCATTTATGTGTGCCACGTTATAAATGATTTGCAGGTGTTTAAGTACGTCAATTTCTAGGCAGAAATTAGTGTAGAAAGCAATTATTTTATACTCTAAATAGAGCATTTTTAAAATGTCTACGATTGAATTGCTAACACAAGGCACTAAAGTTAAAATAGATTTTTTATCGCAATAATACGGTTTTCGACAACATTAAATTTTTCATCCAAACAATATCAAACAAATTCATAAATAACTCAAGTCTTTTATCCTTAAAACTGTGACACGGCTGGAGCGACACTGAGTAGTTTCCTGAGGAGTGCTCTCTAGATATCCTTGCACTAATTCCACGGCTATCGAAAACAAATATACACATTGGTGAGTATGATTTGTCGACAGAAGTTCAACGAGTGTGATATCCTTCTCCACTCTAAAACATCGATCGTCCGTTGAATGACGTCACCTTTCGATTGAACGATAATTTGGGTCGAGTCAAAGGTCACGACAGACGCAATCAATCAGATGCAATACATGAGTCACGGGTTAAATGGATCAACAACACCATCTCAATTATACCACAGCATCAAACAGAGATATGCAACTCAGCGTATCGAAACTGCTGGCATGAACGCAATCGGAAAGATATGCGTGTATACTGTATATGAATATTATGTATGCATGTATGTGTTCACTCATCGATGCATGTGTGCGTGATTTAGGTATACACGCTTGAGTGCTTTTACCTATATACATGTATACACACATATATATATATATATATATATATATATATATATAATATATCATATAATATATATATATATATAATATATAATGTATTATATATATAAATATGTATATACAATTGGGTGTTTCTGCTTTACAGTTATTTTTTCTCTCACTATGATTCTCATTTTCTCTTATTGCTAACTCTAATTTTCATTCACGGTTGCACATTATTTTTTATTTCCGTTTTATTCTCCTTTTTCACTTCAGTCTATTTTTTTCAATATAAATTTCCTCCTTTTCTCTGATTTTAACTCTCATTTTCGCCTATCACGGCACTTTAATTTTCTCTCACTGTAGCTTTCCATTTTCTCTCACTTCAATTCTCCCCTCCTCTCATTTTATCTCTCCATATTCTCTCACTTTAATTCTCCCCTCCTCTCACTTTAATTTTCTATCTTCTCTCACTTTAATTCTCCTCTCCTCTCACTTTAATTCTCCTTTTTCTCTCACTTTAATTCTCCATTGTCTCTCACTTTAATTCTCCATTTTCTCTCACTTTAATTATCCTCTTCTCTCACTTTAACGGTCTCACTCCAACCCATCTTATAGCTCCTTTTTGACAACGCACAGTTTGGCAAACAACCTTATAAATATAGAAACGAATAGAAAGATATATTCTTTTTACTCACCCTTCATCCGTCGTTCGAATCACCAAACTTCCGTCAACGAACTGGATACAATTTCCGGTGTCGCCTGAGGCAGCAGCAATCCAACACGAGATGGCGCCTCGGCTGCTGTCGTGGGCGGGAAAAAGCAGACGACAGAAGAAGAAGAAGGGCGCGTAAAGCGTGTGACGTTCTCCTTCCTCACAGCTTATGCGTAGTCCTCCATACACAAACAATTCAGCATCGATTGATTGACCGTTGGCGCTCCATACCTCACCCTCTGCCCCTACTCAGTCGGTCGGTCGGTCGGTTGGTCGGTAGGCTGGTCGCGTGCGGTCGGGCGTTGACTGGCGACGGCTGAGCGAAAGATGCGTGAGGGCTTTCGAGGGCGACTTCTCAGCCAAGCCGATCCTGAATGGGAAAAGTGCATCGGGTCGAGTATGAAGATTGAGGCGTATAGTTTGTGTTGCGCTTAGACACCTTTTAAACATTGAAATTTGTTCAATATTAATAAAAAAATATGATTATCTGTGGCTCATTGGAGAAGGTAAACAAATTACAACGATGATATAATAGAATAAGCAATCACATCTAATCATATATTATAATCAAGCCCCTCCTCATAAAGAAGACGAGAAGGAGGAAAATCGAACTTGCTGAGGTATGCAGTGCAAACAAGGGGAGAGGATGGGTTTGGGCCATGGATGCACTCCATCCCATTCGAATTTGTTTAGTTTCCACTTTGCAATGACAGCATTTTAAGCTGTCATCTTAACAAATTCCCTATTATTCAGTGCTAACAAGTCTTAGAGTGGCCTAAGACTACAATAATGTATTTACATTAGCAATTTCTGGTTAAGTTCCAAGTTTTAATAATAGTGTTTCAAGTTGACATCCTTAAAAATTATTCTATTATTTCGGTGTTGATAAAAAAGAGTGGTTTGAGATTTAAGAAAACACGCGAAATATGCCATTGTTTTAGTTGCACAAAAGCAGTTCTAATTTTAAACAAATGTTGACAGTAAATTACACTTATTATGATGAAGTTGCAGGTTCAAATCCACTTCAAGCCGTCGTGTCGGAACCCTGAACAATTGCTTAATCGATTCAGTGTCCGTGTTGTAGCCGGGAGTGCTCCATAGTAGTAAGGAAGCTATAACAACTGCTCATACATACAAACATGGTAGTAAGTAATGTCACACCACAATTATTGTTACAACCGCTCATACAATGTCATAAAGCAAACGGATCAAAAATGCTGTAATATGCCGAGTAAATTTCTATTCAGGGTAACGGCCTCTGTTGTCATAGACCCTGGTCGAATCGGATCCATCCATCCAAACAAAGAACTGTCAGTATGCTGTAAAAAATTTCTGAGACAAAACTAATTTCAGGAGGGAAATTTTCCCTCTGAAGATGCCTTTAAAAAGGCTTAGATTAAACTCTTAAATATTTTGACGCAACACCGCATTAAAGCATCTTCGAAAGGTTGACATTTACACCTATGTAAATTACATTCGTACAAAGGTATTGGATAATGTTCAGTAACAGTACTGTTGAAAGAATAATGAATAATGAGAAATCGTCTCTGATTGGCCGGAATGGTATTATGGTCGACTTCAGTGTTAAGACGAGATACTATTATATTTCAAGTTATATATTTATATAATTATTATACATCTTAATGCGTTAAAGTTAAACGAAGTTGAAGATAGTGTTGATTTCGAAATTTTTTATTAAGTGAAGTCGCCACTATGGATCAAAAAAATACTTTATTATTAAACTATGCCTTATGACCGGTGAAAATATAGCACAGAGTAATTAGCCACCTTTATAAACGTCGCTCTCGTCCTATTAGAACCAGAACAGAGGGACCAACCTCCAATGAAACGTGATATTCTCAAAGAGCACTCTTTTATTTGGGATTATAATACTATGCCCAGAGATCGGTGCGAACTGCAGTTCAAAATTTAGCAAAATTCACACTTTTCACGGCTGACAGTCACGCAAGATAGGTCACGCTAATTTTTGGTGACGGCAACGTCCAAGGGTAAAGGCTTTGGTGTTTATAGTATGAATCCGTATTGTAAAAGAGCTGTCTGCATGTAGGCCTATGTGAGGCGCGGTGGTGTAGTGGGTATGTTCGTCGCCTTGCAGCCGAAGGGCTGCTGCAGGTTAGAATCCACCCCAAAACCACGCGTAAGGACCTTGGGCAAGTTCTCCACTCGCAATAATTGCTCAGCGCTTTGGCGTGAAACTCCGATGCAGTGTCCGCAATGAAGCCGGAAGCGCTTCTGAGTAGCGAGGTTGTATGTACGTATGCACGCTTGTACGTATGTATGGAAGTATGTATTTTTGTATCTACACATTTATGTATGTATGTATGTATGTATGTATGTATGTATGTATGTATGTATGTATGTATGTATGTATGTATGTATGTATGTATGTATGTATGTATGTATGTATGTATGTATGTATGTATGTGTGTGTGTGTATGTATGTATGTATGTATGTATGTACGTATGTATGTATGTATGTATGTATGTATGTATGTATGTATGTATGTATGTATGTATGTGTGCAGTGTTTAATCTAGACGTCTCTGGGGGGGGGGGGAAAGTTCCTCCCCAGGATTGACATTTCCCCCCCAAGAAAATTTGACAAAATGATATTGGTTTTTAGTTACTGTTTTCATCATTGTTTTACATGAAGTGTTATAATATACCATGATGTTATTTACTATTATATGATTATAATGATATTATTTACTATTATTATATATGATAATATCATGTTGCAAT